>ML787142.1:25989-38731 GCA_009831015.1 Picea engelmannii | reverse complement strand
ACTGTTATGATTTCTTTTATGTCTTGTTTGTCCTGTAACTCACTTCAGGAAGCATTATAGCTGATCCCTTACGAGAAGCTTGAGAGCTAAACGGTGTGAACTTCTTCCTCCAATCTGCTTACGAAGTCATCTTACACAGGGCATACTTGGAGCGTATCCAGGTTAATTAGATAGATGTTTGTCGTTTAATTAATTAGTAGTTTAGTTAGATATAGATTAGATTATTTAATATCTTTTAGCTTTCTTTCTGTTTTATAAAATATAAAAAGACAAAAATAGATCCTTGACTGTCTTAGGGCAGCGAACATATGATTTTTGCAGGTTTTAATCAAATCTGTAATCTGTCCATATTGTATATTTGTGAATAAAGAATGATTGCCGCTGACAATTAAGTAGTTGATTTGAAGTTATTATGATCATAGTTAGTAGTTTGTGTATATATAAGTAGTTAGTAATTTGTAGTTAGATTAGTATAGTTRGTTTTAGTTTAATTTCTTTTATTTAGTTAGTTAGTTTGTTTTAGTTAGTTTTTATTAGTTTCTAGTTTCCTTAGTTTAGATCATTTAGCTTAAATCACTTTCTCTTCGGTTTCCTCGCGAGACCTTAGAGCGGCCAACGGAGCCGTTAAACTCGTCAGGGTGGTCCATACCAAATGGCTTGGGTTATTTAGACAACCTCGGACCGGTTCCACTCTCCCAGTTGACGGACGGTCATTTTCGCCCGTCAACACTACCTTAATTGAGAATTCTTGTTTAGGACCAGAGACAAAATACTGTTTTTTTCATCAAAAGCGTTGTATGATTGGATTAAGGAGGAACTAGTTCCAACTTCATTTTAGTAATTGATGTTGTAATGAGTAAAAGTTTTGTTGAATCTATTGATAAGTTATTTGTCTCAATATGTTTTGCATTTCTTGTTCTTTAAGAAAGAAAATCATTGTGTTAATGTGTGATTAATTATTAGAGCTAAGGGAACTATGTTTCTTTTCATCATCTTATTACATGCATATTTTCTTCACAATAGTTGTATCTCAGTCAATAATTGAAATACCAACAAGTTAATGTATTAGTACTAGGCTTGTAACAGGTGTGAATATCTTTGTCTGCATGCTTGAGCATGAGGGTTATCCCAAGCTCAACCTTCTTCAGTAGTTAAGAATCCCTTCCACTAGTTGGTTTATACCAAAGAAAAATAAATTATTAGACTCATATTATAAAAGAAAAGACAAAAAGAGAACGTTTAAACTGAAGAAGGAGCTTTCATAGGAAAGTATCCCGACAATTACCACGTAAATCCCATTGTTAATTGGCTATATCAAAATATATGGAGAACCATTCCAACATAAAATGTTTTTGAGTCTAATTGGGCCTCGATGGCAGGTTTGGTTCATGTTGTTGAGTTCAAGGGATATAGGACCCCTCAACACCTTTCTAGCACCCTTATTTGAAACTTATCCCATTGCATTCCTTTTTTCACCCTAATTACCATCATATATATCGTTTCTCTTTCTTTTTCCATGGACCTACTTACCCTCCTTGGCACCCCTCATTCCCAAATGGCCACCACTCGCAACCAAGAACTCCTTCACCTCAAGAATAATCCAAAAGACATAGGGAGATCCATATATTGAATTCTAAAATTGCTTCCGCCAATTCCAAATTGGAAACCTTTGATGCCAAATCTAAAGGGGAATTTGTAGAAGTTAAGGGTGAATTGGCCTCCCTAACCACCACTCTCAATAAATGGTTGAAACAATTCCATGGATCTCCCTCCTCTAAAAAAACTTCACACTTTGAAGGCAAGGACGCTTCCCATAATATGTCCTTTCAGTCCAACTTCATTCATCATGACCCACATCTTCCTATAGTTGAGGTGAATAAATTTGATGGATCAAATCCTACATGATGGGTCACTCAAATGGAAAATTATTTCTCCTTGCATGGAATTACTGAGGAGTTAAACAAACTTCATTATGGTGTCCTGTATCTAGATCGTGAACACTGAAAATGGTGGAAATGGTGTAGAAAGACATCCCAAGGGTATGTTTCTTGGACACAATTTATTGCATAACTTTATGAACTCTTTGAAACTAACAACCACTATCTATGTTGTTTTACCAAGTTGAAACAATATGACATAGTGTAAGACTTTATATCTACCTTTGAACACTTGGATTTCAAAATGGAGGGTATGATAGATGGCTATGCTTTATCAGTGTCCTCAAGGATGAAATCCACACCCAGGTCCTAATGGATCACCCTTAAACTTGGTTGGAAGTTGCTCAATGAGCCAAGGAATCCTTGCAGATTGTATCTGCCCAGACCCAAAAATCCTCTTTTATTCCTCACACTCAACCTACCAACACTACCCCTCCTACCTTTTTTATCAATAATTTTCAAATAATGATTTCCAATGGAAATCCCATGAAATGTGTCAGGAGTTGTAAAAAATTGACCTACAAATTGGTTAATACCACCTGAAATCTCATATGTTTTCTATCAACATGGGTGGTTGTGACATTATTCTTGGTGTTGAATGGTCACACACTCTGGGACCCATCCTCATGGATTTTAATGAATTAACCATGAAATTCCAATAGGAGGGACAACATTATAAGTTCCAAGGCATCACAACAGGCTCCCCTGAGATCATCAGTTCCCATCGAATGGAAAATTTCCTCAAAAAAGGTCATTAAGGAATTATTTCCTAACTACATTGAATTCAACCAATCGATACACGTTCTTTGCATCCTCTTGAAACGCCAAGTCATGTTTTCCACTCCCCATGGAATTTTACCTTCCCATGGTGTTCATGATCATTCCATTCCTATAGTACATGGTATCCTTCATCCCAATGCTCTCCCTTATCATCATCCCTTTTTGATCTGGATTATTTTCGACATGAAATGAGAGAGGATATATAATAAAGAAATGCATTGAGAACCTCGATCTCGAAAAACCTTCACTTAGGCCCTCAAAATGGCCCTGGAAGTTAAAACCTGCTAAAAATAGTAAATTGCCAAAATTACTAGAAGGTCGTTTTGAGCCATTTGTAAAAGGTGGGTGGCCACCGATGTCCACCTAGATCAATCCTCCCTCCTTAGGAAGCAATGGTCTCCATTACGTTGAGTTCCCAGGGGAGAGGGAAAAACATTTGTTGAATCTGCATCTTGGTGAGCTGCTTGTCTTGCTGGAGACATCGCGTTGCTCAGTTTGTGGAAATCTGTCATGAACCTATTGTGGTTGAGGTTTCTCAACAAGTCAATATACATGACAGGAGAATGTGCAGAAGGAATCTTTGCACTTTGCTGCATCCTTGTCGACTTGCTTATGTTGGATAGAAGGTGCTTGGGTAAAGGTTGTAATAGTTGCAGTGTCCTTTTGTCCTACTTTTAAATAGATTATGAAGAAGTTGAATTTTGCAGTATGAGATACTACCTTGCGGCACTTTTTAGGTGGAACGATAGTTGGAACTACCTCTGGTATTCTGTAGAGATGACCCCCCAAAGTAACAATGACACTACGGGGTCGAGACTCATAAACAACATGGCACTTCCACATATATCGTTGGCCCAAGAGAACATCACAGAAATCCAGTGGGGCAACATCAAATAATACCTCATCCTTGAAGGGCTGGATGCCGTATGAAAATCGACATTGCTGGTTGACACGAAGATCTCGTCCTTGGCGAAGCCACCCAATGTTATATGGCTACAGGTGTGGTGATGTCGACAATCCCAATGGTTTGACGACCTCTGCTGAGATGAGGTTCTTCTAGCTTCCGCTATCAACAATAAAATGTAGTGGGGTCCCCTTCACCCACATTTGTGAATGAAAAAGGCACTCCCCCTCTTTAGGATCTGTTGGTTCTTCTGGTTGAATTGCTGCAGTCGCAACAATAGCAATGGGGTCTGCGTCGATGATCTTTCTTTTACCATTATTTTCAGAATCAGATTCTAAATCAAGGTTTGGCTCCTTGTCTTTGATCTCGGCTACTAATGGCTATTTTGAATGACATTCATCGGTGTTGTGCCAAGGGATTTTGTGGAACTCGCACCATTTTTTGGTGTCCTTCTTTATCTTCACGTGACCCTTCTTTTCCTGTGTCTTGGACTGGTTTTCAAGAGACTATTTGTTCGGGATGTCTTTTTCATACTTTGGTTGTTGCGGATTTGCAGACTCGAATTCCCGTTTGTTCTGGTGCTTAAATTTTTGCTCAATTTTAACAGCATATCGATAAGCAGCACCGAGTGATGAGATGTCCAGAAAATTCATTTCAGTTTGGATGTATCTGTGTAGAGGCCCGTGGTATTTCAGAACCAAATATTGCTAGGAGTCTTTGATACCCATCTTGGTGCACAAGGTATGGAAGGTATTGGTGAACTCTAAAACTACTTGGCCCCTCTCTTTCCGCAGTGTGGTCCATCTCATGTATTGGTCCTCATAGTTTCCAACAGGGTAATACTATTCCTTTACCACATCCACAAAAAAATCCCAAGTGGGATCGGCCCCATATATTCCAGACTCCTCTGTGGAACTTTGCTCCCAGTAAGTTTCCCACCAATGTTTGACATGAGGGAGAGCTTTAAGGAGTGCGAAGGTGATCTTTTCTTTGTTGGAAAAATTGTGAACGGAAAAATAACCTTCTAGCAAAGTTAACCATTTTTCTAGGGCTTCTGCATCTATCTCTCCTTCAAATACAGGAATATCAAAATTAACTTGTACCTTGAAAGGAGAGGTTCCTTCAAAGTGGAATCTTGATGAAGATGCGCCTGATGCTATTAGTAGGCGTTTAAGGATGTGGGAAAAATTCTCCATCATTTCGTCCCTCTGTCACATGAGAGCTTGCTCAAGCAAGAAATTGATAGGATCGTCTGCTCCGTCGATTTTCTTTTCTTCCGCCATTGAGGGTTTCTTCGGTGTGTGAGAATGATTGTCTTCAAGAGAGACAAGCTCGAGACCCAAATTTCTATACTCGGACCTCGTCGGGGACATGCACTGAAAAAACGATCAAGAGTAGTCTGCTGTGATACCACTGATCTGGATTATTTTCGGCACGAAATGAGAGCAGAGATGTAATAAAGAAATGCACAGAGATATTGCAGATATTCAATAATATAACAGAAATGTATCAAAGATCCAACCATAAACACATATATACAGTAATACACGATTTCTATTAATCAAAGAAATGTACAGAGACTGTAAAAATACAGAGTGAAAGACTCGCTAGAATGGTGGCATCTTATCTCTGAGAAGAGATGTGACGGTTTCTTGCATTCACAAGAAGATGATTACAATGAGGCTCTAAAGGCCTTTTTACAATAGACGGGAATGCCAAAATTCCTAGACATCCAAAAACCTAACCCTAGGAGATGAAGTGCCAAAAGTCATGTGGGCCCCGTTTGGGTAAGTTAGTACATCAACTTCCCGGGGTCGTAACTTTTGCATACGATCTCCATTTTAGGCATGTGATAGCTCGTTGGAAAGGTATCTTCGAGGAGATTCATTTTGAGGTCTCAATCATGCCTTTGGATATCATTGAGAACCTCGATCTCAAAAAACCTTCACTTAGGCCCTCAAAATGGCCCCGGAAGTTAAAACCTACTAAAAATAGTAAATTGCCAAAATTGCCAGAAAGCCATTTTGAGACATTCGGAAAAGGTGGGTGGCCACCAATATCCACCTGGATCACTTTTCCTAGAAGAATGAAATTGAGAAAATTGTTCAAGAATTGTTGAAAGAAGGTGTTATATGTCCTAATACTAGCCCCTATTCCTCTCTTGTGGTCATGATACTCAAGAAAGAAGGAACTTGACACATGTGACCTAACTTCTGCGCCCTCAACAAACTCACCATCAAAGATAAGTTTCCCATTCCTTTCACCGATGACTTGTTGGATGAGTTGAGCAGTGCTCAGTATTTTACTAAAATTGATCTTCATTCTGGCTACCATCAGATACGTATGAAAGAGGAATACATTCCCTAGACTACCTTTAGAACTCATGAGGGTCACTATGAGTTCTTGGTCATGCCCTTTGGCCTCTATAATGCTCCCTCCACTTTTCAAAGTCTCATTAATCATGTCTTCAATACATTCCTTCGTCATTTTGTCTTGGTTTTCTTTGATGATGTTCTCATATATAGAAAAACTTGGGAATCCCATCTCACCCATGTGGATCAAGTTCTCTATATAGCCTCTGAAGTGGAGTGTCTAGGTCATATTTTCGACAAGTATTGCATATGGGTGGATCCTAAAAAAATTGAAGCTATGAATGAATTTCCTCACCCTAAAACTCTTAAGAGTTTGTGTGGTTTTATGGGTTTAAAAAGTTATTATTGCAAGTTTGTTCATAATTAGGAAAAAAGCGATGCACCTCTCACTTCTCTCCTTCAAAAGAATGCATTCACTTGGACTCTAGTCATTGATCAATCCTTCCATGCCTTGAAATAGGATATGTGCACAACTCCAGTCCTGTATCTTCTCGAGTTCACAAAGACTTTTGTCGTGGAATGTGATACTTCGTGGAAAGGAATTGGGGTAGTCCTCATGCAATATGGCAAGCCAATCAATTTGGAGAGACATTTGAGCCAATCAATCTATGAAAATGAAATGTTGGCTATTTTATATTTCGTGGATCTCTCGAATCCCTATCTCCTCATCCAATGCTTCCAAATTAAAATTGATCATCATAGCCTCAAGTATTTTCTAGAACAACAAATTTCATCCTCGGAGAAACAAAAATGGGTGACCAATATATTTGGATATGATTATGAGGTCATTTACAAGAAGGGAAAATAAAATGTGTTTGTTGACACTCTTTCTTGGAAGTATGAAGGAGGGTCCCTCATTTTCCTCTCCTTCATTGTACAAGATTGGATCCAATTCTTTTTCCAGGAATGGATGCAGAACCCCAAACTCTCTCATTGATCCAACAATTGCAACATCATTCTCCAACTTCTCGAGGGTACTCTTGGCATAATGAAGAGCTCCACTACAATGGTCATTTGTATTTGAGAAAATAGTCCCAACTTAAATACACAGTGCTTTTTGAGCTTGATGCTTCATCCACAGTTGGGCATTCATAATTTACCAAAACCTATGAAAGGATCAAACACTATTTTTTCTGGGATGGTATGAAACAGGATGTCCGCGCATTTGTGTTTGAATGTGATTTATATCAATAGAACAAGGGAGAAACATTCAAATCCCCATGCACACTCCAATCACTTCTGATTCCCCTTGTTATTTGGAGGGATATTTCTATGGGTTTCATTATTGGCTTACCTAATCGATCAATAATTCAGTCATGATTGTGGCAGTCAATCGTATTTCCAAATATGGTCATTTATGTGCTCTTCAATACCCATTCACCACATCCACAATAGCTCAAATTTTCATGGATAATATATTCAAACTTCATGGCATGCCTCATTCTATTGTCTCTAACAGAGATCCAAATTTCACTAGTAATTTTTGGCAATAATTGTTTAGGCTCTAGGAAACCCAATTACATCTCAGCACCTCCTATCATCCCCAGACTGATGTCCAAATGGAATTTTTGAACAAGTATTTAGAAACATATCTACGGTGTTTTTCATTTGATAGAAAAAATCATTGGGCTTAGTGGTTAACCCTAGTTGAGTGGTGGTACGACACCTCTACAAATTCAACTACTCACATGACTTTTTCTATAATGTTTTTCTGCATAATAAACTAAGTCATTTTTCCTTTATGTTTGTTCGTGGGATATTAAAGAAGGCCTATAATTTCCTTTATGTTTGTGTTTTTATTCCTAAATACCTCGCAAAATTCTTTTATCAAACCCCCTTTCCAATACATATTTCCAATTATAAAAATACCTATTTTTACAAAATATCCCCTATTTTTACCAAATACTCCAAAGACATGGTCAAGGGCCTAAATATATGGTATTGGGATGTAACATTAATCAAGTTGATGGGCCATGAGTGGGCCCAAGAGAAATATCCACACAAGTAATATGTGTCTCATGAGCATGATATCATTTCCATTTCTAGGTTGAACACACCTTAGATATTTCTTAATTCCTAAGCCATGATCTATAGAAACAAAAAAAGGGTCTTAGGCTAAACATTTATCTATATGTTCAATTAGATTCTTTCGATTTTCACAGAGTCCAAGGCCACCACACAAGCCCTACAAAGAACTCCATAGATGGTACTCCTAGCCCAAGCTATGCTCTAGAGAAAAAATATAGGATATTAAGCCATAAATTGTTTATTAGATTGATAAGCCATGAATAGGGATTAAGCCACCACATAAGCACTACATAATAAATATTTATCCTAAGAATGAGATATCATGGTTATTTTGAGGTTTACTAGATGATTGATGGTGTTAAGGCTTAATATTCTTGAAATGGTAAATTCTACGAAGGTATTCATACCCTACCCCCTCTAAATTTGAAATCGTTACCTTTTAAGAGGAAACATATGTTCTTAACCATTAGGCCCACTCACGCTATATTAAATATTGTAGACAAAATATGCATTCAATTTTAAACTTATATGAATTTTCATTTACATGGTATGTTCTCAATGGCATGATACTTTTAGGTGTAATAATAAAATAAAATTGAGACTCTCTTTACATAATATTGTTACCTAATGATATTTTTTCATTTTCCAAGTAACATATATACATTTTCCTTGTATCACATTTTTAAGGTATATTTTTATTAAATATTTCCATTAAGATATATTTCCAATACTATATAGTTACACATCTATTTACATTTTCCAATGTATATTTCCAAAATTTAAAAGATAATCTAGATTCATATAACTTAATATCTAATAAATTAAGGAAATGAAACCATATTATTAATAAAAATTATATATAAACTTTGGAATAAAGAGAATATATACTATTTAATGTTTTATTTAATAATTATTAGTTTAAGCTTAGATTTAATTGTTAAGTTATTACTTATATTGTGATTATAACTTCTATACAAATGTAAAATAAACAATAAGATTGAGATCACTTTTAGAATTGTTAGGGTTAAGTTATTATTTATATTGTGATTATAACTTCTATACAAATGTAAAATAAATAATAAGATTGAGATTACTTTTGGAATTGTTATGGTTATAAATAATATCTGAAATTACAAAATACAATGATAAAATTTTGTTCTTTAATTTTGATAGCTATTGTCTAATGAATCACATGAATAGATGAAGACATATATTGATTTCTCTAATAAATAATATTTTTTTATATTGAATTATTTTTACTTTTTTGTTGTGGGATATACTCTTAAAGTGATATTGAACAAAATATATTAGTATCACATGAACAAATGAAGACATATATTGATTTCTCTAACAAATAATATTCCTTTATATTGAATTATTTTTTTTTTTTTTTTGTGAGATATACTCTTAAAGTGATATTAACAAAATATATTAGTGTCTCCTTATAAAACTGAAATTTAAAAACTAAAAAATGTGCAAGAACATGTTAACAAACACACAATAATTAATCACATGAACAAATGAAGAAATTATGAGTTCTAAAAGTTATAGTTAAAGTATTGAACAAAACAAATATATTCTTATTCATCAGAATATTTTTACAGAAAAACCAACCACACACAGTTATCATCAATTGACAGAAAAACCAACCCCACACACACAGGTATCATTTCTAATTTCTAACTATAAAAAAGTTTGTATCCACGTCTTTTATGGATGGTAAGGTTTAGTGTGAAAACCTACCTTTCTACAACGACTGCTTTTAATCCATATACGTAGACACCGCGCTTTGACCCCAACTTGATGGCGTCGATATCCACAACCTGATCAATGTTGAACGTCCTTTTGTCCCATTGCAAAACTGTTTTCGACAGAACTTTCATTGCGTCCACGCATTGTGCAGGAACAGAGCTCCAGTTGTGCCATTCCGACACACGTTCAATCCTCGAGCTGTTGCCATCATCCAACTTAAGCTTGTAAATGCTCAGTTTACGAACACCCTCTCCTTCAAAAGCACTTATATGATACAAAACACAGTTAGACGTCGACGTAGTGATTCGCTGTTCGGTACGCCTGTAACCTGAGCTCCACATAAACTCGAAAGAGGTACAATATTCGCTGTAGTCACACATCTTGTAAAGAGATTTCGGAACCTGAGCTCCACCATCGGACAGAATGTTAATCTCAAAATATAACGGGATCTGCTTCTCCGAATCAAAGCCAGTTAATTTATCGATTAGATCAGGACAGGCACCCATTTGAGGTTGCCATTCTGTTATGTCGTTTCTTGCGTTGAGCGTCCACACAGAGAAATCCTCTCTCTGGAGCTCGTCGATGCCACTTTGAACCCATACAATACGATAAGTAGTAAAATTCCCACCGTTGTCAAACGAAGAACAGCTAAACACAAGTTGCCCCTCCATTGCCCCTAAAAACAGGCAATGGCGGGAGTTTTTTCCACCGAACGTTTCCTTCCCTTAAATCAGCCACGCTCACGTCGTACATATTTTGGTTGTTTTCATTGACCGGAGTGAAGGAATATATACGCTCTTCATTGCCATCACACGCAAATTTTACATCACTTCTTAGTTCTTCAGGGATAGCAGGTGAACAGAGTGCCTTCGTTATCACTGTAAACCCACAAAGAGAGGCTTTCATACGCAGGGTATCCCTGGTCTGGGGTGTGGAATAAAACGAGGGACTTGGAAAGAATAAGGGGGTTTTCGAGACGGGCATAATGTGGGAAAGAGTGTGTCATGGAATCATCGCGCCTTCGACACACAGTCAGAGCGGCCGGTCTGGTATGCCATGGCAATTTAGTGATCACTTCGCCCAGCAGAAGGTCATCGCAAAGGCGGCGGACTGAGGAAAAACAAAAGCAATAATAGAACTGAATTATCAGCTGCTGTTGTTGAGTGATCAATCAATTAAAAAAGTGAATTGGTGTTGAGTGATGTTACACGTACTGCATTTATCAGCTGCTGTTGATGTCCCATTGTCCGGCTTTTTCACTGCTTCCGGCTCCTTAATAATTTCCTCAGCTTTCCGTTTTAGGGTTTTCTTCTGTAAAATACTTTTCATTTATTTTTCACACGGAGACAGATTTTTCACACGCAGACGGAAACAGATTTTTCACACTGAGACAGGCAGTATTCTTAGATACCATAAGGATTTCATTTATTTATAGAGATTATATTAAGAGGGAGATGGGTAATTTATTTCCTATTCAATTATATTTTAAAAATAAATAAAATATTTCGATGCCCATTTTAATGTCGGCTATAAATATTTCAATACATATCTTAATGTCTGCTATAAATATTTCAATGCTCATCTTAATGTAGGATATATACACTTGGGTATACTTTTGCAATCAAATAAAGTCAAATTATTAAGTAGAGGGGTTCTATTGTGCCACAAACAAGGAGTTTCATACACCAACTTCTCACAAACAAGGGTGTCTCATACACCAATTTGGTGCCTTTCTGGGTGAACCTTAAAATATTATTGTTATTGCTATTATTATTATTAATCATTTGAAAGTAAAAAATTATTATTATTATTATACAACCCAAAGAGATTAGATTCAATAAGGACATCTTGAGGTAGTGGTCTAACTTGTGGTTGCACCCAGAGATATTATAAGATCCATCTTAACCCCGGATCTATCAAGTGTAGAGATAACCAAACTAAACTAAAGTAATTATTACCAACTCCATGTACTGAGACCTCTCTCTCTCTATATATATAATGGAGCCGACTTTTTTTTTTTTTTAATTTTTTAATTTTTTTATTATTATTATTTTAATGTCTTATATTACATGATGATGATGATGATGATGATGATGATTAACGTCCACTAAGACCGAATTGGTCTATCGGACCTTAAAAGGGTAAGTGATTACTTGTGATTCTTTACAATTTTGTTTTTGTGCTAGAAAAGGCAAGATCATCATACTTTTGTTGAGTTAAGAGATTAGGAAGGCTGATAGTGTGATAAATATTTTGAAAATGAGACTAAAGTGCTTCTAGCTCAATTTAATTAATGATTTCATGACTCGTGCTCACATAAGTGGATCAAAACCCATCTCCATGGTCTTAAATTTATAAATCCCGAAGGGTTTGCTCAAGTGGGTTTAAGTATTTGGAAGGTTTCCTCCAATTTATTTTGGAATATATATATGAAAATCACATAAATAAAATTAACTCAAAGGAAGTAATTCCTTCTCTTTCTTAATGTCTCATAGATGTATGTGGATGATATATATATATATATATATATATAGCATAAAGAATTACATAAATACTTGTGATTTTCTAGATTAAGGTTGATCACCTCCTTATAGTATCTTAATTTTCTTTTATCTTATAATTATTTATTACATGACAATTTATCCTTAAATTTATATGTAATAATATTATTAGTATGCAAACCCCTTACTTTATTCCCAAATGATTTGGCCCATTCTTGGCATATTGGTTTTGACTAAAGTTAGAAGAAATCTTAGAAAGTGTTATCTTCCATATTGTTTATCTTTTTCTTGTACATTAGGTAGCTAGTCATATCCGTGCTCTCAATGGGAGAAAGACTGATCCGGATTTATGTAGGAACACAATGAAATACAAAAATACACATAAACGCAGAGATGCAGCGGAAATAAGACTTCATTTCATTAATAAAAAATGACTGAAATATGCTTACACACAGAATGGAAATAAAC
>ML787142.1:0-20283 GCA_009831015.1 Picea engelmannii | reverse complement strand
CATAAATTCTAGATGGTATTTAGTTGCTTGTCAAGATCATAGACACTCCTTACCTTAAGAACAATATCATCAATGTAAAGCAGAAGGATGATGAATATATCAATGAGAGTTAGGTCAATACAACTTGCTTCTTCCAAACAACCACTAACTCATTAATGTATATGCCAAAAGGGGTAGGGGGCATGGGATAACCTTTCTTAACACCTATATTACAATTAATTTCTTTGACCATTCTTTAGTTTTCCTAAAATTGGAAATAACATTCTGGTAAATTATTATCACAACACCTCTCAACTCGAGAGGAACTTTTTGTTAATATTATGGTAGTTACGAGAGGTATTTACCCCCATATGTGAACCTGATGAGAATAGAAGACTCTGAAAAGAAAGAGAAACCCTAATGAGTTGGCTAATAACCCTAGAAGCCTTGTCGTCTCAAGAAGAAAATTTATATTAGGCTATTAGCCTCCAAGAGAAGAAGTCGGCCAGAATTAATAATAATATACTGAACAGACACATACCCAGAAGGAGAAGTCGGCCCCAACAAACTGGCAAGATTACTATAAATACAGGGTGCCAGTTCTCATTTGACAGCATCTCAAAATTGCAGCTCTGCAGTTTGGTGTGCACTGCAGTTGCAGTTTGGTGCACAGGTTTGGAGGGAGAGTTGGTGCAGCTGCAGCAGCAGCAAGTTCTCAGTTTTGGCTTGAATATCTCTTGGCTAAGTTTTGGGACTACCTGATCAGCTTTTGTGATGCGCTATCCTTGGGGATTGATGCGCTACTTCTTGTTTGGCTTTCTAGCCTAGGGTTTGCTTCCGGAGGAATTCTTAGGTCAAGGTTAAGGTGCTCGGAGGGAGGCTTCGGCCTGTGGTTTGGTGACGAAGGTATCATCAATGGTAAAATGAGCACACCATCTTCTATATTCTAATAGGTTATGGTCCCACACCCCTTCAGTCAGCCTAAAATGCTGGAAGGAAACATAGCCACTAGATATTGAGCTCGTTGAGGAACTGTTGCTAGGGTTACTAGCAGGAGCAGTTTCCAGAAACACTGCAGTTAGGGTTACTAGCAGAAGTAGTTGCAGAAACCCTAAACCTCTTATCGAGGAACCTTAAGTGACGAGATTGACCTAATATCCGAATAGATCAGTGCGCCCTATCCCAGTGCATCTCCTAGTACACTCAGAAGGCCAAGACGTGAAGTTTGGATTTTTGGTCAAATCTAGGGTTTGACCAAATCAAGCAAGCCATGACGAACTCTATGAAGTCTAAGAACAAGCTAGAAGGAGCCTCCAACTTCAGAGCATGGAAGACAAGGATTGACCTCATCCTTGCTAAGAATAAAGTGTTGGATATTGTGAAAGGAAAGATCGTGAAGCCAGAGTTTGAAGGAGAAGAGAAGGAACCGTAGAATGTTGCAGCTATGGAGAAGTTCAAAGACGTTGGCATCAATGCCATGAGTATCATAGTGGATTCCATAGAAGACCACTTGATACCCTACATATCCCATCTTGACTCATCGAATAAGATGTACGATGCCCTAACAAATCTCTTCTCAGTTAGAAACATTGGACAAGTTATGAGTCTGAAGAATGAACTCCATGACATGAAGATGAATGATGACGACAACATAACATCATACTTTGTAAGGATATCTCAGCTAAGAGATCAACTACAAGCTATTGAAGAGATTACTTCAGAAAAGGAATTGGTGAACATAGTACTCAATGGTCTTCCCAAGACATGGGATGCATTTGCTGCAAGCATGAACACAAGGAAGGAGTACCCAACATTTGAAGAACTTTGGATTTGCTATGCTCAAGAAGAATCAAGGATCAATGCAAAAGAGAAACCTCAAAGAAAGTACGATGATCAAGCCTTCGCAACAAGATTCAAGAACTTCAGAAACAAAAGGAAGTTTGGTTCAAGGAGGAATCCAAATCAAGAGAAACACATTTCAAAAATGAAATGCTTCAGTTGTCAGAAGTACGGTCACTACAGGAATCAATGTCCCGAGCTAAAGAAAAGGAAGGAGAAACATGAAGCATCGATTGCCGAAGAAAAGGAACCTGCAAAGAAGACTAAGCATTGACTAAGAAGGATGTAAGAGAC
This sequence comes from Picea engelmannii, assembly GCA_009831015.1. Classification (NCBI taxonomy): domain Eukaryota; kingdom Viridiplantae; phylum Streptophyta; class Pinopsida; order Pinales; family Pinaceae; genus Picea; species Picea engelmannii. Next base: position 18,171 of record ML787142.1, on the reverse strand, counting down.
TTCTTCTACTAAAAGGTAGCAACACTCTTCTTATTTTCTTGTACATATCTTGCTTGCATCGTCTTTGTACATATCTTGTATATCTATCTCTTGGAAAAAAATGTGTTCCAAGAAGAGCTATACCTATGGAAGAACAACAAGATAAGAATGAATATCATTAGATAATACACATGAAAGGATGAAATACAAATCATGTGGAAGCTACTGCAAGATAAGACGAATCAATCATGAAGAGACTTAAAAGTCAGACATCAAGAGAAATTGGAGAAAGACCTATGATGACAACTAAGATGGAAACATGGACTCTGTTAAGACAAGAGAGCCAATTATATATTGTAGAAGACAATAAGGTTGTAGATGGAAGCATGGACTCTATTATCTATTGTAGAAGACAATAAGGATGGAGACAGAAGCAGTCAGATGAAGGGCACAGATTATATGCACTCTTACATGAAGCAAGGATTAGGAGGGAGATAATCCTATGATCCATTGAAGATGATGAAAGGTATATATCCATGGTAACAGTGATGAAAGAAAACACATGTTCATCTCAACCACATAAGAAGACCTCTTCAGAGAGAAGCCTTAAAGTATTCACGTTTGTCCATCCAGATCCGTGAACCGATGATGAAGGTAAGAAGTGGAATCTCTAGAACATGAAATCTACAAAGAAACTCCATGGACCCAAGAGATAATGAAAAACATGAAGAAGAAAGGGATAATGAAAAACATGAAGAAGAAAGGGATAATGAAAAACATGAAGAAGAACACGAAGAATCAAAGAAAGAAATAAGAATCAGAACAACCAGTCATTCTATCAAGAATTACAAGATTACCAGCCTGATATGAAATCACTAAAAGAAATCAAGCAGAAGAACTGAAAGTCGTGATGAAGAACAGTGTACGGAAGACTTATGAATGAAAGCATTGCAAGATCCAGAACTAGAGGTTCTCTCAGATGGAGGGAGGAGACTATGATGATTGATTGTTCCACTACACCAGAATTATCTCTATATAAGTCATTATATTATCCGCAACATCCATGAGTCAGAATTCTACATCAGATGAATGCAAAGAATATTCTCCAGAAGAAATTGAGTAAAGAGCGCATGCAGAGAAATCTCAAGACTTTGAGGCATACCAGAAAGATACTCCTATATGTAGATAAGAAGAAGACAACTTGGTGGAGAACCTCTAGTGCACAATAGAAGCGTGGTGAAGATTTCCTATAACATCAAGATGACTACTCTGAAGATCAAATCTCATGATGACAGAAGAAGTGCCACACGGATATGTTCCAGTTCTCCAACTATGATATACTCTATTTTTCAGATCTACAAGAAGCCTTCACAGTGTTCCAGACTACAGTACAAGCATTACACTACCCATGATGAAGTCGAGAAAGAAGAAAATGTTTTCTCCAATACATATCTCCACAGATGAGTAGATAAGCATACATTTTGGTAAAACCTCTATCCAAGATGAAAGGACTTGCATACTCAAGCTAGAGCTCATGGAAATAACTCTATTAACCGAAAGGGAAGACTCTATAAACTAAAAGAAGGTACGAAAAACATTTATTTTTGTGATTTAAATAACTCTCCAGTTAGGAGGGAGCATTTATCTTTGTAATTGAGAAATAGTCCAGATTGGACAGATGCTTTCCTGTTCGGAAAGTGGATTGAGATTTCTGACAGACAATGACTTCCCATTGTAGTTAACATGGGAGGCAGACTGATTGCTAATGTATCATAGACAATGACTTCCCATTATGGGGAGTGGTCTAGTACAGTCATTCTTCTTGGCAATCACTCTGTGTAGTGGTCAAGTAGAATGGTCCACCTCGCCGGGAAATCATTCTTTCGAAGTTCATAGTTGTGAGCAGTTTCAAAGAATCATCCGTTTTGGAGGTTGATGCAGGACATACATTCCTCGAGGGCAGACTCATTCTTTCTAGGATACACTTTGTTTAGTGTCGGAGGAATGGCCCAGGGTGGGGAATGGTCTGGACAGTTACTCCTCGAGGGTAGACTCATTCTCTCCAGGCTACACCTTGTTTGGTGTCGGAGGAATGGCCCAGGGTGGGGAGTAGTCTAGGCTCAGCAATCAGGGACAGTTATTCCTCGAGGGAAGACTCATTCTCTCCAGGTTACACTTTGTTTAGTTTTGGAAGAATGGCCCAGGGTGGGGAATAGTCTAGGATAGTCATTCTTTAGGGAAAAATCATTCCCTCTAGGTTACACTTTGTTTACTGTCGGAGGAATGGCCCAGGGTAAGGAATGGTCCATACATTTCTTGAGGGAAGACTCATTCTCTCCAGGTTACACTTTGTTTAGTGTCGGAAGAATGGCCCAGGGTGGGAAATGGTCCAGGTTCATAAATCAGAAACAATCCTTCTTTGTTGGTTGAGAAGAATGGGGCAGATAGCCTATTATTGATATTCTATGTTGAGGGAAAACATTCTTTTAGATCTCATAGACATGAGTGAAAGATTGGACCATATGATTATTATTGATGTTATATATTGAGGGAAAACATTCTTTCAGATCTCACAGACGTGAGTGAAAGATTGGCCCAGATGATCATTGCTGATATTCTATACTAAGGGTAGACACTCTTTCAGATCTCACAGACGTGAGTGAAAGTTTGGCCCAATTGATTCATTTTTTATGATAACATTGTTTCTATGCAGATGAAGACTACTGTGGTGGCAGAAATTCTTTCATATCTCATAGATGTGAGTGAAAGATTGGCCCAGATGATACAGTTTGTATCATAACATTGTTTCTATGCAGGATGCTCTCAAATGTTTGCTATGAAGACTATATGACAGTAGATGAGGACTATTGTGGTAAATGTGTTTCACTACTCGCAACTATACGTTGTTTATCAAGTACTTGTGTGTTACTTGATGTGGTAGTCAACCACTGGATTGTAGTTGTGTACTACTATGAATAGACACAGGTGTGTTCTATCCTTGTTCTAATTGCCTTGAAGACTATCAACATATTATTGGAGATGATCATTCAGATGAATGATGAACAGATATTCTCCAGACGAAAAACAGTTCAGAGCTTTTACTCCTCTTGTATCACTCCATGGTGAGAGTGAATTATCCAGCATCATAATTAACTACTCAAATGAAGTATGGTTTTGAGAGATGATGTAGTTGATGGTGATGGTGATGCTCATGATCTAGTCATGAAATAGTCTATATGACTATATTGATGCTACCGAGTAAATGGTATATTTTGTGCTCAAGTCCATTACCTGTAAATACCTCTCTAGCTAGGAGGGAGTGTTAATATTATGGTAGTTGCGGGAGGTATTTACCCCCATATGTGAACCTGACGAGAATAGAAGACTCTGGAAAGCAAGATAAACCCTAATGAGTTGGATAATAACCCTAGAAGCCTTGTAGGCTCAAGACGAAAATTTATATTAGGCCATTAGCCTCCAAGAGAAGAAGTCAGCCAGAATTAATAATAATATACTGAACATACACATACCCATAAGGAGAAGTTGGCCCCAACAAATTGGCAAGATTACTATAAATACATGGCGCCAGTTCTCATTTGACAGCATCTCAGAATTGCAGCTATGCAGTTTGGTGCGCACTACAGTTGTAGTTTGGTGTGCAGGTTTGGAGGGAGAGCTGGTGTAGCTACAGCAGCAACAAGTTCTCAGTTTTGTCTTGAATAACTCTTGGCTATGGTTTGGGACTACCTGATCATCTTTTGTGATGAGCTATCCTTGGGGATTGATGCTCTACTTCTTGTTTGTCTATCTAGCCTATGGTTTGCTTCTGGAGGAATTCTCATGTCAAGGTTATGGTGCTCGGAGGGAGGCTTTGGCCTGTGGTTGGGTGACGAAGGTATCGTCAATGGTAAAACAAGCACACCATCTTCTATATTCTAACACTTTTAACTCTTCTAACCTATTCCAAAGATTATTCATGGGCACGGTGTCAAATTGTTTTCGAAAGTTAATGAAACAACATAGTAGATTGGTTTTATTATTCTGAGACTCCTCCAAAATGATCATAAGCATGGAAAGGTGGTCATAATTGAATGATAGCTCTTGAATTTGACCAGGCTTTTAGTTATTTTTTCATGACTTTTTATCAATACACTAATATTTTTTACCAAAATAATTTCTTATAACTTGTTTAAAATGGGGCTAATCATAATGGTCCTATAGTTAGAGGGATTTTTTTTATGTCCACTTTTAAAATTAGGTACGATGAGCCTTTGAGTCATGGGTTTAGGGAAGCCTGTATTCACTGCTAAATTGAAGAGATTTTGGACTTGAAAGTACCAAATTTATTATTGTGCCAAGAGGCACTTTCTATAGTCCAATATGAGGGAGATATGTAATTTATTTTGTGATCAACATGGATTTGAAATGTAGCATTAAAATAATAATAATAATAAAATAATATTTCAATATTGGCCATAAATAAAATATTTCAATGTCACCTTAAGTAAAATGTTTTTTTATCCACCTAGATGGGGTGCTTGTACATGCTCCCAAAGTGTCAGGATGAGGGGTGACTCCAGAACATCTCCCATGTGCCTAGAAGATCCCTAAAGAGATCGTGAAAAAGGTGGTTAATAATCCCTCATGGTAGTGGATGGACAATGGGTTTCCATTCAATCATAGTCCAACTAGATATTAGTCTTCTCCATTATGAGCTTAGGTTGATGAGATTCCCTGTAATCATGGATAATACATGACTACAACAATTTAAACCCAATCCATGTTCTAGGATTAGCAATGTTCTATCTAGGGAGAGACACTAGGAATGAATTGAGGGAGACAACTCTAGTTTAGGGAATAACATACTCAATTGGAATAGAGATTGGTCAAAAGTATGTTGATTTTCCCTCCATGGAACTCTATTTTTGGTTGTCTTTGGATTTATGTGATTAGCATGGTCTTATATCATTGGATTGAAGATAAATGAATTCTAAATTGGAAATTCATTAAGCCTAAATGATGGAGCCTCCCAATTACTCTATTTTTTTTGTTGGAATTAGCTTTATGTGTCCTTCCCACCTCAATAGCTTAGATTTCATTTTTGTTTCCTCCAAAATCTACTTCTCAAGGTCTATCCCTATTCAGGATAGGGGTGAATTATGCCTCTATGATTGTAAAGCTCATGTGTTTAATATCTCGGAGCAGCTAGACACTTTATCGTTGGTTTTCCTTTATTTTTAGAATTGGTATATGGTCTCTATTATTCTTCATAGTCTTAGTGAAAAAACCTTACTTGGACTAAAGATACATCGATGGGAATATTTGGAACACACATTGACCTGGTTGACAATTCCTTTTACCATCTAGAGGTTATGTTCTAGATATAAAAAAATGGAAATGAGAGCTAAAAACTCTAACTCTACTTGGATCGTTTATCATCAAGCTTGCATGATTCATGAAAGGAAATAAAAAAAACAACATTTAACAAATAAAACATGAATGGAAATATTATGAAAAATAAAATAATTTTGCCATTGCCAATGGGAGTCCAAGTACAATATCACCTGTGAAGAAGATATCTGAAGAAGGTGGTTCCATGACCTCCTCCTTAGGAGGGCCCTTTTATTCCCAAATGTGTTGTAGATCCACTCTCATATGGCTATAAGTATCTTGGATGATGCTAAAATTCTATCAAGATAAAGGAGTTCTCTTGAATTCCAAGAAAATTTCGATAGCATGTACCTACTTTTAAATGGATGATAGAGAATGGAGATATCTCTCAGTTTTTATAAGAAAAATAGTGGTTAAACCCCTTTGACATGGTCATCATAAATAATGATATGTTGACCATATCTAGCTTAAAAACTACTTTTATGGTTTAGATATGTCCACTTTTGGTTATTTCAATGTTTTGAAAAAGTTTGAGTAGGAACAGTAAAGAAACAAATTTTTTATGGGCCCTTGCATCTTTTGTGGGAGATTTATACAATTGCAATGCACTTTTGGGGGGTAAAAAGTAAGTTGGAATCCTTAAGTGATGAATTTTGGATATGTTTTTCCTAAGGTCAAGTTGAGGTGAAATAAAGTGGGGTGAACGTAAAGAATGATGTTGGTGTTTTGTTCATGCTTGTGTGCTTCCTTCTTAATGTTGGAGATTTTAGACCCAAGGTTCGTCCAAAGTTGACCAACAGAAACCTCATAGCATTAGAATATCAATCCTCTACCAAGGTCGAGGAAGGTCTCACCTGAGATGCAGAGGGGATCACAGAAACCATAATTTCTTGTGTCAGAGATGAAGAAATAAACAAACCAGGATCCATCTGGGATGGAATTCATACATTCCATATCCGACTACTTATTTTGATTAATAAGTAAAAAAATACACACACATATCCAAATAGCATATGTTAGACACATAATATATCAGAATTTATGCAACTTTATTATTCCTTTCATTCCATTGAACACAAACATAAAGTAAGGAAACTGTATTTGACACTAACAGAATCGCACATCCATTATATATAAATCCCCATAAATTCAACACACTACGCAATGTGCATCCTCTTTAGAACCTAGACATATGATAGACTCAGATTTATATTAAGATGAAATACAATATTACACAGGCTTAAAATGATCTCTACCCACTAGACAATAACTTGATGAACCCTCTAAGACAATGTTCAACTCTCTCCCCCTCTAACCATATAACTATATTTTTGATGTCGTTGCTTCCCTTTATAGCTTTCTGTTCTCAGTAGTTCTATCTCTTTCTTCTCTTCTCCACTCATTCTACTGACAAAATTGCCTTGCATGCTTCTATCGTTTTCCTATAGTCCACATAGACTTCTAGACTTGGGGAAATATTAACTTCCTTGCCAACTCATCTTTAGTCATCTCCATGATCCCTTGTGTTGTTGGCAGTAATCATTCGAGAGGATTTCCCGATGATATATTTCTTGATTCTAGCATGCATCTTCTTTATTTCTGATGCACATCAAAACTAGGATCAACACCCATTTGATAGACTTCTAGGCTTGGCACGCAATATAAAAACTCAGTCTAGCACACACTCATTGTCGTTCTTTGTGTATTTAGATTCAATGCACGAAAAACTGGAATAGGAATGCACACAACTTGTAATGATCCCACACAACTTCATTTGTGAGTGTGTGTGAAATGAACCCAAAACTTTGGGTGCTAATAGGCCCCCACCACTATTATTTGGCTCATCCTCAAGCCAACTAACTCATGGAATTACATCCTTAATAGACAACGCAATGCTTCTGATTTCTTGCATGAATTACTTAAAGTGGTGCTTGAGCTCATTAAAGTATCCCTAGATATATTGTATAAGTTGAATAGTCACCTCAGCTTTCGTGGATGTGACCTGAGAAGTTGTTAGGTCTGTTTTATGGATTTTCTCAATGAGAAGACCAACAACAACATGCACTTCGAAGAGTTTTGAAAACATTTTGCAAGGCCCTATTGGCCATAAACATGATCATCTTTGACAAACTTTATTTCTCATCCTATGCTACAATGATCTCCTTTGTTTTTTATGCAATTACGAGCATCATAGTGGCACACTCCCTGGGAGGAAAAGAATCCAGATACCTCTTCTTCTATGCGACCTCCCCTTCTACTGCATGAACCTGACATTTGATTGTATATACATTTGGGGGAACTTGGAGATGGGTCCACAGGGTGAAGATGTAGTCGACCATGTTGGAGAATGCTTCCACCCAACCTTGGCTATTGTGGAGAGTTGCTTGGGCCAACATAAGATTTGTTGGAATTGAGTCATGGTGGGATTTTCTTGGTGGATTGGGGGATGAAGGGCAATGAGCTATGATTCTATATTCTACAGGTGGGCCTTTACATTCAAGAGTTTAAATCCCAAAGGTATGTTGCACCCTTGTGTAGAAGTAGTGGGAATCTATGCATATAGGTTATTCACAACTCCAAGAAGGTCGATGAATGTTGTAATGAGCTCAGTGTGTTGGGCATGGGTGACTATATGTGTTGCACTTTTTGTTTCATACCTCCTCTATAATGCTTGGTGATACTGAATTTCCTTTTGATATTTCTCACATGTATGGTTACACGCAGTGATGTCTACTTGGTGTTGGAGTTGTACCTATGCATGAGCTTGGTCCATTATGTCATTGTGTTTGCTTAACTTAGATATCAAGGTGGAAACACAATCTTGTATCAATGGAGTTGGAATCGATGTCAATGGGATACCACCATGGTTGGAATCTACTATAAGTAATGTTGGGGGGTCCACTCTAAGGAATCAAGAAGAGGAACTTGAATTAATTATGGAATCCAGTGGCCACGAATTGTTGTCTAGTACTAGTGTTGTGCCCCTGAGTTGTCGACAAACATGGTGAACATTGTGCACAGCTTTGGAATACACTTGTTTTTGTAGTAACAATTGGCATTTTAAGGAATCTATTAATGTGGTGATGCCCGAAGTCATCTAGATAGAACTTGGCTATGTGGAAGGAATGGTATTGTGGATGGATGGTTCAGTTTGTTGTCGCTTAGCCCCAACCACAATGGATTGGAATTGTGGCTTCGTGGAATGGGGGTCCGGAGAACACTTGTTGACAACTTCAGAATTGGAACCCTTGTCATGGGGGACCATGCACTGCATTCACCACCATGAGGCTTCAACCTTCTTTCAGTCTTGACTATGCTTAGTTCACATCTCTATAGTATCAGCTTCCTCCTCAATAGGAAGTGGTTGGAGATGTACAAGTCATTCGACCACACCTTGTTGGATGTCTTCTTCGGTAATGAAGAAGGGAATGAGTGCCATTGTAGTACCCCAATCATCACTGGGATATATGAACATGTAATGGAAAGTATATTCAAATAAAAGGTATCCATCAGACTTGTCCATGAGGGTGCCTGGGATGTTTTCTTGCGAAGTAGTTGACAGAATGAGTTGTTCGTACCAACTCTGAAACAAATTTTCATTGGATTCGTTGGTGCCAGGATCCTTTCTCTCATGAAGACGTGAGAAATTGGGAGCTTCAAAGGAATTTTGACTTCCATAAGGTCGTTCAAAACCTCGAGGGGGTTGCCAAAGAACCATGGAAAGAAGCGGTAGAATCGAACTGTAATGAAACTTTTTTTCGGAGTTTTGGGAATCTAAGAAATCATCAATGAATTCATTCATTACATATGGAGCCCATGCCATATCAACCCTAGAGACACACTGTTCAACTGAAACAACTACCCCAAATGGGAACTCCTCCTTTTTACAATTGAGTAGGATTTTGCAAGCTATAAACAATGTGGCAAAGAAAACCGGCCATGTGATTATTTCTTAAATGAGTACCCCATGCCTACCACATCGTGTATTGTATGTGACATATATTTCATTTTGTGCATCATATTTAGTGTCTAGTCTTTTTTCTAGCTCATCTCCATGCATGGGTAGGTATGTAACGTGACGAATTGTTGCTTCATCGACTAGATACTTCCCCCTAGCCACAAGTACCCACCATGTAGGTGGGTGAGTAACATGCGGATGAACAGGGTGAAAATATCGCTATTCCCAAAGATAGGGAAGTCAATTAAAGGAAGAATGACTACTTTCTGAGAGGTTGGGGTCACTCTTGTGTGAGTACTAACAACTTTTCATCTACGTTGTGAATGGTGTGGGTATAATGGTGGAAGGAAAATATGGGGAACTGCTCAAGGTCCCAAACATTATAATCGATGAATTGGACATCCTGCACTCTCCCCATATAGGAAACCATGAAAATCACATGTTGAGGTAATTTTGGTTCTATTTTTTGCTGGTCTTCGGACACCTTGGATCGATTTTGGCCATGTGGTCTACTTGATGAAGCCATGGGAATTATTTCAACAAGTTTTTGTGAAATCTATGGCTAGGTAAAGAGTTTGGTATTTCCATTCATCATTTCTACTACTATTCCCTTTCGACTAAGACTGTGGACTCTTTTATAGATTGAGAAAATATTGCACTGAGTTGGCCAGCATTAGGTCTGAGAAGGGAAAGTTACCAAGTGGGTATTGCGAGACAACTAGAAGGTGTGTCGGGAGTAATTGTCACCATCTTCCAATTCATTTAAATGTATCCTATCCAGTAGTCCCATCAACATATAAATGATCAAATGTTGTGTGAAACGTTATCATTGACATTTGTGATCCAAAAAATGTATCAATCCTTGTGCATTAAATGGCATACGATGACCAATTTTACTGTGAAACGTGAAGAAACTCTGGGAAGGTCATAGCATTTATTTTTTAGGACCTTGTTAATGATATTTTGTTCAAGTTACATATAACGGACATGTCATTATCTTAATGTGTGAGAATATTGGGACCACGAGGCCTAAAGTGTGACATGGAAATATTCATACATGTGCACATATGTTCCTTCGGGGGCGTCAAAAATATTTCTCGTGCCCCCTGGCATGGGTGCCTATTGGTTACTTAAGCATAGAGACCCCTGGTAGGCCATAATGCCTCTTCACCTATATCCATCCTACTTGTTTTATCTACTGAGTATCCTTGACTATGTCATTTTTATGGACATCGTCTATTTTCTCAATGAGGTTAGTTGTGATGGGACGAGTTGAAACTATTTATTGTGCATTTGAATCCTTGTTATGTACTATGGAAACCCCAAGTATAGAGAGAACAACCTTCTTTCAAATCCTCTTGCATGGGTCATGTAAAAATCTATGGCATGTCTAACGTCAAGACATGGTAATCCACCGTCATTCACAAGAACACATGTATCGATGAATATCCATATCAAGGTTGATCCTTTACTGCATGGATGCCTAGACAAATTCCCATTCATTAAAAGGTTCTCGATGCGCATCCCACCATTTCACAAGAATTCCTATGAGTACTATATCAAGAGTGTGAGCCCTATGATTCTCAAGAACACATTGTATCCATGAAATAAATGTGTCCAATGTTTATGATCCATCGTACCGATAGGATGAAAATTCTTCCTCTCACTCCTCTGCAAAGATATGGATACACCTCCTTGTTGACACTTCATATAGCTTGTTTTTCGACCTATCCATGGCATCCTCATAATCCATGTCATAATCCATATCATGAGACTTGACACTTCTCCAGCTTAATTCTCCATCTGTAGTGGGGTTGATGTAATCCTTCCTCTGCCCCATAGTCTTATAGATGTTTTCAATAGATGATCTCTACGCATCTTCATCCACTAGATCATTGTATATATCCCCTTCATATGGATCCAGAGGTTCGACCATGTGTGGGGTGTATGTTTGAAATGACATCTTCCTTTTCTTTAAATTCAACAATTCATTATTATCAAAAGCTCAATCAATGCCAAATAATGTAGGATATGGATCAAATTTTTCCATAATTTCTATGACCTAAAAGTCATCCTTTGTTTTTACTTCTTCTATATTCACTTCCACATACTCTAGTAAGCCTTTTGGGTAGATCTTGTATTGATTTTCCAACCGTATTTGTATGGGAGACCAGACTAATTTTGGTTTTCCCATCACCTCCCAAGATTTCTTTGGAAAAATATTCATGTCAGAACCCATATCCAAAATGATTCCAACCATGTCATAGCCCCCTAGCTCTTTTTTCATATTAAACTCTCATATAGTGCACTTTTGTTTGTTGACATGACATACATCTCTTTTCGGCATAGGATATCATATGGTTGCCTCCACTCCTTGTTCCCTCATGTAGGTAGCTAACATCTATGTCAACTTATTTGCAACATCTGGATCATTCAGCAATCAAAAATAGCAACACAAGAAATAACTGACTTGGTCTTTAGGTTATTCCTTATGACCCAAGTCATGCTAGGATTATGTGTGTGTTGCATGCTACAATTCTTCTAGGCATTGTTCTTCATGCGCTTTCTGCTCAGCACATCACAACTCATTCTTTTTAAGATATTTTTTCAGTTATTGTTGTGCCGTATGTTGTATTTCTTCATGCATGAGAGCTTCCTCCAAAGATCGTTATGTCGCACATTGTAATTCTTCATGTGCGTGAGCCTCTTCGAGTGACCTTTGCATTGCTCATTGTACCTCTACACGGATCTAATATTCCTCTAGTGACCTTTTCATCACATGTTGCACATATTCTCATATCTCATCCTCCTCAAGTGACCTATAAGTCATGCAATGCAGCTCCTCACTCTCCCTTTCTTCTTCCATATCTCTATATGCATCGCACATAAATTGTTTTTGTTGGGAAGCATTAAACTTTATATCGGGGTGTGTTTCCTTCCTTATATTCCCTTCTGACTTATAACTTGATCCTTCACCATGCTAAAAGTTTTTGTATGTCTTTTTTCCTCCTCAGGTTACTACCTGGACATCAACCTCCTCATTTTCCTTCTTATTCTTGCATGGCTTTGCATGCACTATGTTGCAATTGGACTTCTTTCCTTCCCACTTTTTCAACAAGTCAAGATAGACTTCGGTGACATTCTTGGGACTGTAGAAGTATGCATAAAACATGTGTATTTTCGTACAAAAACTTGATACATGACCAATTTATACACAATTGAAACAAGTGGGGGGTCTTCCTCCCCCTCCATCATAACCTCAACCACGACTGCACCCATATTCACTGCGTGGGTCTCTTTGGTATCTACCTCTTTTAGCACTGCCATGATCACCACCATGTTTCTCTTCCCGTAGCTGGAATGCATCGTAGGTATTCTCTTGCATCATCTGAAGTGAGTGACATTTATTGACATCATGCCCAACATATTTACAATACCCACAAAACAGAGTATGGTTTGTCGTTTGGTACTTTTTCAAAGTTGGGAAGCGGGGTGGTGCATGGCCCCATTGTGTATATATCTCACACCATTCCTCTGGTCTTGATGGAAATGGACTCAGTGCACCCATTTCCACATCATTTGGAAGTACAGGGCATCCATCCCAACAATTCCCCTCAAAGAAACAGATGTTACACCATACATGTGCATGCACAACCTTCATATTTTCCATATCTTGTAACTGTATTGTCACATTGGCCAGTTTCAACTACACCTACGACAATCCTGCTAACATATCTTCCCCTCTTGGCATAGCTTCTAAGTGCATTGCAATTTCTATCGCCTCTTCCTGAGCCATCACCTTCTACTAGGTTAGCCATTTGGAATGTTAGCCTCTCTAGTGAAATCTTAAGTCGTTGGTCATAATTACACATGGTTTCTCCTTCTTTATCTTTAATCTCCTTTATCTTTGTTATACATTAAGACTATGACTTAGATTTCTAGAACTCCCTAAGCATATCCTACTTGATCTTTGTCAGGGACCTCATCTATCACATTGGTGTAGTGGCCTTGTACTTCATGTACCACTTCAAGGCTCTGTCCCTAAACGTATTCTCCAACTACGTGATCTCTATTGTTTATTCTATGATATTCTTCATAGATTAGATTTCTTCCCATGGGAACCAATTTTGTTTTGCAACATCCTTACCCATTCCATGGAACGAGTAGCCTCAAGGTGTTATCCTGATTCTCCAATGTCACTTTCGAACCAAGTCCGCTAATATGACTATTGGTTGTCAAAATTCTTGCTACTAATATTCTTCTAGGTGAAGTGGCATTGGTTTCACCTTCTTCTTCACTCATCTCTTCTCTTATTTCTACTTCTACTCCTTCTCCTACTTCAATCACTTAATTATCTATTGTTATTTCTTATTTATTAAATATGCACAAGGGGGGTGGTACAAAGGGGTGTGATACCATCTTCTTCTAACATTTATTATGAGGTGAATCAAATACTTTCTCACTTGCATCTTTGCAATACCATCTACTATCGCCAATTTGTCTCCCTCACCACTAGGGGAGCCTCCATTTTCCTCTGTTATCTATGCACCACTACTATGCCTTCCATCTTCCTCTCATATCAACACACCACTACTATGCTCTTCATATTCTTCTAACATTGTGACACTTTGAAAAAACCAAGGGGTGTGGAATTCATCACCTAGGCCCTTACTACTACCACCACCACCACTACTACTACTATAAGTATCCCCACTAGACACCCTATCCTCATCTATTCTCCTCTATGGAATAACATAATATTTCACACTACCACTTAGTTTGGTTTCTTTTCTCTCCATTGTGGGCCCGACCCTTCATCGTCCACCCCTGGATATCTCCTTTCCACCTCTATGTTTTGATTTTCTTCTTAGATCAAATATTCTTGTGTATCTCTCATCCCTTTTTCTCCTCTTCTCCTCTGGGTTCATTCATTTCTTCATATCAATAGTTTATGGAACCTCCTCAATAGATCCATATCCTCTCTTGTTTTTCCCCATCTTTGTTACCCCCCCTAGTGTTAGGGGAGTTTACTCATCCATTCTATTGGGATCCATTCTATTGGGATCCATGCACATCATCCTTTTCTCCACGAACAACATCTTTATACAGAGTGGAATTACTTATAGCATTTGTTTCCTCGGACCTTCTACGAACTTTCTTTTATCCTCATCGAAATAATTGGTGCACTCTATAACAAACTCAACAATATATCCCTCCTTTACTCAAGAAAACCATAAATCAATGGCCCAATTCCACTTATTGTCCAACACCTTCAATTTATCAAGTATAGCTTGATCCCAAACCATTGATTCTAAAGGTCATATGGTAGAATTGGTATCAATTTTCATTTTCATCCATTCATACAATATAAAAAAGAAATTAAACAAAGAAAATATCATGCATATCAGTGTAGATATACTTGTATTTCCATCGATTGAAGTTCACTCTCAGTCCCTGAGTTTCTCGTAGGGAAAAATCATTCTCTTTTGCAGTTAGCCAGTCTTGAATTTCCTCCTAATATGGATACCACCTCATATATTACCTTCAACATTCCCTACAAGACTTTCAAGTCCTAGAAAGTGAACCATTTGTTGTATTTTTGTTCATGTTTGTGTGCGTCTTTATTAACATTGGGGAGTTTAGACCCAAGGTTCATCCAAAATTGACCAACAAAAACCCTAGATCATCGGCATATCAATCCTCATCAAATGCCGAGGAAGGTCTCACCCAAGACACAAAGGGGATCACAAAGATAATAAGGTATTGTGTCATGGATGAAAGGATAAACAAGACAAGATCCATTTGAGATGGTATTGATACATTCCATATTCGACTACTTATTGTGATTAATAAGAAAAACAATACACACACATATCCAAATAACACATGCTAGACACATAATAGATCAAAACTATAGAAATTTTATTATTCCTTTCATTCCATTGAGCACAAACATATAGTAAGAAAACTATATTTGATAGCAACAAAGTCGCACATCCATTTAATATACATCCCCAAAAATACAAAACACTACGGAATTTGCATCCTCTTTATAACCCAGACATATGACAGAATCAGATTTATATTAAGAATAAATACAACATTACACAGGCTTAGAGTGAGATCAACCCACTAGAAAATAACTCAATTAACCCTCTGAGTCAGCATCTGACTCTCTCCTCATCTAACCATATAAATCTATTTCTTATGTTGTTGCTTCCTTTTATAACTTTCTCCGCTTAGGAGCCTTTTCTCTTTCTTCTCTACTCCACTCATTCTACTAACCAAACTGCCTCGCACACTTCTATCATCTTGTTGTAGTCCACGTATCCTTTTGGAATCAAGGAAATATTAACTTCCTTTCCAACTCACCTTTTGTCAACTCCACAATCCCTTGTGTTGTTGGAAGTAATCATTCAATAGAATTTCTCAATTTTTCCTTTCTTGATTCTGGCATGGTTCTTCTTGATTTTCAATGCACATCAAATTTGGTATTGATGATTGCAGCTATGTGAGGCATTCTCCAGCTTACAAACCAGTGAGATGTGGATCATTGCAGCTATGTGAGTCTTTCTCTAGCTTACAAACCTTAGAGAAATCCCCTAAGAAGGGTACATGGCTCCTACCCAAGACAGAGATGGAAGCTAGAGATGACCTCCTCCATTCCGAGAGTTGAGAAGAACTCCAGATGATTATCCAATGGGAAAAGTGATTTGTTGATTTAGAAGTGCCTATGGCTGAGCACAAGGTGAACGTGTGGAATCCCAAAGTACTGGGTGCATCATCATGTGAACAGAAATGAAGATGATGTATTAGCCTCCTCTAAGCAGCAGAGTTGATGAGAAACTCCAGATGAATCTCCTGTGTGAGGCAGTGGGAAAGAATATCTGTAGAGTGGACGTGCATGTGGACCAACATAGGTGAATGTGTGAAGATATGGTTCTTCTGTGTAATGCAATGATCCAGAGATATGGACATCCCTATGGATGTGCCCCTATTAGATGATAACTAGGGGGTGTATCATATCCTTTTCTATATTGTACAAGATTCAGACCTGCCTGTAACCCTAATTGTAATGTAAAGGGTACAAGTTGGCCCCAACTTAATATAACTATTAATTA
Organism: Picea engelmannii; assembly: GCA_009831015.1. NCBI lineage: Eukaryota > Viridiplantae > Streptophyta > Pinopsida > Pinales > Pinaceae > Picea > Picea engelmannii. The sequence continues at coordinate 1,722 of ML787142.1, read as the reverse complement.
ATGTAAAAGTCTAATATAAGGAATATTCCCCATTGTGGAAATATATCTTTCATGTGAGTTTGAAAATTTCAGCAAGTACACTTCTTTGGGAAAAGTGTGCACCTCTCTTGGGCACTAGAGTTCTAGGGTTTGAGCACCCTCTTGTGTTCTAGGGTTTATCTTGGTGGTGAAGGTGTTCTCTTGAATAATAGAGAAAAGGATTTGGTTGGGTTTTATTCCCTTGTTGAGAAGAGTTTCCCAAGATACTTCTTGTGTTCTTGTGCATGGTGCTTCTTCTTGTGATCTTGGTTGTTGTAAAATTTATGGTTATGGTTAAATGATAAAAATGGAATGAACTTCATTCTTAACCTAGCCTATTAAAAAATCAACATGGTATCAGAGCATAGGTCTTGAAAGAACCCATTGCACAAGAATCCACCAAGTCTCGTCTCACCTTTTGCAGAACTATATGACCCCTCTAGGGTTTCCAAAAACATTTGTACGACCTTCCTTTCAGTGGTGATTCAGCCCTTAATAATTGGACAGTAGGACTACTTTTGGAATATAAGAGTACGGATTCTTCTAGCACATCTCCAGAAGCTCTCAAAATGAAATTTCGAGAAATTTTTATTTTTGGCCCTAGGGTTTCTAGGGTGTCGAAATTTCCTACAAAATATTAATTTTGGGTTCTTGAAGAAACATTCTCCTAAATCAGCAAGCATCTCTGTGACACTATCAAATTTATTGTTGGCAGTCATAAGTCCAATATAATCCAAAGTTTGCAAATTCAACCTAATCATTAGGTTTTCAAAATCCAGTTGGAGAGAATTTGAAGAAACCAATAAAATGAAGAATAGAGCATTAGTAGAAGATAGGCTTGATGGAGCAAGCAACTTCAGCTCTTGGAAATCAAGGCTTCAAGTCATTCTTGAAGAAGATGACCTCTTGGATGTAGTAACTAAAGCCCTACCATCCTGATCCAAGTTGATATTGGTGTCCACCCGCCTATTCCACTTGGACCCCCACCATTGTTTCTTTCAATGTTTCAGTTTCCTTAATTGTAGCACATTTTACTATTTTTGGCAGTTTTTCAGGTCTTGAACTTTTGGAGCCATTTGGAGGCCCTAAACGACATTTTTTGGGCATTGTTTGGTCCAACATTTTCTTCATGATATTTTAATCCAACTATTGTAGTCCTCGGATAGATATTTCTAACGATGTATCATATGCATCAAACGAATATAGTATGCCAAAGTTACGACCTCGGGAAATTGATGTACCAATTTACCCCGACTGGGCCCATAATCTGGGATTTCATCTCCTAGGTGTTATCACTGAAATTTCGTCCGCACAGGGCGACAAGAACTCCGCATCATCAACACAGAAAAACAGTCATTCATGGCACAAGGATTAACTCCACAGCACAACAAAAGGGTCAAAACTATGCAAAAATGGCCAAAAAATTAAAAAGCGTTGTGCATCCACTAGGCGCACGCGCGCGCGCGCAACATCTTCGTATTTTGGGCGCATATGCACGGATGTGGGGTGAAAAACCCGCGTGCCTGCCAAACGACGCATTTATGAAGCTGGTCGGCCTCCAAACCACTAATGGATCGGCTCCCAAGTCGATTTGACATCAAATCCGAGCTCAATCTGCGTGGGGAGGCTGGTCAAAGACCTAATTGTGCCCTAAAGAGCCCCTTTTCACATTCAAAAGAGGTTGCATAATAACCCAATGCTTGG
>ML787141.1:569181-588015 GCA_009831015.1 Picea engelmannii | reverse complement strand
TCTATGGATAGATATATATTGAGTAGATGGTTATGTATTGTTTCTTCAATAATTTTTATTGTATTTGGAGCATTGCTCTTAGAGGTTTCCCACTTGAAGATGAAAGTGAACACAACTCTCTATTTTTTCTTATAAAAGAGATATTTCTTAGTGTTTATATCTATTTTCTCTTGTGATATTTGGTTTTTAACTATATTTGTTGTGAATTCTTCGAATTTTTTGGGTTAAGTACACTAGATGTTTTATTAGGGGTCCAATGGTTACAATAATTGGTAACATTAGATATTAATTTTCAATAAATTTTCATGATATTTTCCTTATAAGACAAGGAAAATGAACTCAATGGTATCGAAGGGAATCCCTCTAAATTTGTAATATTTAATAACATGAAAAAATTACTAAAAAATGGACATCATGGTGTACTTGCAAAATTGTTCTCACTAGATGTTCAAACATCTAGATCTTTTGTTCCAATGGATCTCAAAAATGTTATTTAGAATCATTCCAAGGTATTTGAAGAGATTCCTAAGGGTCTTCCACTTTCTCTAGATCATGACCATGCTATTCATTTTCAACCAAGAAGTGCATCGCCTAACATTAGGCCTTGTAGAAACCCATATGCACAAAAGAGTTAGATTGAGCTTACGGTTCAATAAATGTTAGAGGACAACATCATTCAACCAAGCCAAATATCTTTCCCTTCCGTAGTGGTGATGGTTACAAAAATAGAGGGTTTATGGAGTATGTATCCATATTATAGACAACTCAAAATATTAGCATTAAAGATAAGTTTCCTATTCCAATGATTTATCAAATTATTAGATGAATTGCAAGGAAGAATTCATTTTCCTAAGTTGTATCTCAACCCTTGATATCATTGAATGGGGAAAGAATATATTCCCAAAATATCCTTTAGAACACATGAAGTTCATTATGATTTTTGGTGATCCCATTTGACCTTACTAATGCACCTTCAAAATTTCAAAGCTTCATGAATTATATTTTCAAGCCCTTGCTCAAAAAATGTGTGCTAGTTTTTGATGATATACTAATCTACAAGAAATCATGGAAAGAACATGTACAACATGTTGAAATGGTTTTCAAACTACTGGAAGAGAAAAAACGATATGAAAATCCTTCCAAGCATTCCTTTGGGGTTCAATAAGTGTAATTTATGGGTCTTTCTGTATCTTGTAAAGGTGTAAATGTGTAAACTAACAAAGTTAACTCTATGATGGAACAACCAATTCCAAAAACCTTGAAGAATATTTGATGATTCTTATGATCGATAGGATATTGCCATAAGTTTGTAAGGAATTATGGTCAAATAGTAGCACCTCTAATAGATTTATTAAAAAATGAGGTATTTTCTTGGACTTAATAAGAAACCAAATATTTTGAAAAGATAAGGAGGATATGTGTATGACTCCATTTATGGCCATGCCCCGGACTTCACAAAAAACTTTATTGTGGAATATGATATATCAAGGCATGGAGTTCGTGTAGTTTTAATTCAATAAGGGGCATCCCTTTCCTTTGAAATTAACCAGTTGTTATAGCACAAATTACCACACCAAATTGCATTTGTGAGATGACCTAGTCCATCCCTCAAATTGAAAACCTAAGTCCCGCTCTCTGTCATCAAAATAATCTAAAAAACAATATTTTTTTTGGCATACGTTATTCACCCATGTGAAAACTGCATATATGCGTTATTTTCCAGTGTACAAATCGCGTATACCCCCAATTTTGTGAAAAAATAAAATATTCCACACTTTTTGGTGAGGTTTTCTGTTAGGCCTGTTCCTAAAATTTCATTTTCCCATACATAATGGAATACAACCATCTCAACCTCTTTAGGATGGTATATAATATCCTATGGGGGTATGGATGAGGAGAGACAACCTTGGTGCAATATTATGTTGTTGATCTGCAATCTCCCCTATTCCCTGAACCTTTGAGTAGCATCCCCTAATTTGGACACTTGTTTTTCGAGGATTCCTTCCTCTCTCCTATATGATCATTGGGTGTGTTCCCATCCCTTTTGGGTCATTTGAGGAAGAATCACTTTGTTGAGTTAATGTTTGAAGAGTCTAGTGGAGGAACCGAGATGGTTGGCTTCAAGATAGTGTCGATGGTTAGAGTCAGGTTGTAAATTACCTACTTTTATTGTTCAATAACAGAGTTCTATTTCCCTCTATATAAGTGTAATTTTGTTCAATCTATTTATATATGTTAAACCTGCTTTACATATTTGAATTTACACATTGTATGCATAACTTGATTTGACAACTACCTTATTGCAATATATATGTGATCTTCTTTTGTAGGGTATTAAAAACAAGGATCGGGATGAAATCGAAGGTTGAAAGCGGGGATCTACACCAAAAGTTTGGATGCAAGGTACAAGGTTTTTATCTGTCTCTTCCAACAAGTTATTTATTTATAAGTTTGTATGTGGGAGGGTAAGTTCAGTCTTTTAGATGCAGTCTTTCTCTGTAGTGACATAGACCCAAGGTCATATGGTTTAGAATCCCGTAATAGAATTGGTGGCCATATTGGGGATCTTTTCTCCTAGTTTGGGTTGGTTTAAGTGATCTTGTGTTATCTTGATTTTTGTGGGTTTCTTGTTTCTTGAGCTGGATTTCAAAGCAATTGTAATCCCATAATCCTTCTCTGGTTTTTGGAAGCTTCCCTTGATTTTGCAACTTTTTTGTTAGTCTTCTCAAACCATACATGTTTTTCCTTTGTTTGAATCGTGTATACAAGTGATTTGATTTGGTTCTTATAGCGTATATATGTTATTCACCGTGTGTACAATAGCTTATTTTTATGAGAAATTAGTTTTTGGGCCATTCTATGAATTTTGGGAAGATCTAGGTTGATTGTTCAATACCTTTTGAAACTTTTTTGGTTTCTTTTGTCTTTGAATGTTGTATTAAGTTTCTGAAAACCTCAAAATCATGCTAAAAAAATCTTGCTTTTTATTTGGTTACTCTTTTTCTTATAAGGTTTTTAGGTGGGCTGAAATTTTAGTCTTGAGAGTCTAGGCTTTGCTTCCAATTTTTTGTTGCCTTCTAGTATTTTTATATTGCTTTCTTTCTTCCTCTTTTCTATATTCCCTTTTTTCATAAAAATAAAGAAACAATTTCATTCTATTTGCGTTTCATTTCTTTTTAGTAACATAAAAGACAAAATAACTTGGTTATTGGTTGTTTCTCTTGTTCCCTTTACCTTTGAACTTTTCTAGAAAAGAACTAGCTTACTAGAACTCAAGTCTTTAGTGCAATGTCCATTTTGCATCAAGAAAGGAAAAAAAAACATTTCAAGGTTTGAAGGATTGTTCATGCATTTTTTCTCTTTTTTGAAACACATTTTCATTGAAGAATTAGTGCAAAGTTTTCTTTGACATTGTTCTTACAAATTTCATTTTTTGCAAGAGTCTCAAACAAAATCAATTTCACTTCCATACCCTTTGAGTAAAAAACAACTGCTAAAATGAACACGAAACTTGAAATTTTATAGACTGTTTATAGGGTTCATAAAACAATTTAGCATTAGGGCCTTGGTTTAGGTTGGAGAGTTAATTTATCCAAGGCCAAAAAAAAACTTAGGAGTCTGATCTAGTGAGTGCAAAACCGAATTTCTCATAAGTATATCCGGAAGCTCCTCTCACACAGGAGTCAAACACAAGGTCACACAAAGGGAAGTCGAGGAGATAACCCGCATAGTGGAGAGATCATATATTGGGGTTTTTTCTTGAAGTGACACTAACTCGTCTAGAATCATTCCTCTACGAATTTTGAACCTAGTTGGAGTTTTCCTTAAGTGATATTGGCCCTCTTAGCATCAGTCCTCTGGAGCTTCGGACTATAATTTCCCCTTCCAATTGATCATGACAGAGGATGACTCAATAAACTATACGACTCCTGTAGGATATAGTAAATAAGGAAAGAGAGATTCAAGGAGGTTTATTTGGTGTCACTAGGTTAAAATATTTACAAATCCTAAAGTGATAATAAATAAAATAAAGAATTATATTTACATGAAATTTGAGGGAAAATAAAGTGAGGATTTGATTTGGTCAAAAAAAAGGGAAAGATATAGAAGGATTGGAGGAAGGATAAATAGAGGGGTAACCCTTCTCTTTGGCATTATTATTTGTTTGAACTCTTGATTAGTGTTCTTGGAGCCATTGTTTTATTGGGGTTTAGAAAAACCCTTCCACTATTGCAGTCTAGTTTCGGTGGTGCAATACCTACCCTAGCCAGAAAAAATGGGAGTCCATCGAGGACTACCAATGGAGCTTCACTTGGGAGTTTTTATTACATTTGGATAGATATTGAAGTACACAGAAGGTTTACAAAACTTTCTAGAGAAGGCCAAGCCAAAACATTTGCAGGTTTCAGGAGGGTTTGGAGAATCTGGGGTTGAAATAATCCTCGCGGTCCAAGTAAAGGGTGTCCCAGGAGACCCCCCTAGATGATTGATTGTGTCCCTTGAGGACCTCTGGGATCAGTGGTTTTCAACGACCAATTGGATTTGGACAATGAGGATTACAAGAGTGGATATTCTATAGTGGATTTAGGAGGATTATGGAGACATTTCGGCTTTTGTTTTACTTTGTGCATGTGATTGTGCAACTGGAATTCCAGCCAATAAAGATCTATGAGGTCATTGTTTATTGAAATTGTTGTTATATCCATTAGAGATTTGTATTGTTGTGATTTCTGAAGATTCCATCCATAATAAAATGCCATGATCATCTCTTCTATTTTATGTACTTGCAATGTGTTTTGATAAGATGTCTACTATAAGTTTACAAGCAAACTATTTTGCATAAGTAACCAACCAACTCAAAACATTATTTTCAAAGTATATGATTAAAACAACCAACTTGAAACACATTATCATAGCCTAATATAATTGGGGACATTACAGTGGTATCATAACTGGTGATCTTTCCATCCTATGATTTATTTAGGCATTGATGCCAGGAAAGATAGAGGACAAGGGAAACAAACCACCCAAGGATCAGAGTTAGAAGAGGTAAAAGTAGAGGAAGTTATGGGGGATCATCTTGAAGATAGGACCATATAGTTTTTGGAAACAATATATAATGGACAACAACAATTAACACAAGTCCTGACACTGTACTTTTTCAGCAATCAAGGAAACCAAAACCAGGGAGGTACCAATGGGAACCATGCAAAGGCCAACCATAGAGGTGGTAGGACTCCTGAAGGGAGTAATACCTATGATTCATCATAGAGTGTCTTCCAGGAAGGTAGTATAAAGGTACCCATACCATCATTCCCACCATTCCTTGAGGAGCAGTCTATAGGAGCACTAGAAAAACAAGGGGGCAGATGAAATGAACTCCTACTTTAGGGAGTATCATTTGATGGAAGAAGGATCACAGGAAGCCATGTCTTACAATGACTACTAAAACCTCACAATGAGGAACAAACCTAGGGAAAGACATAATTAATAGAATTTCGATCTTCTAGGCAAATTGGGGAAGATGATTATCCCATCTTTTGACAAATATGATAGGAGAACAACCTGAGCATGGGTACATAAGTTGGACACTTATTTCCAGCTTAACTCGATGACAAAGGCATAGGGGATCAATTTTACCACCCTACACTTGTATGGAGAGGCTCATGAGTGGTGGTACCATGAGATATTAACATTGAGGCATTCCAACATTGCAACACATGAGGATTCTACTCAGAGGATGATGGACAAGATCGATAGGAAGGACCCTAAGATCCACTTCATGGATTTGGTACAACTAAGGAAGACAATTACACCATAGGCCTATGTCACAAAGTTCCAGAAGATGACAGTCATGGTGACTGATGTTTCTAAGAAGATATTGGTGATGCTTTTCACGAAGGGCTTGGATGAACCCTTAAGAGGTGGGGTAAAGGATTTCAGGCCAAACACACTGCAGGAAGTTATCATGAAGACTTGGGATATGGAAGATACAGTCCCCAAGAAGACATCGACAAAACAATTTATCCCACAGAAGGGTCAGGTGTCAAAACCTCCCCAAAATATATGGACAAGGAAGGATAGGTTGGATGACGAAACTTGAAGATAAATAAGGACGAAGAAGATTTGGTACAGTTGCAAGGAGTTATGGGAACCAATTCATCGATGTATGGGAAAAGGTAAAGTCCATTGTATTGAGGTAGTTTTCGACGAGAAGGATGATGATGATGATGAGGGAATTGGACAAGATAGTGGTGAGCCATCACACCTCGATGCTACAGAGTAGGTGCCATTGTCGGAGAGTGAAAAAGGTGTGACCATTTCAACACTTTCAAGAGTCCCTAAATACTACACCTTTAGGGTAAGAAACATTCTACAAGCAGATAGGGTTACAAAATTTATTGATGGTGGGGCCACCCACAAATTCATTGATGTTTCACTTGTCACCATGAGACAAATCCATGAGGATGACTTCGAGGGATTCAATATGGTAGTAGCATATGGGTGAAACATGGATTGTACTCAGAGGATCAGAGTATTGGAAGTAACAATGGGAAACTATACATTGATCGATGACTTTTATGTCGTAGATTTAGCAGATACTCATGTGATGCTAGGAGTTTAGTGGTTGTACTCATTAGGAGATATCCAAATGAATTATTGGGACATGAGGATGAATTTCCAGGACAAGGGTGGATGGAGAGTCATCCTAAGATGTATGTCAATAGGCGTCCCCAGGATCGTGTCTAACCAATGCATGGAGGCCCTTTTTAGACACGGGGACATGGCTTGCGTAGGAGAGTGCTTGATCACCATGGAGAATCCATCACACGATATTCATAATTACCTTGCGGATATACAAGAATTTCTTGGAAAGAATGAAAGAGTATTTGAACCATTGCCAACAGGGAGACCACGTGAAAAAGGATTTGAGCATATCATTGAGCTAGAAGAGGGGTCGAAGCTCAGAATCACCACACCCTATAGGCATCCGAAGAGGTTCAAGGATGAAACATAGAAGGACATTAAGGATTTATTGGAGATGGGACATATCAGGCCTAGTTTTAGTCCCTTCACTTCTTCAGTAATACTAGAGAAGAAGAAGGATGACACTATGAGGATGTTCATAGACTACATGGCACTGATGATCCGGATTTTATGAGCATAACGAAATGAATACAGATTATTAACAGGGGCTTAACACAAAATAACAGAGATATAGTAAAACTGGTTTTCTATTCAATAAGGAAATAAGATGAAACTGTAAAATGCAGCGGAAACAAGCTTGTTGGAATGGTGGCAACTTATCTATGAGAAGAGATGTGACAGCTGCTCTCATTCACAAGAAGATGATTACAATAAGGCTCTGAAGGAATTTTTACAATAAAAATGAATGCCCAAAACCCTAGACATCCAAAAACCTAACCCTAGGAGGTGAAGTGTCAAAAGTCATGTGGGCCCCGTTTGGGTAAGTTAGTACATCAACTTCTCGGGGTCGTAACTTTTGCATACGATCTTTGGTTTAGGCATATGATAGCCCATTTGAAAGGTATCATCGAGGAGATTTATTTTGGAGGATAAATCATGCCTTCAGCTATCATTGAGAATATATATCCCTAAAAACATTCATTTAGGCCCTCACAATGGCCCCAGAAGTTAAAACTACTAAAAATAATAAATTCCCAAAATTGTCAGAAAATTGTTTTGAGCTAGTTGGAAGACGTGGGTGGCCACCAATATCCACCTGGATCAACTAAACAAGAATACCATAAAAAATAGATACCAAATACCTAGGATTGATGAGATGATAGACGAGCTTCATGGGGAAGTGTACTTCTCAAATGTTGATATGTGATCATGATACCACCATATTTGGGTCAGAGAGGGGGGATATCCATAAAACAACATCTAGGTGTCATTATGTGCACTATGAGTTTCTAGTCATTCCCTTCGGGCTGAATAACGCACCAACTACCTTTTAGTCGAGCATGGAACATATCTTTAACAAAGAGTTGAGGAAATTCTTACTGGTGTTATTTGATGATCTTATGATCTACAACAGGATGTGGGAGGAACATTTGAAGCATATTGACGAGATTCTCACCATTATGGAGGACTAGTTGCTTTTTTCCATAGAGGTAAAGTGTGATTTTGGGTTGACAAAGATCCTCTATATGGGGCATGTGATTGGTGTTGAGGGATTAAAGGTACATCAAGAGAAGATTCAGACAATCTTATATTTTCCCATAGCCAAATCACTCACATATATGTGAGGATTCTTCAGGATATACAGTTATTATAGGTGCTTTGTGAAAGGATTTTCACAATTGGTTGCACCATTGACAAACCTCATCAAGAAGTGGGATTTTTTATTATCAGAGGACTCATAGATATCATTCGACAGAATGAAGAGGGTGATGAGCACTTGCCTAGTATGATCACTCCCTTTGGTCTAGGAGTGTGACACATCCGATGAAGGGATAGGAGTAGTATTGATGCAGAAATGACACCTGATAGGTTTTGAGAGAAGAAACATAAGAGATATAGACAAGCTTTACTTGATATATGATAAGTATATGTTGGCCATCATGCACGCATTGGCCAAGTTTAGATAGTACCTGGTAGGAGGATGCTTTGTGGTTAGGACTGACCACAACAACTTGAGATATTTTTTGGAGCAGCGGGATCTCAACGAGAGACAACAAAAATGGGTGAGTAAGGTGCAAATATATGATTTTGACTTTGAGTATGTAAAGGGGAAGAAAATTGTAGTTGTTGATGCCTTATCCATGAGACCTACAAGTTTCTCTATGATAGAGATTTTAGCAGACTGGAAGTTCATTCTTTTGGTGGAATACTCCAAGAACACCTTTGCCTGTGATTTGATGGAGAGTAACATTCAGGATGATGGGTACAGGGTAGCGAATGACATCATCTACTACAAAGACAAGATCTATCTTTTCGCTGATTCAAAACTCAAGGGTAATATTTTGAGGGAGTGCATGACTTGCCAATAGAACAAGTCAAAATATACACATCCTACGAGACTTCTTCAACCATTGTCGATTCTGGAGAAGAAGTGGTATAACATTTCCATGGATGTCATCACAGTATTGCAAAAGGTGCATGGCACCTGGACTATATCTACGTGGTAGTGGACAGATTGACTAAATATGCGCGCTTCTTTTCCATTCCTTTAGAGTATAGTGCATCTGAGCTAACATATCTATTCTTCAAGGAGGTGTGCAGATTCCATGGTGTTATGAGGAACACAATGAGTGACCGATATAGTAGGTTTTTCAACGTGTGTTGGTGGGAGTTGTTTAGGTTATCTGGGACAGAGTTTACACTAGCATTATCTACCACCCCTAGACAGATCGAAAGACTGATATAGTAAACAAATGGAAAGAGGGGTATCTAAGGAACTATGTGTCTCGACAGAAGTAGGCATTGATAAAGTGGTTACATCTCGAGGAGCTTTGTTACAATACCACTCATCACATGTCCATCAAGATGAGCCCATTCAGGGCATTGTATGAATATTATGATCCATCTTTTGTGGATTTGGATTTCAGGAAGAAAAAAGCTCCCAAGGCCAAAGATTGGTTGCAGGAAAGCTAGGACATCTTGAGAGTCCTGAAGGAAAATTTGCAGGCTGCTCAAAATCAGTAGAAGATGTATGCAGATAGGCACAGGGTAGAATGCGAATTTGAGGTTGGGGACCTAGTATTTATGAGGTTGCACCCTTACAGACCGTCGTCGCTGAATAATAGTGGTTCAGAGAAGCTAAAGCCTCATTTTTATGGACCCTACAGAGTGATTAGGAGATTTGGGGAGGTAGCATACAAGATGAAGTTACCAAAGGGTAGTAGGATCCACAAGACCTTCCATGTATCCTACCTCAAGAAGGCATTGGGACAACAGGTCATTGCTTCGACAGATCTTCCTCCACTAGATGAGGAAGGGAAATTGGTTCTAGCTCCCGAGAGGATTGTTGATGTCAGAGAATGGAGGCTGAGGAGTAGAGTCATTCAAGAGTATTTGGTTGTAAGGAGAGGATTTCCCACAGAAGATGCTACTTGTGAAGGAGAGTAGATCTTACAACAACCTGATCTGGAGTTGCTTTAGGACAAACAATCTTTGGAAGGGAGGACTATAATGTTCCCTTCCAATTGATCATGATGGAGGATGAATCAATAGCCTATACGACTCCTGTAGGCTATAGGAAATCAGGAAAAAAAGGAGTCAAGGAGGTTTATTTGGTGTCACTAAGTTAAAAGAATGTCAAATCCTAAAGTGACATTAAATAAGATAAATAATTATATTTAAATGAATTTGGAGGGAAAATAAAGTGAGGGTTTGATTTGGTAAAAAAAGGGAAATATCTACAAGGCTTGGAGGAAGGATAAATAGAGGGGTAACGCTTCTCTTTGGAATTATGATTTGTTTGAATACTTGATTGGTGCTCTTGGAGCCATTGTTTCATTGGGGTTTAGCAAAACCCTTCCATCACTGCGGTCTAGTTTCAGTGGTGCAATACCCAACCTACTCGGAGAAGAGGGGAGTCCATCTAGAACTACCATTGGAGCTTCACTTGGAGTTTTTCTTACAATTGGAGCGATACCGAAAGCCTAAACATTTGTAGGTTTTAGGAGGGTTTGGAGAAACCAGGGTTGAAGGTATCCCTCCAAGTCGAGTAAAGGTTGTCCGATGAGGCCCCTCTAGATGACCAACTGTGTCTGACAAGGACCTATGCAATCGAGGGTTTGGAGCGGCCGATTAGATCTCGACAACGAGGACTACATGAGTGGATATTCTACAGTGGATTCAGGAGAATCTTTTTAGGTGTTTTTTTTCTTTGTATGTGTGATTTTGAAGTTGTCATTGCTGCCAATATAAATATGTGAGATTAGTGTTATAGCCAGTAGAAATTTGTATTACTGTAATTTGTGATTTCTATGTAGATTATTTTGTATTTATTTATACCAAAACACAAATCCAAAATTGATTTAAAATAGTAAACTTGACAAACTACACCCTTTTGAGAGTAATTACAAAAATACCAAAATGACCAATGATCTATTAATCGTAGACAACAAAACTCTAAAATGTTAATACCCAACTAAAGAATTCTCTACAAACAATATTTGTATGGAGAACTGAAATTACACATGTAGTAACCAATGAAAACGGCTCTTTACCACGGTAAAAGACGAATAGAATAATAATCCGTCTTCACATAGTTACTTGACTATTAACTACATGTTCTTTCTCTTTCTCATACAACTGATAAAGACGAATAGAATAATAATTCCTTTTCACATTGTTACTTGACTACTAACTGCATGTTCTTTCTCTTTCTCATACAACGTATAAATTTGTCCGTGTAAGGAAACATCAACTAATATTTCTCATACAACGGACAAATTTACAACTTATTCGAAGGAATTTTGAGTTAAGGACAATGTTTTAAGAAAATTGAACAATTATAAACCCAAAAGATTGAATTCCCTAAAGAGATGCTTAACGTTCTGTTTATGTAAGGGACACGGTATTCAATGATATCAAAGGAGTCCCTTCGGCATTCTAAACTTATTACGATTGAAAACTATGAAAGAGGATGGGATGTTGGCATGATCCAACTAACTAAAACTCCAAAAAGAAAAACCGTATATCTGCAGCGACAGGTTCATAGTTCAAAATTGTATTGAAACGCCAAAAATTCAAGCAATAAATGAGGATGTAATTATACGATCTTCCCTCGAACAGAAAATTTCACTCCACACTACCCCAACCTCAAGTTCATTCCTCACTACTGGAGCGACAACATCGGCTTTAGAAAATAGCAAGCGATCGGTGAATGGCCAGGTTTTATAGAGTGCAAATATTACCTCTATATTCTTCGTGTAATTCGACACAATCATTATGGCCATCTACTCCATTTGACAAAATACACGCGATGGATCTGTCAATCGTCAGTTCCAAATTTTGATAAGCAATTAACTATAGAGACGCATACAGTTCCAGGAAAAGTCTACCACAAAATCCACATTAATAATCATTCATAGAGGCAGATAACCAAAAGGGCATGCAAATACCTTCAAAGTTTATGCCCGCTGCTGAATAGAATCTATACCGCAAATGAAAGCAAACAAAAAGCCCTAAGCCATTCTTTATCATTCTTGCAGTGACCGCCTGTATATGGAAGCATATTGCATTGACAGTTTGGCATTAATAAATACATATTATATGCAACTTGGAAGCAATATCTTAAAATATACATATACAGAAGCCGTCGTATATTATACGGGAGAAGATTATGAAAGAAATCTAAGATATATAGACAGTTGTTCATAAGGCGAGCTAATTGAAACCAGGTTTATGTTCAACCCGTTACATATACACAGCTGCGTGCAAAACGCTTCACCCATGCTTGTCCAGGCATAGATTCGACACTTAGATGCTATACCTAAGCCTGAAAAGCATCATCAGCACTCGAATTTGAGTAGCAGTCGGCAAGTGCCTGCATGGCCTGAACCTGCATCTTAATCGCCTTGGTGTAGTCTGCGGCCTCTTTTAAGAAATCGAGCGGCTTCCCGGGACGAGCAACCTTAGGTATTCCATACGTGAAGCCACTGTACCTCCTGCTTCTTCCACGCAATTATGACATGAGCGGAGGCTACTACCAGCCCTTGAGGACTTTGCAAGTAGCCACCTTACGGACCTTCTGCAACCCACAATCGGTTTGCATGGACTGGCTTTGTCAAATGCCGACCTCCTTTTGCCGTGGGATTTAACCACTCGTGGTTTGCAACCGGTTTTCTTAAGCCTGAAAATGTATTTGCCAATGATAGCCCGGCTCCACCTGGTTCGACCCTTCGCCGTCATGGCCAGAGACAGATCCGCGGCCAATTTTACGGCTCGACTTCGAGCCCAGACGGTTGTTGCGCATTCGATTTTCCGACGGCACAGCACGTCCACCAAACGACTCAAGTATTTCCTTTGGAAACCTGCCCTCCATGCGGCCTCGCGTCTGCTTCCTGGAAGCTTTTTCATATAAGCGGTTCAGCGAATTGTAGAAACCGACGCAAAACCAGAAGGTTTCTATCAGTTTTGACTTTCCTGGGTAGAGGAAAGGAAGGATAGAGATACACAGGGATGGGCTCAGCTCGATCTTCAGGGATTTAAAGAGAAGAGAGAGGAGTAGTGGCTTCATATGCATGTGAGGAGGACAGGCAGGGCTTCGTCCAAGAACTTACAGTGCCGTAAAGTTCGTGATAACCGCAAGGACGCTGGCGGGCCACGAAGTGACGGATTGCATAGTGGAGCGTGCCATGCGTACGCATATGTCGCGTCTTCAAGTTTAATTGTGTTTCGTTATGAGGTAAACCTTTTCGATTATTGGGCCGAGACCAGTGGTATGATTTTAAAAAATGAAGGAGAGGTCCATAAGATGTGTACAGTACAAAGTGATATATCTTTTGAAATGGGGAAGGGGACGTTTATGGTAATTGGATTTTGGATGGATATATTGAAAAAACATACAAAGTAAGTGATATATCTTTTGAAATGGGGAAGGGGACGTTTATGGTAATTGGATTTTGGGTGGATATATTCACAAAACATAAGTGTGAAGAATTTATTTTTCCCATATATTATATACTATTGTATATATTATATAGTATTGTATGGGATATTTTTTAAATATATATTTTTTAATTTTAAAGAATTAAGAGATTATATTTATTAAGAAAGAATTCAAAATTTTTTTTATTTTTATTTTTTTAGATAATAAGGTATTTGATTTTCTTTAAGATAAAATTTTAAAATAATTATGTGTTCTAAAAAAATCATACTTGTTTAATGTAATGTAGTTAAAAATAAAGGACAATCAAGTGGCTCCATGCAAAGAGATAAAAAAGATGCTTTGAAGAAAGGATAAATAAAAAGTGAAAAATAAAGGGTAAGAAGACAACAACCATTGCCCATCAATGAAAGAATCCAAACGATCACTTTAATCATTGTAATATCGATGGACACACCAAAGATAACTTTTGGAAGTTACATCCATAGAATGACAAGAAGGATGTCAAGAAGAATAACTTGGTAGAAGTGGATTCAGGAAACCATGTAGAGAGAAGCTCAAATGTAGGTGAAAATATTGTTTGCACTACAATGCAAAATGAGGTGAATCTAAGTAACCTTCATCCCAAGGAAGAGATGTAGATGACTAAGTTATTCCATATTAAGATATAAGTTAAGAAGACAAAGGCGGATGCTCTATTTGATTCTAGTTCATAGGCAAACCTCATAGTAAAAGGTCTAGTAAGTAAACTTGGATTGACAATTCATGATCATCCCCAACCATATCCATTGGGACACATAAATAAAGTTGCAAATATCAAGATCACTAAGTAGTGTACTATACATTTTTTATAAGTGCAAACTATGTTGATGAAGTGGACGTAAATGTCCTATCCCTTGATTGTAGTGTTTTGAAGCCCCTACATGTCTATATTAAACATGGAAAATACCAGATAGTTTTTCAAAATAACAATATTCAATTTGTATTTCCTTTTTCATGGAAAAAATATAGTTCTCTCCAAAATCAACCCCCCACAATATTTTCTCGCATGGAAAAACCTCACAATCTTGTTTGAATTATAGGTCTTGCTAGTTGATGTATTGAATGGTTGGTATAGTTTCAGCATTTTCAAGTGTATCATTGTTAGATTTTTAGCTCACGAGGTACTTCTCATGTTTTGTCTTGTATGTGAATGCAACCTTATGTTGACACTACTAGGCACTTAACTTTGTAATGCGTTTCTATAAAGTTGTTATAAAGTGGTTCTTTTATTGAAGTGACTTTTTAATGGAGTGTACCTTTTAATATTAAAGTGACTTTATTTCATAAAGTGCACTTATGTAATAAAGTGAAATGTACTTTAATATTTTAAGTGATTTATTTTGGAGGGAATGAATCATGGCCCTTGATCTTGTAAAGACAAGATTAGATCTTGGCCTTTGGATTTGGGTTGGGGGAAGGTGAAAAGACACTTGGGAGGTAAAAAGTCATCTTCAGAAATTATAAAAGAATGCATTGGGTAGTGTGCAAGACACAAGAGAAGGAGATTGAGAGAAATTTATGAGTAAGCTTGAGAGAGGAAAGAGGGCAACAAGGAGGGAACATTTCCCAAGATATCTTGGGCACATTTCCCAAGAAAGAAATTTCTATTTTGTGAGTGAAGTAATTTACTGTTGTGAGGGAGGCCATAGTATACAGATCTGTATAGTCCATGCAATAGAAAAGAGGGAATGCAAATCGAGGCCAGTGTGGGAAAGGAAATCGAGGAAGCTTGAAATATTTGTTGTTGAAATATAGTCTGTACAACAACATTTTGGTTATGTTTTCGAGGTGTTGTATTTTCTGGGTGGGCCATACAATAGTACAGACTTGGCATGTTTTTTAAGGAAGAAATTTGGAAGGACAGTTTAGGTGTTGTAAGTTGTTTTTCTCTTGGCTAGAAAGTTTATTATTGTTCCTGATATGTACTTTCCTGAAGCTGAATAATAAATCTCTCTCTCTCTCTCTCTCATTGGGTTTCCTCACATTGGGGTTTTCCCTGGCATTTGCCTAAATTTCTAAGTTATTCATGGTTGATTGAATGTTGTTCATTGTGTTTATTCCGCTGCATAATTACTTAGCAATGTGTATTTCTGCTTATGGTAATTTTTGAATGTGGGTTTTAGACATTTCAGAGTTCATACAAGACAAATATATCTAGGTTGCTAAGTGTATGACAAAATTTGTGCATGTTGATTTTGTCATTTAAATTTCTACATGGTATCAGAGTTTGGGCTCTGAGTGACAGTGAGCAGTGAGATATTTGGGCAAGTTTGAAGGGGGGAGTTTTTTTTTATTGTTTTCCTTGAGTTGTGACAAGGAATATGGCTACATGCATTAGATTTGAGGATCGGTTGGATGGAATTTCAAACTATTTGCAGTGGAAGGTCCGGATGTCAGTTGTTCTCAAGGAGAAAAATATTTGGAACTATGTCAGTTATATTTTTGTGGATCCCACAACAGATCCTATTGCTTTGGATTTTCATGAGGTCAAGGAGGCCAAAGCTTAGAGGATTATTCTCGATGGGGTGAAGGATCACCTTATCCCACACTTGGCTGAGAAGAAGACAACCAAAGAGATGTGGGATGCATTTAAAACATACTTGAGGCGAAGAATGAAAATCAGAAGATGGCCTTGAAGGCTAAGTTGCATGATACCTATATGGGTAGGGAGGAGAGTGTGTCTTCTTATCTAACTCAGGTAGCTCAAGTGAAAGATGATCTGGATGTAGTTGGAGAAGTCATATCAGATTCAGAGTTGGTGAGGATAGCCTTTAAAGGATTCACCAAGGAATGGGAAGTCTTTGTGAAGTGTGTGGTGGGTCATGAGCATATTCCATATTGAAGCAGACTGTGGGACGATTTCATTCAGGAGGAGATCCGGAAAGGATCTCAGAGAAGTGGACAGAAGACATATGGAGTTGATGAGAATGTTGCTCTTGCTGCAAATAGAAAGAAGAAAGGAAGTTCTAGGAGGGACTTGAGTAAAGTCAAATGTTACTATTGTAACTAGTTGGGGCACCTTTCTTCTCATTGTCTTGAGAGGAAGAAGAAGAAGAAGGAATCGAAGGGGCCTAAGACAACTACTGCAACAGTCATGGAGGACTTTGCTTCCAAGTATGACAAGGAATTTTCTTTGGTTACTCTAGTTTTGAGTGTCGGTAGTGGAGGATTTGGGAGTGATATCAGATGGATTGTGGATAGTGGAGCCTCTTCCCACATGACATGAATATAGAGAATATTCCTAATTATCACAGAGACAGGTCTTGACCAACAGGTGGTAAATGAAGGTGGTATGGCACGAGTTGTACGTGGAGTTGGAAGGGTTAGATTCTGACTCGAGTATGGAGGATTCCTAGAGATTGATGGAGTTCTCTTTGTTCCATGGCTGAGGGTTAACTTTCTCTCGGTCTCAGCCTTGAAAGATGTAGGATATTGTACATTTTTCAAGATGGAACATGTTTTTATCTACAGGGAGGGAGTGGACCCAGTGGAACTGCAGTTGATCGGTGATCAACTGGACAGGTTGTATATGTTGCGAGGACAACCTTGAGGATATGATTCAATGTCGGATGAGGAGAATGAGGAGGCTCCTAAGACTGCATTTGTACCAAGGATTCAATATTGCATTCCAAGACAAGAGAGGGAGTCTCTTCTCGGCATTGGAAGGAGGCTCAACTAGTGTGATCGAACCGATGCTAAAGGTGGAATGGATTCTCCAAGGAGCTCAGGGTTCCAGATAGCTGTCAAGAGAAGATCTTCTAGTTCGAGTTTTGTGCAGGTGTTGAGGATGGCTCTAGGTGAAGAGGGAGATCCTACTGAGCACAGTGTGATGGAACCAGATGATAGTGATGGCAACGAGTACTTCCCTCTCTAAGAGGGAGTGATATATTTTTAGCTCGAGAGTTACTCTGCATGTTTTTTCTTGTATGTGGATGCAATCTTATGTTGACACTACTAAGAACTTGACTTTGTAATGGGTTATTACAAAGTTTTTCTAAAGTGGTTCTTTGATTAAAGTGATTTTTTAATGAAGTGTGCCTTCTAATATTAAAGCGACTTTATTTCATAAAGTGCACTTATCTAATAAAGTGAAATGTACTTTAATATTTTAAGTGATTTGTTTTGGAGGGAATGAATCATGGCCCTTGATATTGTAAATACAAGATTAGATTTTGGCCCTTGGATTTAGGGTTGGGGGAAGGTGAAAAGACACTTGGGAGGTAAAAGGTCATCTTCAGAAATTATGAAAGAATGCATTGGGTAGTATGCAAGATACAAGAGACAGAGATTGAGAGAGATTTTTGAGTAATCTTGAGAGAGGAAAGAGGGCAGCAAGGAGGGAACGTTTACCAAGAGAACTTGGGCACATTTCCCAATAAATGAATTTGTGTTTTGTGAATGTTGTAATTTACTGTTATGAGGGAGGTCGTACTGTACAGATCTGTACAGTCGATACAGCAAAAAAGAAGGCATGAAAATTGAGGCAAGTTTGGGCATGGAAACCAAGGCATTTTGGGATATTTGTTGTTGAAGGAAAGTCCGTACAAAAACATTTTGCATCTATTTTCGAGGTCCTATTTTTTCTGGGTGGGTCGTACAACAGTACGGACTTGGCACACTTTTCAAGGAAAAAAAATGGAGGGACAGTTTGGGTGTTGTAAGTGGTTTTTCTCTTGGATGGAGATTGTATTATTGTTCCTGATATGTACTTTCCTAGAGTTGAATAATAAATCTCTCTCTCTCTCTCATTGGCTTTCCCCACATTGGGGTTTTCCCTGGCATTTGCCTAAATTTTAGATTTATTCATGGTTGATTGAATGTTGTTCATTGTGTTTGTTCCGCTGCATAATTACTTAGCAATGTATATTTCTTCTTATGGTAATTTTTGAATGTGGGTTTTATACATTTCAGAGTTCATACAAGACAATTATCTCTAGGTTGCTAAGTGTATGACAAAATTTGTGCATGTTGATTTTGTCATTTAAATTTCTAGAATCATGGGGATTATATTCCGCAAATCATTTTTTGTAGATGGAGCTATTGAAAAGGAGGTGGTGTGGATATTAAATTATTCATATCTCTTGGAAGTAATAATTATATTTTTCAATGTTGAATGATTACGATCAATCTACTAATTTGTATATAATAAAGATATATTAAGTGCACTAATTTCATTTTTAGTAAAAAATAGTATAATCCATTCTTTC
>ML787141.1:533514-569081 GCA_009831015.1 Picea engelmannii | reverse complement strand
AGATATGCAATGACAGGTTCAAACTTGCATATCAAACTCTAAAAATTCAAGCAATAAATGAGGATGTAATTATACATCTCCTCTAGAATAGAAAATTTCACTCCACACTACCTCAATCCTAATTTCATTCCGTATTGACAAAATAAAAAATTTCACTCCACATTACCTCAATTCTAATTTCATTCCGTACTGACAAAATAAAAAGTAACGAAGATAATACTGAGAAGAGGAGAGATTAGGAACAAGACTATGTAGAGTCCATTCTTATTAGATGAAAGAAAAAGAATGAACATTATATTCTTATTAGATGAAAGAAAAAGAATGTGAAAAACATTACAACTGAATCAAGAAATAAAACAAAAATCCTAACGACTGATACAACTAGCCAAAAGAGCTGGCAGTGTACAGTCAGCCAAAAGAGCTGGCAGTGTACAGTCAGATACTGTTGAACGACAACATCCGCCGCCGGCTTTAGAAAATCGCAAGTGATCGGTGAATGGCCAGGCTTTATAGAGTGCAAATATTACCTCTATATTCTGCGTGGAATTTGACACAATCATTATGGCTCTCTACTCCATTTGTCAAAATAAACGCAATGGATCTGTCAATCGTCAGTTCCAAATTTTGATAAACATTAACTATAGAAACGCATACAGTTCCATGAAAAGTCTGCCTCATAATTCATATTAATAAACATTCATAGAGGCAGATAAATAAAAGGGCATGCAAATACCTTCAAAGTTTATGCTCTCTGCTGATAAAATCTATACCGAAAATGAAAGCAAAGAAAAATCCCTAAGCCATTCTTTATCATTCTTGCAGGGAGCGCCTGTATATGGAAGCATATTGCGTTGACAGTTTGACATTGATAAATACATACTATCATATACAGCTTGGAAGTAATATCTAAAAATTATACATATACACAAGCCGTCGTATATTATAGGGGAGAAGATTATGAAAGCAATCTAAGATATATAAACAGTTGGTAGTTAGGCGAGCTAATTCACACCAGTTTTCTGTTCTACCCGTTACATTTACCCAGCTGCGTGCAAAACGCTTCACCCTTGTTTGTCCAGGCAGAGATTCGACACTGCCTTGCTATACCTAAACCTGAAAAGCATCATGAGCACTAGAATTTGAGTAGCAGTCGGCAAGTGACTGCATGGCCTGAACCTGCATCTTAAGCGCCATGGTGTAGTCTGCGGCCTCTTTTAAGAAATCGGGCGTATCCAGTCCGCGGCTTCCCGGGACGAGCAACCTTAGGGTTTCCATACGTGAAGCCACTGTACCTCCTGCTTCTTCCGCGCAATTATGACATGACCGGAGTCGACTCCCACCACTGGAGGACGCTGAAAGCAGCCACCTTACGGACCTTCTGCAAGCCACAGTCGGTTTGGATGGACTGGTTTTGTCAAGCGCCGATCTCCTTTTGCCGTGCGATTTAACCCCTCGTGGTTTGCAACGGGTTTTCCTGAGCCTGAAAATGTATTTGGCCAGCATAGCCCGGCTCCACCTGGTTCTACACTTAGCCGTCATGGCCAGTGACAGATCCGCGGCCAGTTTCACGGCTCGACTTCGAGCCGAGACGGTTGTTGCGCATTCGATTCTGCCACGGCACAGCAAGTCCGCGAAACGACTCAAATATTTCCGTTGGAAACCCGCCCTGCATGCCGCCTCGAGTCTGCTTCTAGAAAGCTGCTTCATATAAGCGGTTCAGCAAATTATAAAACCCGACGCAAAAACGTTTCTATCAGTTCTGACTTTCCTGGGCAGAGGATGGGCTAAGTTCGATCTTCAGGGATTTAAAGAGAAGAAAGAAGAGTTGTGGCTTTATATGCAAGTGAATGTGAGGAGGGCAGGAAAGGCCTCGTCAAAGATCTTACAGGGGAGGGATAAAAATACGCAGGGATGGGCTAAGCTCGAGCTTCAGGGATTTAAAGAGAAAAAGAAGAGTTGTGGCTTCATATGCATGTGAATGTGAGGAGGGCAGGAAGTGCCTCGTCGAAGAACTTACAGTGCCATAAAGCTCCTAATAGCTGCAATAGACGCTGGCGGGCCACGAAGTGACGGATTGCATAGTGGAGCGTGCTATGCATAGGGATGCATTTCACTCTTAGCATTGCTGCTTGGTATCTCTCGACCGCAAAATTTAAATACCTAGTTGGCGAAAAAGTCGGGCCGACAAATTACATTGTGTCGTTTTTAGGATGTAAACCTTTTCAATTATTGTACGGAGAGACGGGGGCCCATAAGATGCTTACAGTGTAACGTAAGTGGTATACTTTTAAAAAATGAGGAAGGAGAGTTACATAAGATGTGTACAGTGTAACGTAAGTGGTATATCTTTTGAATTTTGAAATTGGGAAGGAAACATCTAAGGTAATTAATTGGATTTTGAGTGGATATATTGATGTTGTTTTTTTTTTTTTTAATCATGGGAACAGCAACCTTTTAAGAGTATATCAAATAGCCCGCAATACCAATATATATCAATAACTTGTGACTCAACAGGTCCTAGAGATCTCGATTAAGTTTTTATTTTTTATTAACTTGATGGAATTGGTGATTAGGCCAAAGTCTTAGCAGTGCACCACTCCAAGCAAGGATTTAAAACTTAAACAGAGGGACGTGCGTGACATTCTTTGCTATAAAATTCTAAATCAACCATTTGCGTTCAATCAGGTTGATAGAACGAGCATTGTGAAATCTCTTTAGATGAATGGCGATGATTACTTTGATCCCTATCGGTACATCTTCGAATTGAACGCTTACAAAGAATTGAAGTTGAGCATTTATTGTATATAAGTTGGGATGTTAGGTTAGACATTTTCTGTTTATATAGATTAAATTTTTAATCGATGTAGTTGTCACATTTTTTTTTGTATTATGGTGGTGATTGTAGTTATTTTTTGACCATATAAAGTTAATAGTTGGTTTTTTAATCTTCTAATCGTGTGTCATTATCTTAATTTAAATTAATTCTTACTGTATTTTAAATTAAAAATATTTACATTATTCTTTGGTTCGACGACCACTTTTGGAATCTGGCCCAAGCATGATAAAGTATTTATGTCCCTCGCTACTGCATATCCATGAATGGGCAGAGATGCTCCACGAGATGTTGAACTCGGGTAGGAAGGTGCTTTTGGTCATGTCACACTTGCATAGTAAAAAAGGAAGATCCGTGAAGGCATTGGGCCCTCACGACACTTCTGGCACGCATACGACGAGTTTTATCTCTATTGGAAAATCATCAATGTGGGACTTGCTGTCCGTCACGTATTCTTGCCAGTTGCCATATTGCTGCATGCAACCGCTTGTGGTGGTATTTTGCCTTTTTCTTATAAAGGGATCTGCTGTGTTGTTACTACTTTAAAGTTTTGGTACAGATGGTGAGATGCAGAGAAACCCTTCTTTTAACTTCCCTGAGTCGTTTCATTCTAAATTTCATCCAAAATAACAGCAATGGTTTATTATCCACCTAATAACACGAGTGGTTTATTATCCAAATTGTTACAAATTGAAACTAGAGGATTTACCCAAACAATATACTAGAGGATTTGCCCAATAAATCTACTAATTAATTCAGCAGATAATCACGTACAGTTTCTAAGCATTCACTTGTGAGACTCTATGAGCTGAGAATCATGTATATAAAAAGCAAAGTAAAAGAACAGGTTGGTTCATCTATTCATTCATGACCTGAATGGCCTTTAAGAGATCGTGTTATTCGTCTTTATTTTAATGCTTCTGTTTTTATTTTTTAATGCTTCTGTTTTTATGTGGTTTTTAATTTCATTGAATGTTTTAGTCAAGGTCCAACAATAATCTTAAATGTGAATTATGTTATTGAATCATTTAATATTCAAAATCTACAATCACATTACATTTGGGATGTTTCATTAATCATTGATTTCAATTTGCTCATAATGAATATCAACTTATTAAACTAACAACAATAATTGCAAATAATGAAGCCATCATCTCTATTTTTTTTCAATTTACTTATAATGAATATAACCTCACTAAACTAACAACCATAATTGCAAATAATGAAGTAATCGTCTCTACCTTTCACTACCTTTTTCATATCAAATTGTGAACATATTTAATGAGTCCCAAAATAATATAGTAAATTGGAAGGACATGATGATCTAAGGATTCAAGAACTAGGGAAGTACAAACTTTCAAATGTTGGAAGTGAAAACTCTTATAGTTAGTTAGCATTACAACTCATTCCCTCAAAAGACTTTGTTGAGCTACATAACTTAGATTTATTAACTATGATTAATGAATTCAAGAGAGCCGAAGTAACATGGATGTGTAATTGGACCAAGTTGGTCAAGATTACCATGATGTTCGATCTTGTTGTTGTAAACATCAATGTTCAACAAGCACCATGTGATCCTTCTTGGTCATCACCTCAACAAGTTTAGTGGTCTAATAGGCTCTAGCAAGCTTGGTGG
This sequence comes from Picea engelmannii, assembly GCA_009831015.1. Taxonomy (NCBI): domain Eukaryota; kingdom Viridiplantae; phylum Streptophyta; class Pinopsida; order Pinales; family Pinaceae; genus Picea; species Picea engelmannii. The sequence continues at coordinate 564,612 of ML787141.1, read as the reverse complement.
CCTAGTAGACTTTTCTTGGTCATCACTTAGCAAGATTGGTGGTTTAATAGGCTCATCACTTCAGCAAGCTTGGTGGTTTAATAGGCTCTGCCAAGCTTGATGGTCTAATAGGCTCTTCTTGATCATCACCTCAAGAAGCTTGGTGGTCTAATATGCTCTAGCATCACATTCGATGTGGAACATGGTAATGTACTTTTGCTTGAAGTCAACACATTGCATGCATGCCAAACCATAGAAAGTAAATATCATATGGTTTGGAGTGATAAATAATAGATAGATTTCTTTCCTTAAAGATGTCTTTTACTAACAAATAAATTAAAATAAAATAAAAGTTAAAAATCATAATATAAGATAAAAAAGCACAAAAACCAAATATAATAATAATAAAATATGGATGATAATATTAATAAAATAAATATCTTTAAGTATATATAGGTTTACATTTTAATTTGTATGAGTGTTTAATAAATTCAAGATTAAACTACATTAAAGGAAAATTTATATACACAATTATACCTTTTTTTATTCATCCTTCCATTTATGACCTCTATATTCATAGTTTAAATTAGATTTAATCTCTTGCTTAAGAAATTAAATATAAAACAATTTAGATTCTATCTATGTGTATTGCATTTTTTAATAAAATATTCTATTATTACATTTCTTAGCTGGAGACCTAGTGATATGACATAATTTCATTTCTTTTTCTTTTTCTTTCGAATACATTTCTAGTTAGGTGAGAAGTTTACATCACATGGAGGACCACTTGAATTTATGTTTACATCACTTAGATGACCGTTTGACATTACACTCTTGTTTCATCTAAGTTGATTGGGAATTTTATTTTCTTCATTGGATTTAAACTATTTAGTTCATGTTGTTTCTTTAGCTTCTTACTATGATTGCTTGCATGTATGTGGAGGGTGATGAGTCTATATTCACATAGTGATCCTCATAGGGATGGTTGGGAACCTAAGTTAATGTTACTAGCCTAGAGTTGGGTAATTAAATTAAGCATGCTAGCCTAGAGTTTGATACCTAATTGTCTAACATAGTATTTTGTACACATCTCTAGAGAATTGTTATGATTATAGCCATCTTATATGTTTATTTTTTTAAACTATTTTAGTATAGGGATAAATGTTGCTAGACATGATTCCATTAAATGGTTTTTTTTTCAATAAATGTTACAACAAAAGGTCATGTTATCGTAAACTAGTGCAAGGGCCATCATAGATCCATATAGAATTGTTTGAATTTAAAGAAATCTTATTAGATAGTTAAAGAATAATGTGATGCTCAACACATGTTTGTGCATGGTTAATGATGCTTAATGAATTTGACTTATCCCTAATCTTTATTAAATGAATTTTCAATCTTTTGGTAAACTTAATAAAATTCACAAATGAAAGGAAAAATTAGTATGTTATTTGTTTTAATAATCTTAATAACTAAGATAAAATTCTAGAAAAATATAAGAAAAATATAGTTTAACCCAAAAACTAGTTCTAATTGAAAATCACCAGTCTTAAAATTTAGAAAATGTTGACCATCATCATGAGAGGACATGCCCTCTAATAAGAATTTGTAGACATGTTGTGAGCGATAGATAAACATAAAAAACTTGACGAAGGTATTGCTTGCAAGAGAAAGATGTGATAATGAAATTGCATGTGAACACATCACTGAGAATTGGTCAAATTTGAAGTTACAAGGAAGCCATGATAGGTGGAGCGAGATTAGTTGATTAAAATTCTCAATTCGTGAATTGAGTTTGGGAAAAAATTGTTCCAAGGATGTCAACCAACAACGACTTATTGTTGCAGAGGTTGAATTGGTATTATCAGGGTGAAATTGAACACATTTCATAGTTGCATAATGTCTATGGTAAAAATTGGGAAAACGTTAGGCAAAAGCAACAATTTCTGCAGCGAAATTCATAATGGATTAATGCACATAAAAAATAATGTGTGTGGGTGGGTGCACTAAAAATGCATGATGCATAGTGAAAAGCTTGTGATATGTGGAACAATATTGGCACACAGATGTGCATACTAAAATTTGGTGTTGCATGGTGTAGAGTGACATTACGCGGAAAAATATTGGTGTGTGGGTGGACGCGCTAAAATTTGGCGTTACGCTAGAGTGGCATTGCGTAGAAAAATATTGGCATGCTCGTGCGCGTGCAAAAAGTTGGTGTTGCGTGGTGCAGAGTGGCATTCCATGAAAAAATACTAGTGTGGGGGTGTGCACGCCAAAATTTGGCGTTGTGCGGTGGAGAATGGCATTGCGCAAAAAAATATTAGCGTCCGGGTGCGCACACTAAAATTTGGTATTGTGTGGTGCAGATTGAGTGGCGCATGCGTAATACTGGTGCGCGCAGTGTGCACATGCATAATAATGGTGCGTGTGGTGTGCAGAATATTGACAAAGCGTAAAATAATGGTGCAACGCCTAACATAAAATGCACATGAAATATTAGCGCATGACACAAAAATTGCATGCAACAGGTATTAGTGCATGAACCAAAATTGTGCGCGATGGATATTGGCGTGTGACACAAAAGTAGTGTGCACCAGTTATTGGCGCAATAGAGAAGTGGTGAATTGTTGAAGTATGTTTCTTTCATCAAGGATGATACAGTTAAGATTCATAGGTATTTGAGTGGATTTCCATCATTCATCAGTGAAAAAATACAATATGATGATCCCAAAACATTGGAGGAGACCATAAGTCTAGCCAAATGCCTATATGCTCAGCAAAAAGCAAGGCCAACTTTCCAAAAAGCTTGGGAAGAAAAAAATAAATTCAAGATGGATCAGAGGAAGAAGGGAACTAAACCACCAGTCTTCAAAAATAATCCTCAGGGACAACCAGCTACTAGAGAACCCAGAATCATGGAGACACGGGGTCAAAATCCAAGGCAACCACCTATTCAATGTTAGGGTTGTAAAGGAGATCATATGTTTAGAGATTGTCCTCACAGAGGTGAAAAGGTGAGGACTGTTCACAATGTACAACAAGTTGAAACAGTGGAAGACATGGGCATAAATGTACCAAGGATCTATCCAGCCATTGACAACAAGAAAGCAGAGTATCAGTCGGATATGATTGAAGTGGAAGGTATGATCGACAACCAAACCATTACTATTTTAATTGATTTAGGAGCTAGTCATAGTTATATATATCCTAATATGGTGGAAAGTTTGGATTTTCCAAGAAGCAAGCATGGAAAATATTGGTTGGTGCAACTGGCTACCGGAGCCAAAATAAAAGTTAATGAGATGGTTAAGTCACGTCTTATGGACATGAATGGACTGAACATCGGAACAGATTTGAACATATTTCATTTAGGTTCCTATGACTGTCTAACTGGGATGGATTGGTTGGACCAACATCATGCTATCCTAGATTGTCATAACAAGGTATTTACTTGATAGGATGAGGAAAGGAACCTAAGGACACTGCAGGGAATTCCCAGGGCAGTAACCATTAAAGAAATTTCAACATTGCAGCTGAAGAAATGTTACAGAAAAGGGTGTCAATTATTTGTTGGACATATGGAAGAGACACCTAAATACAAGGTGTCAAATATTGAATATTATGCAGTCCTAAAAGAGTTTGAATATGTGTTTAAGGAAATATCAAGATTACCCCATAAAAGAGACATTGTTTTCTCCATAAGTTTGATCCCTGGAGAAACTCCAGTATCCAAGACTCCATGCAGGATGAGTACACCAGAATTGAAGGAGTTGCAAATGAAACTTGAAGAGATCCTAAAGAAGGGGTATATACGCCCAAGTGTGTCACCTTGGGGTGCGCCATTTTTATTTTTGAAGAAAAAGGATGGACCATTTAGACTTTGCATTGACTTTAGGTAGTTGAACAAGATAAATGTGAAAAATAAGTATCCTTTGCCAAGGATTGATGACCTCTTTGATCAATTGAAAGATGAAAAAATATTCTCCAAGATTGACCCAGGTCAGGTTATCATCAAGTGATATTTAAAGAAGAAGACATCAACAAGACTGTTTTCAGAACAAGGTATGTTCATTATGAGTTCACAGTTGTTCCATTTGGGTTATCAAATAGACCAGCTATCTTCATGTGATTAATGAATGGTATCTTTAGAGAATACTTAGATAAGTTTGTCATTGTATTTTTAGATGACATTTTTATATATTCTAAGTCAGAGTAAGAGCATGAAAAACACTTGAGGATGGTATTACAGGTATTAAGGGAGCATTAGTTGTATGCCAAATTGAGCAAGTGCTCATTTTAGTAGAAGCAAATTCATTATTTGGGACATATCATTTCAGAGGATGGGATATCAGTGGATCCTGAGAAGATAGAAGCCATTAGAGGATGGTCATCCCCAAAGAATGTTACAGAGGTCAGATCATTCATGGGCCTTACAAGATACTATAGGAGATTTATTGAAGGATTCTCAAATATTGCACACCCAATCACTTCCTTGCAAAAGAAGGGTGTGAAGTTGCAGTGGACATTGAATTGTGAAAAGAGTTTCCAGCACTTGAACAAATTATTAACAAGTGCTACAATACTAAGGATTGCAAATCCAAATGAAGACTTCATTGTATGCACATATGCATGTAAAGAAGGAATTGGTGGAGTCCTTAGTCAAAATGGGTTTGTTGTATGTTATGAATCAAGGAAGTTGAAGGAGCATGAAAGGAACTATGCCACTCATGATTTGGAGTTGGCAGCCATAGTGCATGCCTTGAGGAAGTGGAGGCACTACCTAATGCGGAAAATGTTTGAGTTGAGGATAGACCATAATGGTCTGAAATATTTATTTGATCAACCAACTCTAAATGCTAAGCAAAGTAGATGGTTAGAAATTATCAGTGAATATGACTTTGATATAAAGCATATCAACGAGAAAGACAACAAAGTGGTTGATACACTTAGTAGAAGAGTGCATGAGTTGCATTCTACAACCATTAGCATGTACCAATAATATTTGAAAGACATAATTTTGGAGGCTACAAAATCAGATTTGCAATACAAGGAATTAGTGGCAAAATTACAGCAAGGTAATTTCAGCAGAAAATTGAAGACTATAAGCTAGAAAATGATGAAATTCTCATATACATGGGCATAATTTATGTACAAAATTCCCATGAATTGAAAAATATTATATTGAGGGAAATAAATAATGTACCTTATGCTGGGCACCCATGTTATCAGAAAAGTATTGAAGTTATCAAGAGCCAATATTATTGGCCAGGAATGAAGAAAGAAGTTGTTGATTTAACTGTCAAATGTTTGGAATGTCAAAAGGTAAAGGTTGAGCATAGACACCCAGTTGGTTTGATACAACCATTACCCATTTCTGAGTGGAAATGGGAAGTTGTAACAATGTATTTCATCATCAAACTGCCCAGAACAAAAAAACAACAAGATTTTATCATGGTAGTGGTGGATAAGCTTACTAAAGCTGCCCATTTTATTCTAGTAAAGCTCACTCACAAGGAATCCAACATTGTTGATGTTTATATGAAAGAAATTCCTCGATGACATGGTATACCCAAGACAATTGTGTCTGACAGAGATCCAAAATTTACCTCAAATTTGTGGAAGGTATTATTTAAGGGATTTGGAGCAAATTTGAATTTTAGCACAACTTATCATCCAAAGTCAGATGGACAAACAAAGAGGGTGAATCAAGTGATTGAGGATATGTTGAGGATGTATGTGATATATAAACCATAAAAATGGGAAAAATACTTACACTTAGTAGAGTTTTATTATAATAATGGGTACCAAACATCTCTAAAGATGAGCCCATTTGAGGCACTTTATGGCAGAAGGTGCAACACACAGGTAAGTTGGGATAACCCAACAAATAGAGAAATGGTTGGGCCATATTTACTCAAGGAAATCAAGGAGAAAATGTTGAAAATAAAACAAAATTTAAAGGTTTCCCAAGACAGGCAGAAAAGCTATGCTGATAAGGGCAGAAATCACAGAGACCTTAAAGTGGGGGACCATGTATTCTTGAAAGTGAAGGCCAACAAAAGTTCCCTAAAGTTGGGAAATTGTTCAAATTTGGTAGCTCACTATTGTGGGTGGTTTGAAATATATATTTTTCAAACCATTCATATTTTTGCCTTTCCTACATCAATGACCATTCATAATGTATTCCATGTATCATTTCTTAAGAAATATATACCTGATGCTAATCATGTTATTGATTGGAATGTGATTCAGGTGGAGCAAGAAGGCGCTTTCCAAGTACATCCAGTACGCATTCTGGATCGGAAAATCAAACATCTCTGGAATTGATCCATAGGGCTTGTAAAGGTCCAATGGACCTAGTACGGTCTTGAGGATGCTACTTGAGAGCATGAGGATGCAATGCAGGCAGAATACTCGCATATTTTTGAATATTTTGGAAATCTTGTTAATATGTGTACTTAATGCACTGAGGACAATGCATAAATAAGGGGATCTCATACACCAATTTGGTGTGGCTTGGCAGTGACCTTAAAAATAGATTATTATTATTATTATTATTAATACCTCTAGGATGAACCCAATTGTAAATGCAAATGGAAATGTACTTAAGCCGGTGAGTTGTTTGACATCATTTTTTGTATACACCTTCCATGGTATAGTGTGCACATCTGTTGTGCACTAAAATGATGAAGTGTGCACATTCCAGGATATCGCGCACGACAAACTTAAGTGTGCATGATTTTGAGGCCAGGGAGCTTTTGTGTATATGTTGTGTTTTATAGGTTGGTGACCCAGTTATTATATGCTAGGACGCTTATGTTTTGACTTAGGCTAGAGAGCCTAGATGTTAAGGCCAATGAGTCTATTTTTGTATATGTCTCATCATTAATATAATACATTGCTACGTGTAGACTAACCACGATAAAGGAGTATGGGGGTATAAACTCCACTAGTTAGGGAAAGGGGGGGATAAAAGTTGAGGAAAAGGGCTAAGCTAGGGAGCTTAAGCCAAAAATAAATATTATATTAAGATTCCTTAAAGTATAAAGTATGGATAATTATTTTATCCTAAGTTCTAAGGATGGGGACAAGTGGACCAAAGTAGCTCCCAACATGACAAGTGTTAATTTGGGAACATGCATACATATAGCTTGGACTTAGTTCATTTTCAGATCATTCCACGATCATTCACTCACTCATTCAACTATCCTATGTACCTTCCTGTACCTGTATCGATACCTGTACCCATATCCATACCCGTACTTGTATATATACCCAATTATCTTGGGAGCTATACTAAAGAAGAGGGTTGTCAATCCCATGGGATATTGAAGAGGCAGGTTATCATTCATTCCCATGAACAATTTCTCTCTAGGTGAGAGAATTGTTGGGGATTGATTCTCAAAGGTGATAAACTATAGCTATAGGGCTCTGAGACTTCCTGTTCATCCTGTTGCTGAAGCCCTGGAAGGGAAGTGGGGTAGTTGAGGGACTTTTTAGCAGAGAAGGTGCACACTTCCTGGGGTGGGATAGGCATGTGGGGAATTAGAGACTGTAGGTTGTTAGTTTGAGTTGGCACCTATGACAGAGTCTTTCTTGTTGTCTGTGATACGTCATCCTGGTTAGGAATCCCTTTACCTGGGTGGAGTTTACTACCAGCTCAGGGGTGACCCATTGCTGAGAGTCATGAGCAGTGTGATCTAAGGTTGGGAGGTTCGTGGAAGGTCTGCACACAGTTCGTGATATTCTTACTAAGATAAGTGTCAATTGTGTGTTAATTTATATGTTACATTATTAATTCTGTGTTTATTTTTATGGGTTTTTCCTGTGTGTGGTTTATACCTTTCGTTAGATTTATGGGTATTTCATGTCTATGCTACATGTATATGTTTACTGTTATTTTTGTATGAATTTGTGCATTTACATAATGTGTTTGTTCGTTTTAAGTTTTACATATAAAGTTATGCAAGAGTTTCTATGTGTATATAATTTAATTTGTATACAGTTCGAAATTTTTTATGTGGCATAAACCAGTTGGATGTTGGGGATGTTACAGGTACACTAGAGGCCTATGTCACAAATTTCCAGCAGATGAAAGTCACAGTGACTGATGTTTCTAAGAAAATATTGATGATGATTTTCACAGAGGGATTAGTTGAATCCTTAAGAGGTTGGGTAAAGTATTTTAGGCCAAAAAAACTATAGGAATCTATCATGAAGACTTAGGATATGGAAAATATCGTACCCAAGAAGACATCAGAAGAAAAATTTATCCCGCAGAAGGTAGTGTCAAAACCTCCCAAGAAAACATGGGCATGGAAGGACATGTTGGATGAGGAAACTTAGAGAGAAATAAGGAGGAAGAAGCTTTTCTAGAGTTGTAAGGAGTCTTCGGAATCGGGTCATCGATGTGTGGGAAAAGGTAAATTCCACTATATTAAGGTAGTTTATAACGAGGAGGATTATGGTGATGATGAGGGAATTGGACAAGACAGTGGTGATCCATCACAGCTCGATGTTATAGAGAAGGAACCATTGTAGAATAGTGCCAAGGGAGTAGCCATTGCCACACTTTCAGGAGTCCTAAAATACTACACCTTCAAGGTTAGAGGAATTCTGCAAGGGAAGAGGGTTACACCATTTATTGATGGTGGGGCCACCCACAACTTTATTGATGCTGCACCTGTCACCAGGAGACAAATCCTTGTGGAGGATTTCGAGGGATTCAATATGGTAGTATCATATGGGTACAACATGGCTTGTACTCATAGGATCATGGAATTGGAAGTAACATTGGGAAACTATACATTTACCTATGAATTTTATGTCATAGATTTAGAAGATACTCATGTGGTACTAGGAGTTCAATGTTTGTACTCATTGGGAGATATCTACATGAATTATCAGGACATGAGGATGGATTTCCAAGACAAGGGTGGACAAAGAGTCATCCTAAGAGGTATGTCGACATGCACCCCTATGATCATTTCTAACCAATGCATGGAGGCAAATTTTAGACATGGGGACATGGCTTGTGCAACCGAGTTCTTGATCACCATGGAGAAGCCATCACGGGATCGTCAACATTACTCTGCTGATATCCAAGCATTGCTTGGAAGTAATGAAAGAGTATTTGAACCATTTCCAGGAGGGAGACCACGTGACATAGAATTTTAGAATGTCATTGAGATAAAAGAGGGGTCGAAGCTCGTGATCACCACACCCTATAGGCATCTGAATAGGTTCAAAGACAAAATCGAGAAGGCTATTAAGGAGTTGTTGGAGATGGGACATATCAGGCCTAGTTCTAGTCCCTTCATGTCTTCAGTAGTACTAGTGAAGAAGAAGGATGGAACTATGAGTATGTGCATAGAATACAAGGAACTCAACAACAAGACCATCAAAAAATTATACCCAATACCCATGATTGATGAGCTGATCGAAAAGCTCCATGGGGTAGTGTACTTCTTAATGGTTGATCTACGATCATGATACCACAAGATTTGGGTTAGAGAGGAGGATATCCATAAATCAACATTCATGTGTCATTATCGTCACTATGAGTTTATATTCATGCCCTTTAGGTTGACTAACACATTAGCTACATTTCAGTTGTGCATGAACCATATCTTCAACAAACAGTTGAGGAAATTATTACCAGTTTTCTTTGACAATCTTCTTATCTACAACAGGATGTGGGAGGAACATTTGAAGCACGTGGGACAGATTCTCACCATTATGGAGGAGCAATTATTTTTTTTCCAAGGAGGAAAAGTGAAAATTTGGGTTGACAAAGATCCTCTATCTGGGGAACATGATTCATGTTGAGGGAGTAAAAGTACATCAAGAGAATATTCAAACAATATTAGACTATCCCACCCCCAATTCACTCACAAATATGCAAGGATTCTTTAGGATATTCAGTTATGATAGGTGCTTTGTGAAATGATTTTCACAATTGGTTGCACCATGGAAAAACCTCACCAAAAAGTGGGTGCTTCGATGGTCAAAGGACTCATAGCTATAATTTGATAGAATGAAGAGGGTGATGAGCACTTTCCCAGTATTATCACTCCCATATTTAAAGCATCCTTTTTTACTGGAGTGTGATGCATTCGGTGAGGGGATAGGAGAAGTATTGATGTATAACTGACACTTGATATCTTTCGAGAGAATAAATCTAAGATAGCCAAAGAAGCTTTATCCGATCTATGATAAGGATATGTTGACCATCATGAATGCATCGACCAAGTTGAACTATTACCTAGTAGGAAGACGCTTTGTGTTTAGGACTGACCACATCAACTTGAGATATTTCTTGGAGCAACAAGATTTGAATGACAGACAACAAAAATGGGGGAGTAAGGTGCAGGCATATGATTTTGACATTGAGTATGTAAAGGGGAATAAGAACATAGTTGTTTACACCTTATCCAGGAGACCTACAACTTTCTCCATGAAATATATCTTAGCATATTGGAAGTCCATTATTTTGGTGGAATACTCCAAAAACACCTTTTCTTGTGATTTGATGGAAGATAGCATTCAGGATGATAGGTATAGGATAGTGGATGACATCATCTACTACAAATACAAGATCTATCTTGTCCATGATTCAAAACTCACTGGTAATATTTTGAGGGAAGTACGTGGCACACCACTGGCAGGGAACCAAGGGTATCTGAAGACCTACAAGCAGGTGAGGGGGAGATTCTCCTAGAAGGGTCTTAAGGAGGATGTTCTTTGTCATGTGAGGGAGTGCATGAATTTCCAATAGAACAAGTTAGAATTTACACATCATGTGGGACTTCTTCATCCATTGCTGACTCTGGAGCATAAGTGGTATAGCATTTCCATGGACTTCATCACAAGATTGCAAAAGGTGCAGGGCAGGGGATGTATATACGTGGTAGTGGAAAGATTGACTAAATGTGCACACTTATTTTCCATTCCTTCAGAGTATAGTGCATCTCAGGTAGACGATATATTATCCAGGGAGGTGTTCAAACTCCATGGTCTTCTGAGGAACATAGTCACTGACCGAGATAGAAGGATTTTCAACGCATTTTGGTGGGAGTTGTTCAGGTTATCCGAGAAAAATTTGACACCTAGTACTAGCCACCACCCTTAGACATATGAACAAACCGATATACTAAACAAATGGGTCAAAGGGTACCTAAGGAACTATGTGTCTCGGAAACAACATGCATGGATAAAGTGGTTGCATCTCAAGGAGCATTGTTACAATACCACTCATCACATGTCCATCTGAATGATCCCATTCAAGGCATTGTATGGCTATGATGATCCATCTATTTTTGATTTGGCATTTTGGAAGAATAGAGCTCCCAAGGCCAAAGATTGGTTGCAGGAAAGCCATGACATCTTGAGAATCCTGAAGGAGAATTTGCACGCCGCTCAAAATCAAAAGAAGATGTATGCAGATAAGCATAGGGTAGAATGCGACTTTGAGGTTGGAGACCTAGTCTTTCTCAAGTTGGACCCTTGTATACAATCGTCGTTGAAGAAGAGTGGTGTAGAGAAGCTGAAGCCTCATTTTTATATACCCTACAGAGTGATTAGGAGAGTTGGGGAGGTAGCGTACGATATGGAGTTACCAAAGGGCAGCAGGATCCAAAACACCTTCCATGTATCCTGCCTCAAGAAGGCATTGGGATAAAAGGCCATTGCTTCAAAATATCTTACTCCACTAGATGAGGAAGGGTGGCCGGTTGTATCTCCCAAGAGAATTGTTGATGTTACAGAAAGGAGGTTGAGGAGCAGAGTCATTCGAGAGTATTTGGTTGTATCGAGAGTATTTCTCGCAGAAGATGCTGCTTGAGAAGGAGAGCAGATCTTACAACACCTTGATATAGAGTTGCTCAAGGACAAGCAATGTTGGGAAGGGAGGACTGTAATGTCCCCTTCCAATTGATCATGATGGAGGATGACTCAATATCCTATACAAATCCCATATGCTATAATCAACAAGGAAAAAAGGGAGTCAAGAAGGTTTATTTGGTGTCACTAAGTTAAAAGAATAACAAATCCTAAAGTGACATTAAATAAAACAAATAATTATATTTAAATGAAATTGGACGGAAAATAATGTGAGGGTTTGATTTGGTCAAGAAAAAGGGAAATATCTAAAAGGCTCGGAGGAAGGATAAATAGAGGGGTAACCCTTCTGTTTGACATTATGATTTGTTTAAACTCTTGATTGCTGCTCTTGGAGCCATGGTTTTGTTGGGATTTTGCAAAACCATTCCACTACTTCAGTCTAGTTTCAGTGCTGCAATACCCACCCTAGATGAACAAGAGGGGAGTCCATCCATGACTACCATTGGAGATTCACTTGGGAGTTTTTCTTACAGTTGGAAGGATACAAAAGTACGTGGGAGGTTTATAAAACTTTTTGGACGAGGATGAGCCCAAAAATTTGTAGGTTTCAGGAGGATTTGGAGAAATGAGGGTTGAAGGCATCCCTGGAAGTCAAGTAAAGGTTGTCTCGCGAGGCCCAGCTAGACGAACGATTATGTCCCGCAAGGACCTCTGCGATCGAGGGTTTTCAATGGTTGATTGGATATAGATAATGAGGGTTACAAGAGTGGATATTCTGCAATGGATTTAGGAGGATCGTGGTGAAATTCTAGATTTTGTTTTTCTTTGTGTGTGTGATTGTGCAGCAACCATTGCAGCCAATAAAGATCTATGCGGTTAGTGGCTAGTGTTTGATGCAGTTGTTGTTATAACCAATATTGTTGTGATTTCTATGTAGATTATTGATCATTTTTATTTATACCAAAACACAAATCCAAAATTGATTGAAAATACTGAACTTGAGAAACTACACCCTTTTGAGAGTAAATACAAACATACCAAAATGACCAATGATCTATTAATTGTAGAAAATAAAACTCTAAAGAGTTAATACCCAAATAAAGAATTCTCTACAAACAATATTTGTATGAGAACTGAATTTACACATGTAGCAACCAATGAAAATGATTTGTTGTAGAAATTATCATCATATTATTCATGGGCGAGCTATGGTTTCTCGTGAACCCGTGATTTAGATTGTAAAAACATAACTTCTTGTAGGGAGTGCCTGTATATGGAAGTATATTCCATTGACACTTTGATATTAACAAATAAATACTATTATATGAAACTTGGAAGTAATATCTTAACTAACACAGTCGCTAACTCGCGGCCGAAGAATGCCGAAAGGTATGGGTTGGTACATGCAATTTTTTTTTTTTTTTTTTTTAAACTTAATTTGGACTTGTACATGCATTTCTTCCTTCTTTTTAACTCATTTATTTGTATGGAGTGTTCATCCAAAACAGTCTGATTATTTTATATAATTAAACATAAAGACAATCACATTCAAAAGAGTCTGATTATTTTATGCAATTAAACATAAAAACAATCACAATTATATAGCTGTTGATAAACCTAGATATACATATTTCATTTACAAATCCTAATGAGAATTCTAATTAAAATTTGAAAATTTGAATTTGTAAATAAAATAAGCCCTAAAAAAATTATGTTTAAATTTGTAAATAAAATAAACTCAAAAAAAAATTAAAATTAAAATTATGTTTGTTGTCCGGATAATTAGTTTTTTTTTTTTTAATTTTATAAAACAATTATCATTAAAATTTGGTATTCAATATTTCTTTAGTTGAAAAGTAAAAAGATGAATCTAAATATTATTTTTTTTTACTGGTAAGTATGAGTGGAAGGAGGTGATAGTCCATTAACTAATTAATTAATTAAAAAAACAAATGCAATTTAATTTTCTGTCTAGATTTCATTTCTTCATTGAGCGAACTTTTTCGAATCCTAAATTAAGTGAAAATAAGCTTCATCACAGTACATTTTGAGCATTTCAAAGATTCAATTACAGAAAAACTTCCGGAATTACTTTATTAATAAACTGTTTTGAAAAAAAAATAGTATTTTAAATGTTAATATTCATGAATGAATCAAATATACCCTAAACCTAGATCAAATTCAAGTATCTTTTGCCCACAAAAAAACCAACAGATGTTCGATAAAGATGATGACGTGGCTTTACCAAGTGGTCAGGTCCGGTTAAAACCATCAATTATCTCTGGCATCACATTGAAGATTGAATCCAGAAGCATCACATTGAAGACTGAATCCAGAAATAATCATTGAAGACCGAATCCAGAATGCTGTAAAACTAATCAAATCCAAAAATAATAAGTGTTGTAAAACGGGTAAAATCCAGAAATAATGAGTGCTGTAAAACGGGTAAAATCCAGAAAAACCAAGAAAATTGAAACAACATATAACCAAAAGAAAAGAAAGACAAACATGTACTTTGATTTAAAGATCGGTGTCAAACAAATATAGGTGACATCAAACGTTGTACAGTTCTAAAACGATTGAATATTAAGTTTTTTTCGCATTGAAGGTACGCAGACTTGCAAGTTGGGACTGCTTGGAAAACCCTTTCGGCCTTTTAAAAGCTTATCTTATACCACCGTCGGGATTCGATTTCTGGCTGTCCCAGTAGAGGGCAAGAGATTCTTCGGCCTTTTTTTTCCTTTCCATCAAAGCTACGCGATGACTCCACATTCCTTCCCACCAATGCCGCCTCCTCCGTGGTGCCTAATCCTTTCAACGAATTTATGAAAACCTACTCTATAATAACATAAAATGGAGGATGAAATTGCTGAGATTCCACCTCGCACCACAGCTTGCTCTATCTATGTTCTTCCCAAAAGATCGCATCTACCACCATGTCCCTCCTTGGTATTTCTTAGCCAAATATTTCATTATTGTTCTCGACTCTGCGACCACAATCACAATTATTATCATAACACAGTCCTATCATAGGCAATCGATTGGGTTGCGGTTTCCTATTATTCCACCTGCCATTGCGTCTTAGGACGCCTGGCATCATAGATTACCACGCACTTGTAGAAACGGCGATCCAATATGAAACGCTCATCCAATATGATCCACAAACAACTAAATGAAAATGAAATGCTCATTCAAGTGTGTCTGGCGATCCAATATTCCCTAATAATTTAAACGTGGTCATCCCAAAGGTTAATTATTTAATCGTGACAATGAGTTAGTTATCAAAGTAATTTTTAAATATGATTAGGTAAATGTAAAAAAGTAAACACATAAACGGATGTCTTTATAATAGCTAGAAAGTTCATGATTGAAATCACAGCCATTTATTTTGTGTGACTACTAAAATAATGTCCATAAAAAACTAAAATCACAGCCATATTTAATCATGTCCATAAAAAACTTATTAAGCACTAAACCCCTATTAAATCTACCCATTGTCAATAGGTGTAAGTCTTTCGGCGTAAAAATATACATATGGGAGAAGATTATGAAAAAAATCTAAGATATATAGACATTTTTTCGTTAGGCGAGCGAATTCAAACCGTTTTTCTGTTCTACCTGTTACATTTACCCAACTGCGTGGAAAACACTTCACCCTTTCTTGTCCACACAGAGATTCGATCTTGGAACGTTATGGAGATTCGAAACTGCGATGTTATACCTAGACCTGAAAATAATCATGAGCACTCGAATTTAAGTAGAGGACGACGAGTGCTTGCATGGCCTGAACCTGCATCTTAAGTGCCATGGTGTAGTCTGCAACCTCTTTTAAGAAATCGAGCGTGTCGAGTTCACATCTTCCTGGGACGAGCAACCGTAGGGTTTGCATATGTGAAGCCACTGTGCCTGTTGCTTCTTCCACGAAATTATGACATGAGCGGAGGCTACTCCCATCACTTGAGAACGCTCCAAGTAGCCACCTTACAAACATTCTGCAAGCCACGATCGGTTTGCATGGACTGGTTTTGTCGAGCGTCGATCTCCTTTTGCCGTGGGATTTAAGCACTCATGGTTTGCAAAGGGTATTCTTGACCCTAAAAACGTATTTTCCAAGAATAGCTTGGATCCACATAGTTAGACCCTTCGCTGTCATGGCTAGTAATAGATCGACGACCAATTTCACGGATCGACTTCGAAACACAGGGCCTCGTCAAAGAATTTACAGTGCCATAAAGTTCTTAATATCCGCAAGGACGCTGGCGGGCCACGAAGTGATGAATTTCATAGTGGAGCATGCGATGCACACAGATATGTCACATCTTCAAGTTAAGTTGTGTTTTGGTATGAAGTAAACCTTTTCAATTATTGCACCGAGAAACGAAGGTCCATAAGATGCCTACAATGTAACATAAGTGGTATAATTTTAGAAAATGGAGGAGAGGTGTAACATAAGATAAGAGTGAGGAATTTGTTTTTCTATATATTATATTAATGTGTTTTTTTTAATTGTCTTAAAAAAAAAAGGGATTAATCATTATATTGAAAAAGGATTAGAAAGTTAAAAATTATATATATATATATATATATATATATATATATATATATATATATATTTAGAAAGGAGTGAGGTGTGTTAATGCATATTGTCTCTCCTCTTGATAGAGTATGCATAGATTAGTGAGTTGGGGTGATTAATTGATTTAGTTTTTTTCTATTTATGAAAAGTTTGTAGGAGTTTTTAGTATTGAAAATATCAAACCTCTAGGGTTGTTAAATCTATATTGTAGAGCATATATTTAATAATGAGAAGGCAGATCCATACCCCATAAGTTTTCCACTGTTTTTCTTTATAAGTGTGTGGGGAGGGAAAATAGATAATGGAATAAATGGATCCAAAAACCCCATATCTATAGAAATTGGGTGAAAGAATAAAATGGTAGAGCCAAAGCTTAAAACATTATGTTGGGTGTTTGTCTTAGATATTAAAGTTGTTTTGTTTGTCGTAAAGTATTTTTTGTATATTTATGTGATCATATTTTGCTACATTAAAAGCATAAAGTTAGCTTATGGATAAAAGTTAACTCAGATATAAAAAGGATGATAGAGGATTAATAAAAGGGGAAAAAGTTAAAAAAAAGTGGAGAAATAAGGAAATAACCTTCACTCATTTTCTTTCATTCATTATTGATGGCTACCACAAGTAATCTAGGGAAAAAACACAGACTAATTCTTGTTGCCAAGAACTATGAGTTATGGTCTCTAAGGATGAAAACATTCCTGAACGTCCACAAATGTTGGAAACCAATGGAGAATGGATTTTCAGAGCCTAATCAAGAAACTGTATAGGCCATGACTAATTCCGAAAGAAATCATCTTGCGGAATTGAAGAAAAATGAGAACAAGGCCATGTTTTATATCTAGAGTTTAGTGGATGGCTCAATTTATCCCAAGATAATAAGATCATATAGTGCAAAGAAAGACTTAGATATATTGGAAATAACATATCAATGTAATGACAAAGTGAATATTGTGAAGCTTCAAACTCTAAGGAGAGAGTTTGAAACCTTCAAGATGAAGGGGGTAGAGAATATTGACAATTTTATGACTAGATTGATGGGAGATGTGAATTAAATGAGGATTCATGCAAAGAAGATTGAAGATAATAAAATCGTTGAAAATTTTATTAGAAGACTACCTAAGAATTTTGAAATGGTTCTCATGTACCTAGAGGAGTCTAAAGATTGTCGAAAATGATAGTAGAAGAGATGATGGGTTCTCTTTTTTCCCATGAATCAAGAATTATCATGGAAGAGGAATCCTTAGAACGTGCCTTCAAGACTCAAGAAATCATTGGTAGAGGCAGAGAAAAAGTTAATCATCATGCAAAAGGAAGAACAACACCAGAATAGTTAGAACAATCAAATCATCCTCACGCTCTCAAACTCAGAGGGGGGGAGGTAGAAGATGGATAGACAGATCCACCGTCCAATGTTACTATTGCAAAAAATATGTTCACTATGAAAGTGAATGAAAAAAGAAACAATCAGATTTGAACAAGGGCAAAGCTAATATCTCCAACACTGAAGAAGGGACATTTAAGGCAATGTTCAATTCATGTCAAATGACTAAACAAGATCATAACAAGGATCTTTGGATTTCGACATTGGCTACAACAATCACATGACACATAACTAAATCTTGTTTTCTAACATTGATAGCTCTATTCAATCTAAAATTAATTTAGGATATGATTCTCATGTCAAGGTGTTAGGAAAAGGTGTTGTGTCAGTATTAACCAAGAAAAATAATAAGAAACACATTATTGATGCCTTCTATGTACTCAATATTAGGAATAATATCATAATTATAGTACAATTGAGTCAAAATTATTGTGATGTCAGTTTCAAGAAATCCACATGTTGTCTTAGATAAGCCACCTAGTATAATAATTGTTGCAAAGGCTCAAATGACCAAGAATAGAATGTTCCAATTGGATCTCAGAGGTGTAAACATGTCACAGTCATATGCACAAAATGTCTCAAGAATAGATGAGACTTGATTGTAGAATCTTAGGTATGGTCACCTACCTTTTAGGAGTCTTAATCTCTTGCAAAAAAAATCAATGGTTAATGTACTACCTATATTGAATGAGCAAACCAACCCTTATGAAATATACATTCTTGGAAAACATCAAAGAGATAGTTTTTTAGTAGCCTCCTACATATCCAAAGATCATCTAGAACTAGTTCACACAAATCTATGTGGACCCATGCAAACTCAGTCAATTAGTGGAATTTTTTATTTTCTAACATTCATTCATGATTTTCGTAGGAAAGTTTGGGTATATTTTCTAAAAAAAAAATCTAATAAATTCACAAAGTTCAAAGAATTTAATTTGTAGCATAAAAAGAGAGCGATGAATATTTCAAAGTGTTTAGGTCAAATGGAGGAGGAGCGTATAACTCAAAGGAGTTTGCAATTTTTTTTAGAAAATAGGGAATTAAAAGGTAGTTCAGCACCAGATATACTCTATAGCAAAATGGAGTAGCTAAAAGAAAGAATTTAGACTATCATGAACATGGCAAGGAACATGATTAAAGCTAGAAATTTGTCTAATGATTTTTGGGTTGAAGCTATTACTTGTCTAGTCTACATAGTGAATATATATCCAACAAAAAGTGTGAAAGATAAAGTTCCTCAAGAAGCATGGAGTGGCATGAAGTCAATTGTCTCTCACTTCATAATTTTTGGTTCTATATCATATGCATATATACTAGAAGAGATAATAAGGAAAATTGATAGTAGGAGTGAAAAGTGCATTTTCATTGGCTACAATGAACAGTCAAAATCATGTAGACTGTATAATCCAGTCACCAAGAAATTTGTGGTAAGAAGAGATGTAAAATACTTGGAGGAAAAATCTTGGAGTGACTGAGAAAATAGAAGATTGGACAACCAAAATATATTTCTTCAAATAGATGAACATGTGGAAATATTAAGACAACAAGTACCTCCACCAAGACTACCGAGGTTACAGGTGCAAAGACAAGAAGCAAAGACTAAAAATAGGTTTTCCACTAGTGAGTCAGTAGCTTCTATGAGAAACCAGAAAAGAAGAACCTTTAGGGAAATTTATGAGTAGTTGGATGACTTGGATCAACAAGCTCACATTTCCTTATTATCCTATCAACCTACTTATTTTGAAAAGGCAGTGAAAGAAGAACATTGGCTAAAGGAAATGAATGAAGAGATTCAATCTATTCAAAGGAATGAGACATGGGATATTGTTGATCTCCCAATAAATAAAACCAACATTAGTGTTAAGTGGGTTTACAAGAAAAAAATGAATGAGAAAGGAAAGGAACAAAAACATAAGGCAAGGCTAGTTGCCAAAGGGTTTGTTCATCAACTCGTTATTGAATTTGGTGAGACCTTTGCTCCAATAGAAGGGTTGGATATTATTTGAGTTGTGGTATCCATTGTAGCCTAGAAAAAATGGCCAGTTTACCATATGGATGTGAATTCAACCTTTTTGAATGGTGATTTAGTAGAAGAGATGTATGTATATCAACGACGAGGATTTGAAGTAAAATGCCAAAAGTATGGAGTGTACAAGTTAAATAAGGCCTTGTATGGCTTGAAGAAAGATCGAAAATATTGGTATGATCAAATTGAATCATATTTTCTAAAAAATGGGTTCAACAGGAGCAATAATGTGCCGACTCTTTATATGAAATCAGATCAACAAGGTAAAATTATTATATTTGGTCTTTATGTTGATGATATGATATATATTGAAAATATGATGTTAGATTATTTCAAAGCTGCTATGAAAATTAAGTTTGAGATGACAGATGTTGGTATCATGATGCACTTTTTAAGAATTGAAGTTAAGAAATCTGCTCAAGGATTTTTCATATGTCAAGAAAAATATGTTACACATATCTTAAAGAGGTTCATGATGGATAAATGCAAAGGGATAGAAACACCTATTGCAAGAGGAACATAATTGAGAAAGAAGGATGGTGGAACAAAATTTGATTCAACATTGTATAAGAGGCCTGTAGGGAGCCTCATGTACCTTACTACAACTAGACCTGATATTATGTATGAAGTTAGTTTCATTTCTAGATTTATGGAGTCTCTCAAGGGTTCTCACTAGAAAGTTGGAAAAATAATTTTAAGGCATATTGTAGGTATAGTTGATTATGGATTGTGGTACACAAATTTTGAAGACAACATGCGTACGGGATACACAAATAGTGACTTTTTTTATAGCCTTACTAATACGAAAAACACCTTAGGATATGTTTTTCATTTAGACACAAATTTGAACTCATGGGCATCTAAGAAGTAGTCTTTTTTCTCAATATCTTCTACAGAGGAATAATATGTAGAAACTACTATAACATCATGCGATGCAGTATGACTAAGAAGACTTTTGAAATAACTTACACATGTGGAGAAGGAGCCAACTTCTATTTTCCATGACGATAGTTCAAGAATTGCATTGTCCAAACACCATGTGTTTCATCGGAAGACAAACAAATCCATACTCGCTATCACTTCATTTATGAGCTTGTCAACAATTGTGACATTTCTCTTCAATTTTGGGGATATAGAGATCAACTAGTAGACATGTTCACCAAACCATTGGAAATAATTGTTTTTGAGGTTTAGAGTCAACAATTAGGCATTTCCAGTGTTGAACAATGTAACAATTGAGATTAAGGAGGAGTGTTATAGAATATAATCTCTCATATTGACCAAATATGCATATATTAGTTAGTTGGATGATTAGTTGATTTGGTATTTTTCTATTTATGGAAATTTGTTATCGAGTTGTTAGTTTTGACCATATCAAACCTCTAGGGTTGCTAAATATCTATTGTAGAGCATCTATTTAAAAATGAGAAGGGAGAGTTATTCCCCATAAGTTTTCCAATATTTTTATTCATACTTGTCTCTTCCTATCAGATTAACAAGGTGTGTGACGTTCTTTACGATAAAATTTGAAAAAAATCATATGTTTTTAATGTAGGTAAGAATAAAGGACAATGAAGTGGCTCCATGCAAAGAGATCACCAAGATGTTTTGAAGAAGGGAAATAAAAATAGAAAGAAAAGGGTAAGAAGACAAAAACAATTGCACATCAACAAAAGAATCCAAACAATCACTTTAACCATTGTAATATCGATGGACACACCAAAGTTAAATTTTGGAATCTACATCAATACACGAATCCAAGTAACCAAAAGAAGAATGCCAAGAAAAAGAACATTCTAGAAGCGGAAATAAGAAACCATGTAGAGAACAACTGAAATGCAGATGAAAATATTGTTTTCACTACAATGCAAATGGAAGTGAATATAAGTAGTCTTCACCCCAAGGAAGAGATGCAGATGACTAATCTCTTCCATATTAAGATCTAGGCTAAGAAGACAAAGGTCGATTCTGTATTTGGTTCTAGTTCATAGGAAAACCTCATAGGAAAAGATCTAGTTAGTAAACTTGGATTGGAAGCTCATGATCATCCTCAACCATATCTATTGGGATAGGTAAATAAAGTTGCAAATATCAAGCTCACTAAGTAGTGTACTATACAATTTTCTATAAGTGCAAACTATGTTGATGAAGTGGAGGTAGATGTAGTATCACTAGATTTGTGTGGTGTAGTGTTTGCAAGCCCACGCACAAAAATATAGTTCTCGCCAAAGTCAACCACCCGCAATATTTTGTAGCATGGAAAAAACTCACAAGATTGTTTGAACTATAGGTCTTTCTAGCTAACTCTATGTGAATGGTTTGTGTAGTTATAAAATTTTCAAGTCTATCATGGGGATTATATTCTCTAGAAAATCATTTTTTCAGAGGGAGGTGGTGTGGAGATCAAATTATTCATTTCTATTGGAAGTAATAATTATATTTGTCAATGTTGGATCAATATAGTAATTTGTATGTATTAAAGATATATTAGCACAATGAATGCATTTTTTCGATTAGTACATTTTTCGTAGAAAAAAAATCTCATGAGCCATTACCATCTAGGATATAAAATCACGAATTGTGGAAGAAAAACACAAATTTATCCAATAATTATTATCAAAATGAAACAAAGTGTGATATTATAATTCAAATTCAACATAGTAACAACAAAAGAAACATGTGATGAATGGTGATAGATCGAATATACTATTGTTTAAGATTCACAAATGTGTTGATTAGGATATGAATATCACAATGAATCTATTTAAAATTAGTGAGCAATTCAACTTCAATTTTCTTTGATAAATGTGGCACATGTGGTCCATACATACCTCTTCATATTTGGTGGCACACCACATCATGATTTATATTTGGTGAAACATGAGAATTTTCCACTCAATAATCTTTCACTATAACACTAACACCTTCTGTATATATCTTACAAATAAAGCCTCTACCAACAAGTTCATCATTTATTCTTTTATACTTGTGCAATGGACAACTACATATAGCACTAACACCTTATGTATATATCCTACAAATAAAGCCTCTACCAACAAGGTCATCATTGATTTTTTTATAAGTGTGCAATGAACCACTACATATAGCACTAACACCTTTTGTATATATCCTACAAATAAAGTCTTTACCAACAAGGTCATCATTGAATTTTTTATACTTGTGCAATGGACCACTACATATGTAGTTCTACATGTAGTCCTTGCATCAAATGTTTTTGATTTTCCAAATGCTTTGATTGTCATAGCATGCAACATCCTTGATTAATTTTTGAAGTACATTGTGAAAATATCAAACACATTTTTTCATATAGTACAAGTTGAAAATTTGGGCACGAACCCTTCACTTTTAGTTATAGGGGTATTTGTTATCAAGTTGGTTATCAATGTTATTACTATTTTTTGGTTATCAATGTTACTATAATTTTTTCCTACCAGCCTTAATGTATTAGCCACTTCATTTTGTTTATCAATTCATGTTGTGCATTAGTGTCCTCTTAAATTTCTTTGTCAAAGATAAAGTCCATGTCCATTTTTTTGTTCATTAAAATGTTCATTATCATAAATATGCAAAACCCTTTACTCAAAATAATCATTTTCATTTTCAATGAATAAACATAAATTATTTTCATTTTGTTTTTATGATTTTCCTTGATTTTCCATTTTAGAATTCATGTAGATTGTATTGAGTTTTCCTTTTATGAATTTGTTTACTACCCACTCTTACCCAACCTTTAAACCTTGAAAATATAAATTTCTCTTTTCAAAAGAGTTTTAGTTATAAAAAAAATTTCAATATATAAAAGTCAATAAAAGCTTTAAGCCCAAAATTCAAATATTGTTTATACTTCTATTGAAAATCTAAGAAACCTTTATTTTCCATACCTTAGACTTCTAGAAGTGTGGATAAAATACATTTTGAAGTTACGTGGAAAAGAAAGATGAAAATTTTATTTTTGATTGGCATAAACACTTGAATATTTTTTAGGTTTACACTTCAATTTTTGGATTCCTGCAACAACACAGTTTATTAGGCTTTTCTAAATTTATAGTACTTTTCCAAGTTTCTAACTTTCAAAAAGAGTAAAATTTATATAAATTTTGATATATTTATTTACACCAAATTAGCAATCTAAAATTAAAAATAATGAATTTGATAAACAACACTTGAATCGATGCATCTTTTAACCATACATTGTCACATCCTCACAAAAATAAAAGATTTTTATCAACAATATCTTTACAGCCAAGTGAAATTACATTTAAAGCTAATTAAAATTAAAATTACATATAAGAAACAATGAAAACAGCATTTTACCGTGCTTTTAAAAATAATAATAATAATCAATTTTCACAGAGTTACTTAATACTAACTAAATGTTCTTTCTCAGACGGACAAACATTTGTCTTTAATGGAAACATCAACTATTAGAACCTGTGTAAAAATTCTCATCATATTAGCTCAGGGAGCTATGATTTCTCGTGAACCCTTGATTTAGATTATAAAATCATTACCTTATAAATAAAGACAACCGATTGGAAAGATTTTAGACTTATTCGAAGGATAAGGTTAAGTCTCTGTTTATCTAAGGGATAAATGGAACTAAGGATAAGGTTAACCAACTCTTTATATGAGGGATACGTGGATACGGTATTCAGTAATACCAGAGGAGTCCCTTCCGCATTCTTAAGTTATTAAGATTGAACACTATGAAAGAGGATGGGATGTTGGCATGATTCAAATAACTAAAACTCAAGAATGAAATCCCGTATATCTGGAATTACAGGTTCAAACTTGCATATCAAACTCCAAAAATCCAAGCAACAAACAAGGATGTAATTATACGATCTTCACTCGAACAGAAAATAGCAAATAGAAAATAGCAAGTGATCGGGGAATGGCCAGGTTTTATAGAGTGCAAATATTACCTCTATATTCTTCGTGAAATTCGACACAATCATTATGGCCATCTACTCCATTTGACGAAATACACGCGATGGATCTGTCAATCGTCAGTTCCAAATTTTGATAAGCATTTAACTATAGATACACATACAGTTCCAGGAAAAGTCTGTCACAAAATCCACATTAATAATCATTCATAGAGGCAGATAAACAAAAGTGCATGCGAATAACTTCAAAGTTTATGCCCGGTGCTGATAAATTCTATACCGCAAATGAAAGCAAAAAAAAATCCCTAAGCCATTCTTTATCATTCTTGCAGGGAGCGCCTGTATATGGAAGCATATTGCATTGACAGTTTGGCATTAATAAATACATATTATTATATGCAACTTCGAAGCAATATCTTAAAAATATACATATACACAAGCCGTCGTATATTATACGGGAGAAGATAATGAAAGAAATCTAAGATATAGATAGACAGTTGTTCGTAAGGCATGCCACGTGGCGATATGAGATCTCTCCGACCTAGCGGTCGGATGCACGCCACGTGGTGAGATGAGAGCTCTCCGATTTATCCGTCGGATGCTTGGCAAGTGGAGAGTTCAAAGCCCTTCGATCTACCCACTCGTTACTTGGCACGTGGCGAGTTCAGAGGCCTTCGATCTGGCCACTCGATGCTTGGCACGTGTCTAGTTTAGAGCCCTTCGATCGGCTTACTACATGCTTGGCACGTGGCAAGTTTAGAACCCTTCGATCTTTCTCCTGGATGAACGCCATGTGGTGAGGCCAGAGCCCTTGGATTGGACTGCTAGATGAACGCCACGTCGCGATTCGTGAGCGTTTGGATGCACACCACTTGTCGACAATCGGATGGCCCGGCTATCAGACCGTACGACGAAATGGTACGGATTTAACATCTTACGTGGCACAGATCCGACGGCCTGACGATACGAGCCGCACGATCCGACCTTGAGGTTTGAGCGAGTGAAAGAGTAGCGCGCAGAGTAGCCGACCTTGCGGTTTTGGCCTGTTTCGCCGATCTTTTTCTGGTGGCCGACGAATAGCGTGCAGATCTCCATCCACCACTACTAAGTACCTGTGGTATAATTCCTCTGACGTCACATTTTCACCGTATGGCCGCTACTGGAGGCAAATGCGTAGAGTCTGAGCTCAACATCGGCTTCTGGTGAATGTATGGGCACTTGGAAGGAACGGGAAAGTTTGAAGCCAGAGAGATTCATGGAAGCAGGGTTCCAGTAGATGCAAAAGTGGAAAATTTTGAATGGATTCCGTTCGGAGCAGGCAGGAGAGGATGCCCTGGACAGCAAATGGCAATGATTGTTGTAGAGTTTGCTGTGGCGCAGCTCTTGCACTGTTTCAACTGGAGGCTTCCCGATAATATGAATGAACAGAAATTGGACATGTCTGAAAAGAATCATGGAATTATAGTAGCAAGGGCACATGAGCTCTTTGCTGTAACTCTAGATGTATATTTGTATTGCTAGTTGACTATCTTAAAAAACTAAGTAAAGCTCTTAACATTCCAGGCATATTTTCCGGAAAAAAATGTACAGATCAATGTGCCTTTTCTGGACAAAAACAACAGCAAAGCAGCGTTGCTCAGCCCAGAATTTTTCGCTTTTAACTTCACGGTCAAATTCTAGTTTGAGTTTCGTTTACTTGGAATTCACTTTTAACTTCAATTTTCCGCGTTTAACTTCACGGTCAAATTCTAGGGCGCTCTTTGTCGCTGTACTTAATTGTTATTTTTACCGTTTCATACCTCGCAAGAAGAAGAGGAGGAGTCATTATCACGCCAAGATTTTTATGAATAGAAGTATCTACACGTTGTGAAGGGTGGGATAAGTGGCAATTAAAAAAGTTTTTGTTTATTATTTTACTAAATGAGAAGTATAAGATAATTAATTAATGTTTTGAGGGCAACCAAATTTAACTAGATTATTGACATTATTTTTTATTTATTTAATTATAATTGATTTTAATAACAATGTTTTAAAACAATTATAATTAATTTAATAATATATTTAATTTTTAAAATAAATTATTTATTTTCTATTATGAATTTTAAAATTATTTATGATATTCTATAATGTTGAATTCTGTATTTTTTTAATAGTACTTAATTGGGAGATACTTTTTTATGTTACAATAGGTGTTGATTAAGAATCTTGTTAATTTGGTAGTTTTTATTGATTTATTCATCTCCCCTCAAATAACTAATAGGAGAGGAGAGAAGACAAATGAGTACAAAACTAGAATCTTACACACTAAATACATAGAAAAAACATAGCTAACAATTGTGAGTTGTAATCCCTCCCTTGATGTCCCTGATGTTATTCTTGGCCTTGTAAGTTCTCTTAGATTTCTTTCCCCTTGTAAGAGGAGGGGAGGGGTTTGGGTCTTTCTTCAAAATTTTGGCAAAGGATTTAGAAGATTTAGAGTGAACCCTCGTTGCTGGCTCTTGTGGTTCTTCGTCTCCTTGATTTACTTTGTCTCATCTTCTTCCTCCTCTATTTCCTCTGCATCCTCTTCTCCCTCCTCTCCTTCTTCTACTCCTTTTTTTTGTTGGATCTAGATCCTTAGAATGGATATGTGTTGATGTCAGGGTGCATTAAACCCAAGTTGGGTTCAATTGCTTCATGTTCAAATTTTTTCCCAATGTCTTTTGGAATTTCTGAACCCTCAAGATGCCCTAGAACTTCAAATTCATTATTTCTTGTAGAGGGAAAAGATTCTTCGAGTACCATTGGTTGAGGCATCCCCATGCATTGAACATTCCTACACCTACTTGAAACCTTCTTGAACTGAGATTCTTCTCCTGAATTTTACTTTGACGGTGGCTGCTCCTCCTGGGTTTTTGGAAAACTTTTAGCAAAATGTACATAAACCATCACAGATATTGCATTTGAATCGAATCTCTTCGAAATCCAATTTCTAATGATGCCTCCACCCATCAATATTAATTCACAAAGTCTCTAGGAGTTCTTTCTCCAAATCCACCTCCACACGTATTTTTGTGCAAGGAAACAAATTTCATTTTGGTTCTACGCAATCAATGAATCTACCCAGTTTATTTCCAATGTCTCTAAGAGTGCAATCCTCCCAGAAAATTAGAGGGACGTGAGGCAATATAACCCACATCAGGACTAACGTTCTTTTGGGTTGAAGTCTACGGACCACGGGGCTAGATATGTTCCCCTAAATCCTATAAGAAAGGGTCTAGAATAAAATATTATATCCCACTCTTCTTTATTAAGAAAAAGAAAGACAAAATAGCCACGACTAGAAGCGAATGATGATACTCGTCCTTTAATTTTGGGAGACAATTGTTCTCCCATCCAAGTTTCCACATCTTTTGGGCTAGGCCAAAGACCTATAATCTTTCTCGTCAAAGCTCAGTCAAACGAAATGAGGGCTTTCCTTCTTGGTTTTGAAGATGGGAGGTCCAACTGAAGAATGGCTTCCAACCATTTTACAAATCTTTTTTGATGAGGATACGATTTTTTGTGAGGGTTCAAAGATTGGACCAAAGAACTTAAAGCCTTTGAATCATCTTCGATGGTGAACAAACTACTAAGGAAGCCCCATGCCCTAGGAGAACTCAACTCTTTTCTACATTCTGAGTGGCGATAATGCCACAAACCCCTAGACATGAGTTCAAGTGGCTTATGTATTCCTTCAATCGATGGATCTTCTAGCCTTCTACTCAGATTGGGCAATAGACAGTGGATTTGTTCAATCCTATAATGTCTACAAAAATCAATTTGAGGGTGCCATCTTCCCAAACTTTCCATCGTGTTTTACAATGTTGTATAATAGAAGTATTTTGTAAATCTATTGACAATCTATTTCTCATGGTTATTTAGACATTGTGGTTGTAGTAATATACAAGTGAGTTGATTAAGATATAAGAGTGTCTTTTTTTTTTCTTTTTCTTTTTCCAAGTTACACTGCTTGGGGAAAACCCCCAAGCCCTTCCCCTCATTTCGAGGATATTACCTAGGGTAAACCCTATAATCTTCAATGTACAAGGCCGATCAACAACAAGGATCAAATCCATTACAACAATATACTCGTTAATGTCTCAACATGTAGTAGGTACTTCCCCTCATTTTGAGGATGGTATCCAGGGTAAACCCTAGAATCCCCAGGGCACAAGGCCAATCAGCAACAAGGCTCAAATTCATTACAACAATATACTCGTTAAGAGCTCAAGATGCCACTAGCGAGAATTGAACCTGGGTGGGAAGGATAATAGTCATTCCACCCGAGCTAAACCTAATTGACATGAGAGTATCTTGCTATCCAAATCTATTATTTAATTTAGAGATTATCTTAATAGGTACTTGAGTATGACCAACCCATCCTAATTATGTTATTGATGTGTTAATTCTTTTTAATCGTATTCTTCGTATAATAGCATCATAGTTTTATTATGAGCACAACAAAGAAAGTTATAATAGAAAATGTGTGTACACAAAGAATGAGTTTATGCACTTTGAACACATAATATGTAGGTTGGTCTCTTCATGGACACTTTGAGAGGTGCCGATTAATATGAACCCAAAATTTTTAGAGGAAAGAAAAAGTATAAGAAGTGGGTGACAAATTGTTTAGAGGAAATGATACGCATATGTTTAAAAATTTTAAAACAATTCTTGGATGGGGTGATACTCGTTGGTACTAGGCACACCCACATGGAAGCTCTAATGATCGATGAGATGACAACCAAGGGAATGCCAACTAGAAAATTGCTAGCACATACAGAGAATTGTGGGAGCTGAGGTGACTCAGAGCCAAATGGGTTTGTACCATCTCGTTCCATGCATGATAGTGATGATAACAATTAACGCAAGAGGTGGTCTACTTGGTGGGGCTACAAGGCCATCAATATTGTGGAAGGAGAAGTCTCAGAAAGAAAGAATCGAGACTATAGAGAGAAATACTGTAGAGGATTGGAAAGGTGGCCTAATGCATGTTCAGTGGGCAATAGTCACATCCTATATAATTGGAGAGGGGTGTTCTAGCAATGAATCTCCCAATATAGAAAATCAAGGGCATAGTGCATGGTTTTGTTTAATTGGGAGATTAGTGGTGAAATAGTTGCAGGGTAGGCATGATCATAAGTCTTAGGTGTTGTGTAGGGAGTTGGGGTGTCTAAAACACAGAGGAGTGAGTTCAAGGTTGTTTTCTAGGAAAAGGAAGAGGGTGGTCGTTACCTGGGAAAAGTGTGATGGGAAGAAGAATTATGTAAGCTTCTCGAAAAATTGGCAAGATTGACCTCTGCCCCCTAGTAATCTAAGAGAGTTTATTCTTGTCCAATATGGCTAGAGGATCGAAAATGGAGGAGAGGGAGAGACGACAAGAGGACAATAAAAAAGAGGCTTTCCCTCCCCAAGTGTTGGGTATATGTTATATTCTTTGCCTCGGGAAACATGTCGCATTTTGCCTCTTTTTTGTGTCACCTCGATTTTTGTGTCCATTGTTGGGTTGCTTTTCGACACATGGTTTTTGCCTATGGTTTTCTATTTACGGTTAAGGAATTAGGGTTATTGACTAATCCAGGTCATTGGGTTAGGGTTTTGGATGTCGCTGGCTCCTATATGTATATTGTATTGTAAACAATGTATCACTATGTATGAATATAGAATATGTTGGTTTTTCCGATTTGGGTTTCCAGGAAAATATCTGTGTAATGTGTGTATTTTCCATTGTATTTTTTTTGTTCTTTTACTAAAAACCTATTTGCAGTAAATATTGTACAAGGTTAAAATCTACACCAAGGGCCAATGAACAATACACACGCAACTTGGGAGGCTTGGCTGGCGGAAACTTGATATTAGAAACTTTGCTCAAAGGAAGAGTGGGCCACCAGGAAGGGCATCCAAATAAATCCAAATATGGGGGGGTTACCTTAAGACAATGTATGAGATGACTAACATGAATGCAATGTGGAAAATCATCAAAGTTGCACTTCATTAAACATGAAAATTTTAATAAATCACATGCCATGACATTATTTCAATATGATCGAGTAGAGATAAAATTGTCCATGTTCATGATACACTAATGTTGTTGGATTTGGGCTAATCAATTGCTAGTAATTTCACTGCTTGGATTTGGGCTAATCCATTCTCTCTCTCTCTCTCTCTCTCTCTCTCTCTCTCTCTCTCTCTCTCTCTCTCTCATCTTTTGTAGATTTTTCGTTCCAGGTATTATTATTTTCTCAAGACCTTTTATTTTCGTTTGTCTTTGTGTCTAATTCATTTTAATGGTCTTAATATGTTATTTATTAACCACAAAGGACTAACGTAATTAAATAATCAAGCATTGAATCTTTCC
>ML787141.1:505130-533488 GCA_009831015.1 Picea engelmannii | reverse complement strand
CTCTCTCTCTCTCTCTCTCTCTCTCTCTCTATGTATTGTAGGGCTTCTAATTCCATCGATGGCATTGGAAACCTGCCCTCCATGCCGCCTTGTGTCTGCTTCCAAAAATCTTCTTCATATAAGTGGTTCAACAAATTGTAGAACCCGACGCAAAAACAGAACGTTTCTATCGCTTTTGTCTTTCCTGGGCAGAGGAAAGGACGGATAGAGATACACAGGGATGGGCTCAACTCGATCTTCAGGGATTTATGGAGAAGAGAGAGGAGTAGTGGCTTCATATGCATGTGAATTTGAGGAGGGCAGGCAGGGCTTCGTCAAAGAACTTACAGTGTCGTAAAGTTCGTAATAGCTGCTAGGACACTGGCAAGCCACGAAGTGACGGATTGCATAGTGGAGCGTGCGATGCGTACACATATGTTGCGTCTTCAAGTTTAATTGTGTTTCTTTATGACGTAGACCTTTTCGATTATTGCACCAAGAGCAATGGTATGATTTTAAAAAATGACAACGTGTTAGGCATGTTTTAATGTTGGGGTGGATGGTATATATATATCATCGGATTTTCTTGGTATATATGATTGGATATATCCTATTGTGTATATATCACGTGCCCCAACATTAAATCTTGAGCAGCAAGCTGGTTATTCATGTCCATGAAGAAGAGGTCTATATAATGTGTACATATAAGGCAAGTGCTATATCTTTTGAAATGGAGAAGGGAACGTTTAGGGTAAGTGGATTTTGGATGGATATATTGACAAAACATAAGAGAGGACAATTTATTTCTCTATATAGTATTGTATGGGATATTTCTTTTGATATTTTTTAATTCTAAAGAATGAAGGGCTTATATTTATTAAGAAAGAATTGGAAACTTAATTGTTTTTAGATAATAAGGTGTGTGATTTTTTTTAAAAATAAAATTCTAAAATAATTATGTGTTCTAAAAAAATCATATGTGTTTAGTGTAATGTAGTTAAAAATAAAGGACAATCAAGTGGCTCCATGCAAAGAGATAAAAAAGATTCTTTGAAGAAGGGAAATAAAAAATGGAAAGGAAAGGGTAAGAAGACAACAACCATTGCACATCAATGAAAGAATCCAAACAATCACTTTAACCATTGTAATATCCATGGACACACCAAAGATAACTTTTGAAAATTACATGCATAGGATGACAAGAAGAATGTGAAGAAGAAGAACTTGCTAGAAGTGGATCCACGAAACCATGTAGAGAGAAGCTCAAATGTAGTTGAAAATATTGTTTGCACTACAATGCAAAACCACGTGAAACTAAGTAACCTTCATTCCAAGGAAGAGATGTGGATGACTAAGATATTCCATATCAAGATATAGGTTAAAAAAACAAAGGTGGATGCTATATTTGATTCTAGTTCATAGTAAATAAAGTTGCAAATCTCAAGATCACAAAGTAGTGTACTATAGATTTTTTATAAGTGAAAACTATGTTGATGAAGTGGAGGTAGA
Source organism: Picea engelmannii (assembly GCA_009831015.1). NCBI lineage: Eukaryota > Viridiplantae > Streptophyta > Pinopsida > Pinales > Pinaceae > Picea > Picea engelmannii. The sequence goes on along the minus strand of ML787141.1, from coordinate 532,000 downwards.
TGTAGTATCACTTGATTGTAGTGTTTGGGAGCCCCTACATGTCTATATTAAACATGGAAAAAATATAGTTCTCTCCAAAATCAAGTGCCCACAATATTTTCTGCCATGGAAAAACCTCACAAGCTTGTTTGAACTATCGGTCTTGCTAGCTGATTTAAGTGAATGGTTAGTGTAGTTTCACAATTTTCAAGTCTATCATGGGGATAATATTCTCTAGCAAATCATTTTTTTTTGTAGACGGAGCTATTGAAAAGGAGGTGGTGTGGAGATAAAATTATTCATATCTTTTGGAAGTAATAATTATATTTTTCAACGTTGGATGATTAAGATCAATATACTAATTTGTATATAATAAAGATATATTAAATGCACTAATTTCATTTTTAGTAAACAATATTATAAGTCATTCTTTCAAATACAATCTAGGATATAAAAGCATGAATTGTGGAACAATTTATCCAATAATTTTACCAAAATAAAGTAAAGTATCATAGTATAATTCAAATTCAACATGGTAACAATAAAACCACATGTCATGAATAATGATAGATTGAATATACTATTGTTTAAGCTTCATGAATGTGTTGAATAATATATGAATATCACAATGAGTCTATTTGAAATTAGTGAACAATTGAACTTCAATTGTCTTTGATAATGGTACATGTGGTACATACATACCTCTTGATATTTGGTGGCACAACACATCATTTATATTTGGTGAAACATGAGAATTTTCCACTCAATACTCTTTCACTATAGCACTAACACCTTTTGTATGTCTATCTTATAGGGTTTCCTATAAATAACGCATGCACAAGAAAGCTCAGCATTGAATTTTTTATGCTTATGAAATGGACCACTACAGGTGTTGCTCTACATGTAGCCCTTGCATCAAATGTTTGCCATTATATTAATCCTTTGATTGTCTTAGCATGGGGTATCTTTGATTAATTTTTGAAGTACATTGTGAAAATATCAAGAACATGTTTTCATATAGTAAAAGTTGAAAATTTGAGCCCAAACCCTTCAATTTTAGTTATATTTTCTAAAATGTTTTCATCCACTTGGTTATCATTAATTTTAGTTATATTTTCTAAAAAAATTTCATCCACTTGGTTATCATTAATTTTAGTTATATTTTCTAAAATGTTTTCATCCACTTGGTTATCATTGTGACTAATTTTTTTTCTTAGCATCCTTAAGGCATTAGGCACTTCATTTTCCTCTTCAATTTCTTGTCAAATATAGAGTCCATTTTATATTCATTAACATGTTCATTATGATTAATATGTAAAACCATTTGCTCACTATCATGGTTTACATCTTCAATCCATAAAAAAAAATATTTTTTTATTTTTTTTCTTGATTTTCCATTTTGGAATTTATGTAGGTTGTGTTAGAGCTTTTCCTTTATGGCTTCAGTTACTCTCATTCTTACCTAACCTTTAGATCTTGAAAATATTAAATTTTCCTTTCAATTTTTTTTGAAAAAATAATCCAATATATAATAGCCAATAAAAAGTTTAAGCCCAAAATTAATCTTATTGAGGCTAATCTTAATCTCTAAAATAATGGGAAAAATAGAAGAAACCTTTATTTTCCATTCCTTAGACTTTTCAAAACGTCGGTGAATTAGACAAAATACATTTTGAGATGAGGTGGAAAAGAAAGAGGAAGTGTTATTTTTTATTGGTTTTAAACGTTTCAATTTTTTGAATCCTACCATTTAATTTTCTGTCACTTTGCAATAACATAGTTTTTAGGGTTTCTCCAAGTTTCTTTGTTTTTAAAAATAGTACAATTTGTGTAAATTATCATATATTTATACACCAAACTAGAAATCTAAAATTGAAAATAGTAGATTGGAAAAACAATACATTGTCACAAAAATATCAAAATGGCTTATTAATTGTTTTCAATAAAACTCTTTAAAAAATTAACAAACTAAACAATTCTATACAACCAATATTTTTACAGGAAATTGAAAACATTGTCACAAAAATATCAATTTTTTTTTTTCAATAAAACTCTTTAAAAAAAAATACCAAACTAAACAATTATGTACAAACAAAGGAAATTGAAATTACATTGATTACAAATGTAGCAACCAATGAAAACAACATTTTACCATGCTAAAAAACAAATGAAATAATAACCAATAAAAACAACATTTATGCTCTAAAAAAAAGGCAAACAAAATAATAATCAATTTTCACAGAGTTACTTGACTACTCACTACATGTTCTTTCTCATACAACGGACAATATTTGTTGTTAAAGGAAACATCATACAATGGACAATATTTGTCGTTAAAGGAAACATCAACTATTAGAACCTATGAAGAAATTCTCATAATATTAGCTCAAGGAGCTATGATTTCTCGTGAACCCGTGATTCATCATATTAACTCAGGGAGATATGAGCTATGATTTCTTGTGAACCCTTGATTCAGATTATAAAAGCATTACCTTAAAAATAAAGACAATCGATTTGAAAGATTTTAAACTTATTCGAAGGATGTTTTCGCTAGGCCAATTTAAAAAAAAAAATTGAACTATTACATGTGAATATCCGGGGGTCAATCGGGGTTCAGGGTTTCAATGTTTACGAACGCTTGACCCAAAACAAAACTCCCCAACAATTGTCGAAATGCGAAATTGCGAGAAATCTATGGGCCTAGACAAATTGGAGTTCGAGGTTTGCCAACACCCGATGCAAAAAGCAAAGCAAAACAAACAAATGCCGAATTTGCGAAATACATACAAACTTTGGGTCCCACAATTTCAAGTTCGGAGTTTTTGAAAGTAAGGAACTCCACGCATCCTTTAACAATTAAACTCCGAAATGTGTAATACGACTTATAGAAATTCGGGTTTCGTTATTTACAAATACCCAACGCAGAAACAATTTTTTTTTTATAATTGCCGAATTACGAAAAAAACGAATAAATGTGGGACTGTGTTTGCAATCGGTAAAACCAAAGAATTATTGTGTTTTCTCATTTTTTTTTTATCAAGAAATAAAACGAGTTTACAAACTCAATGAAGAACAAAATATATACGCAGAGCAAACCTCCAAACATAGAATAACCAATTCGATTCAAAAAAGTTTTCAAGCTCTTGTCAGTATCTAAATTACAATTTCAAATGTGGTATTTAAACACTAACAAAATGCCTCTTCAATCTTGTAATAGGTTTAATCAAGGCGGTGTTGGTGTCTGGTTTCCTTGAAAGGTTAAGGCGGCCACCGTTTAAGGTAATGTAAGACAAAATTGTAATCAGTGGTTAATCTTCGAGTCTTGAAGGGTCAAGATGACCACTGATTCACTGTTTGCAAAGAGGCTGTGAAATGATTACTTTCTGACATACTCCCTCTTAATCATTTCAGAGCAAAACAAACTAAAACATATAGAACAAAATTGTTGTAAACAACGCATTACATCTTGCAGACCCCAATATTTCTTCTATGAATTTTAAACAGTTCATTTCCCAAAGGCTTCCTAAATATGTCTGCAAATTGTTCTTCAGATCTACAGAACTGAACATAAATCTCTTTACTAGTTACCAGCTCTCGAATAAGATGATACCTTGTATCAATGTGCTTACTCTGTTTGTGAAAGATGTGATTCTTTGAAAGTGCAATGGCAGATTTATTGTCACAAACAATTTGGGTTACATCATTCTGGTCATGCAACAATTCATTCAAGACCCTTCTCATCCACACATATTGTCATGCAGTTGTAGCTATTGCAACATACTCTACCTCAGTAGAATATAGAGTCACAATGGGTTGTTTCTTTGATGCCCATGCCACTTCTCCAGATCCAAGATTGAACACATACCCAGATGTGTTTTTCCTGTCATCAATGGAACCTGCAAAATCACTATCAGTATATCCGATCAGTTCAAAGTTTAAACTTGATTTGTATTGGATACCAAAGTCAGTGGTTCCAACAACATAACTAGGATCCTCTTTCCTTCTTGCCAATGAGTACTCTTTGGAGTCTCCATGAATCTCAAAATCAAACTTACAGCAAACATGATATCAGGTATGGTTGATGTTAAAACATGATATCAGGTATGGTTGATGTTAAGTACATAAGGATTCCAACTAGCCTCTTATACAGAGTTGGATCAACATATGATCCCTCATCATACTTGCTAAGTTTAATACCAACTGCCATAGGTGTTGCAACTGGTTTACAATTCAACATTCTAAACCTTTTCAATACTTCATTTGCATAGTTAGTTTGAAAAATGAAAATGCCATCATCAGATTGATCCACTTCAATTCCAAGAAAATATTTCATCAATCCTAAATCAGTCATCTCAAACTTTGTTTTCATGGCATTTTAAAAGTTTTCTACAGATAGATCTCCAGTAAAAATTAGGTCATCAACATACAAACAAACAATAAAAATTTTACCTTCCTGGTTTACTTTCGTATATAGAGTTGGTTCAATTGGACTTTTGCTGAATCCAACACTGATTAGGTATTCATCAATCCTATTATACCAAACTCTGGATGCATGTTTCAATCCATATAAAGCTTTCCTCAACTTGTAAACTTTATCTCTATACTTATCAATTTCATAACCCAGAGGTTGTATTACATAAACCTCTTCTTCCAAATATCCATTTAAGAATGCAGACTTGACGTCCATCTGACGCATGATCCATTTATTCTGAGCTGCAATAGCTAAGACCATCCTTATTGTGTCAATCCTTGCTACAAGAGAAAAGGTTTCATTGTAATCATTGTCGGTGATCCAAGTGGATATCGGTGGCCACCCACCTTTTTCGATTGGCTCAAAACAGTTTTATGACAATTTTGGCAATTTACTATTTTTAGCATGTTTTAACTTTCAGGGCCATTTTGAGGGCCTAAATGAATTTTTTTCGAGATGAAGGTTCTCAGTGATAGCCAAAGGCATGATTGATCCACCAAACTGAATCTCCTCGACGATACCTTTCCAACGAGCTATCATACGCTTGAAATGGAGATTGTATGCAAAAGTTACGACCCCGGGAAGTTGATGTACTAACTTACCCAAATGGGGCCCACATGACTTTTGACGCTTCATCTCCTAGGGTTCGATTTTTGGATGTCTAGGGTTTTTGGTATTCCTGTTTATTGTAAAAAGGCATTCAGATCCTCATTGTAATCATCTTCTTTGCGAATGCGAGTAGCTGTGACATCTCTTCTCAGAGATAAGCTGCCACCATTCTAGTGAGTCTTTCACTCTGTATTTTTACATTCTCTGTACATTTTTTTCATTAATAGAAATAGTTTATTACTGTATCTCTGTGTTTATGGTTTCATATCTGATATATTTATGTTATATTATTGGATATACGTGATATCTCTGTACATTTCTTTATTATATCTCCACTCTCATTTCGTGCCGAAAGTAATCCAAATCAGTGGTATTAGAGTAGGCTACTCTTGATCATTTTTTCAGTGCATGTCCCAGACGATATCCAAGTATAGCAAGTTGGGTCTTGAGCTTATCTCTCTTGAAGACAATCGCTCTCGCACACCCAAGAAACCCTCAATGGCGGAAGAAAATAAAAATGAAGGAGCAAGCGATCCTATCAATCTCTTGCTTGAGCAAGCTCTCATGCTACAAAGGGATGAAATGATGGAGAATTTTTCCCACATCCTTAAATGTATGCCGATAGCATCAAGAACATATTCATCAAATGTTCACTTTGGAGGCACCTCGCCTCTCAAGGTACAAGTTAATTTTGATATTCCTGTATTTGAATGACAGATAGATGCAGAAGCCCTAGAAAAATGGTTAACTCTGTTAGAAGGTTATTTCTCTGTTCATAATTTTTCTGACAACAAAAAGATCACCTTCGCACTCCTTAAATCTCTCCCTCATGTCAAACATTGGGGGGAAACTTACTGGGAGAAAAGCTCCATGAAGGAGTCTGGAATGTATGGGGCTTGAGATTTTTTTGTGGATGCGGTAAAGGAACAGTATTACCCTGTTGGAAACTATGAGGACCAGTACATGAGATGGACCACACTGCGGAAAGAGAGGGGCCAAGCAGTTTCAGAGTTCACCAATACCTTCCATACCTTGTGCACCAAGATGGGTATCAAAGACTACGAGCGAAATTTGGTTCTGAAATACTGTGGAGCTCTACATAGATACATCCAGACTGAAATGAATTTTCTTGACATCTCATTACTCGGTGCTTCTTATCGATATGCTGTTAAAATTGAGCAGAAATTTAAGCACCAGAAAAAACGGGAATTCGACTCTACAAATCTACAACAACCAAAGTATGACAAAGACGACCCTTACAAATAGTCTTCCGAAAACCAGTCAAGGACAAAGGAAAAGAAGGGTCACGAGAAGACAAAGAAGGACACCGAAAAATGGTGTGAATTCCACAAAAGACCCTGGCACAACACCGATTAATGTCGCTCAAAATAGTCATTGGTGGCCAAGAACAAAGACAAGGAGACAAACCCTGATTCAGAATATGATTCTGAAAATACTAGTAAAGGACAGATCATTGACGCAGAACCCATTTCTATTGTCGTGACCGCATCAATTCAATTAGAAGAACCAACAGATCCTGAAGAGGGGGAGCTCCTTTTTCATTCACAGATGTGGGTGAAGGGGACCCCGCTGCATTTTATTGTTGATATCGGAAGCCAGAAAAACCTCATCTTAGCAGAGGTCGTCAAACAGTTTGGATTGTCGACAACACCACACCTGTAGCCATACAACATTGGGTGGCTTCGGCAAGGATAAGATCTCCATGTCAACCAACAGTGTCAATTGTCATACGGCATCCAACCCTTCAAGGATGAGGTATTATGTGATGTTGCCCCACTGGATGTCTGTGATGTTATCTTGGGCCAACCATATATGTGGAGACACGATGTTGTTTATGAGTCTCGACCCCGTAGTGTCATTGTTACTTTGGGGGGTCATCTTTACAGAATACTAGAGGTACTTTCAACTATTGTTCCACCTAAAAAGTGTCGCAAGGCAGTATCTCATACTAAAAAATTCAACTTCTTCACAATATGATCAAAAGGGGAACATAAGGACACTACAACCACTACAACCTCGCCCCTTGCACCTTCTATCCAATAGAAGCATGTCGACAAGGTTGCAGCAAAGCACAAAGATTCATTCTTCACACCTTCCTCTCATGTAGCTCAAATTTTTTAACAGCCTCAGCTTCAACAGGTTCATGACAGACTTCCACAAACTAAGCAACACGACATCTCCAACAATACAAGCAGCTCAACAAGATGCAGATCCAACAAAGGCTTTTCCCTCTCCCCCGGTAACTCAACGCAATGGAGACCATTGCTTCCTAAGGAGGGAGGATTTATCTAGGTGGATATCAGTGGCCATCCACCTTTCTCGACTGGATCAAAACAGTTTTCTGGCAATTTTGGCAATTTACTATTTTTAGCAGGTTTTAACTTCCGAGGCCATTTTGAGGGCCTAAATGAAGGTTTTTCGAGATAGAGATTCTCAATGATATCTAAATACATTATTGATCCTCCAAAATGAATCTCCTCGACGATACCTTTCCAACGAGCTATCATACGCCTAAAACAGAGATCGTATGCAAAAGTTACGACCCTGGGAAGTCGATGTACTAACTTACCCAAACGGGGCCCACATGACTTTTGGCGCTTCATCTCCTAGGGTTAGGTTTTTGGATGTCTAGGGTTTTTGGAATTCCTGTTTATTGTAAAAAGGCCTTCAGAGCCTCATTGTAATCATCTTCTTTGCAAATGCGAGTAGCCGTCACATCTCTTCTCAGAGATAAGCTGCCACCATTCTAGTGAGTCTTTCACTCTGTATTTTTACAGTCTCTGTACATTTATTTCATTAATAGAAATAGTGTATTAATGCATCTCTGTGTTTATGGTTGCATATCTAATATATTTCTGTTATATTATTGGATATACGTGATATCTCTGTACATTTCTTTATTATATCTCCGCTCTCATTTCATGCCGAAAATAATTCGGATCAGTGGTATGAGAGCAGGCTACTCTTGATCGTTTTTTCAGTGCATGTCCCCGATGAGGTCCGAGTATAGCAAGTTGGGTCTTGAGCTTGTCTCTCTTGAAGACAATCACTCTCGCACACCCAAGAAAACCTCAATGGCGGAAGAAAAGAAAAATGATGGAGCAGACGATCCTATCAATCTGTTACTTGAGAAAGCTCTCACGTGACAGAGGGACGAAATGATGGAGAATTTTGCCCACATCCTTAAATGCCTATTGATAGCATTAGACACATATTCATCAAGTGGCCACTTTGGAGGCACCTCACCTTTCAAGGTACAAGTTAATTTTGATATTCCTGTATTTGAAGGACAGATAGATGCAGAAGCCCTAGAAAGATGGTTAACTCTGCTAGAAGGTTATTTCTCTGTTCACAATTTCTCCGACAAAGAAAAGATCACCTTCGCACTCCTTAAATCTCTCCCTCATGTCAAACATTGGTGGGAAACTTACTGGGAGTAAAGTTCCATGGAGGAGTCTGGAATGTATGGGGTCGATCCCATTTAGGATTGTTTTGTGGATGCAGTAAAAGAACGGTATTACCCTATTGGCAACTCTGAGGACCAGTACATGAGATGAACCACACTATGGCAAGAGAGGGGCCAAGAAGTTTTAGAGTTTACCAATACCTTCCATACCTTGCGCACCAAGCTGGGTATCAAAGACTCCGAGGGACATTTGGTTCTGAAATACCGTGGGGCTCTACACAGATACATCAAGACTGAAATGGATTTTTTGGACATCTCATCACTCGGTGCTGCTTATCGATATGCTGTTAAAATTGAGAAAAAATTTAAGCACCAGAACAAATGGGAATTCGGGTCTGCAAATCCGCAACAACCAAAGTATGACAAAGACCTCCCTAACAAACAGTCTCTTGAAAACCATTCCAAGACACAGGAAAAGAAGGGTCACGAGAACACAAAGAAGGACACCTGAAAATGGTGTGATTTCCACAAAATTCCCTGGCACAACATCGATGAATGTCGCTCAAAACAGTCATTGGTGGTCGAGATCAAAGACAAGGAGTCAAACCCTGATTCAGAATATGATTATGAAAATACTGGTAAAGGATAGATCATTGACACAGACCCCACTGCTATTGTTGCGACTGTAGAAATTCAACCAGAAGAACCAACAGATCCTGAAGAGGGGGAGTGCCTTTTTCATTCACAAATGTGGGTGAAGGGGACCCTGCTACATTTTATTGTTGATAGCGGAATCCAGAAAAACCTCATCTTAGTAGAGGTCGTCAAATAGTTGGGATTTTCGATAACACCACACCCGCAGCCATACAACATTGGGTGGCTTCGGCAAGGACGTGATCTCCATGTCAGCCAACAATGTTGATTTTCATACGACATCTAACCCTTCAAGGATGAGGTATTATGTGATGTTTCCCCACTGGATGTCTGCGATGTTCTCTTGGGCCAACCATATATGTGGAGACGCCATGTTGTTTATGAGTCTCAACCCAGTAGTGTCATTGTTACTTTGGGGGGTCATCTCTACAGAATAACAGAGGTAGTTCCAACTGTTGTTCCACCTAAAAAGTGTCGCAAGGTAGTATCTCATACTACAAAATTCAGCACCTTCACAATCTGTTCAAAAGGGGAACATAAGGACACTGCAACCACTACAACCTCACCCCCTTCACCTTCTATCCAACATAAGTAGGTCGACAAGGCTGAAACAAAGCACAAATATTCCTTATTAACACCTTCCTCTCATGTATCTTGACTTGTTGAACATCCTCAACTTCAACATGTTCATGATATACTTCCACAAACTAAGCAGCGCGATGTCTCCAACAATACAAGCAGCTCAACAAGATGCATATCCAACAAATGCTTTTCCCTCTCCCCTGAGAACTCAACGCAATGGATACCATTGCTTCCTAAGGAGGGAGGATTGATCCAGGTGGATATCGATGGCCACCCACCTTTTCTGACTGACTCAAAATAGTTTTCTGACAATTTTGGTAATTTACTATTTTTAGCAGGTTTTAACTTCCGGGGCCATTTTGAGAGCCTAAATAAAGAATATTTAAGATAGAGGTTCTCAATTATACTAAAAGGCATGATTTAACCCCCAAAATGAATCTCATCGACAATACCTTTACAACGAGCTATCATATGCCTAAAACGGAGATCGTATGCAAAAGTTACGACCCCGGGAAGATGATGCACTAACTTACCCAAACGGGGCCCACATGACTTTTGGCGTTTCATCTCCTAGGGTTAGGTTTTTGGATGTCTAGGGTTTTTGACATTCCTGTTTATTGTAAAAACGCCTTCAGAGCCTCATTGTAATCATCTTCTTTGTGAATGCGAGTAGCCATCACATCTCTTCTTAGAGATAAGCTGCCACCATTCTAGCGAGTCTTTCACTCTGTATTTTTACAGTCTCTGTACATTTATTTCATTAATAGAAATTGTATATTACTGTATCTCTGTGTTTATGATTGCATATCTGATATATTTATGTTATATTATTTGATATACATGATAGCTATGTACATTTCTTTATTATATATCCACTCTCATTTCATTTCGAAAGTAATCCGGATCAGTGGTATCAGAGCAGGCCGCTCTTGATCATTTTTTCAATGCATGTCCTCGATGAGGTCCGAGAATAGCAAGTTGGTATCGATCTTGTCTCTCTTGAAGACAATCTCTCTCGCACACTCAATAAACCCTCAATGGCGGAAGAAAAGAAAAACGATGGAGAAGACGATCCTATCAATTTGTTGCTTGAGCAAGCTCTCACGCTACAGAGGGACGCAATGATGGAGAATTTTTCTCAAATCCTTAAATGTCTGTCGATAGCATCAGGTGCATCTTCATCAAGCGGCCACATTGGAGGCACCTCTCCTTTCAAGGTAAAAGTTAATTTTGATATTCCTGTATTTGAAGGACAGATAGATGCAGAAGCCCTAGAAAAATGGTTAACTCTTCTAAAAGGTTATTTCTCTATTCACAATTTTTCAGAGAAAGAAAAGATCACCTTCTCACTCCTTAAAGCTCTCCCTCATGTCAAACATTGGTGGGAAACTTACTGGGAGCAAACTTCCACAGAGGAGTCTAGAATGTATGGGGCTCATCCCACTTGGGATTTTTTTGTGGATGTAGTAATAAAACACCATTACCTTTTTGGAAACTATGAGGACCAGTACATGAGATGGACCACACTGTGGAAAGAGAGGGGCCAAGCAGTTCCAGAGTTCACCAATACCTTCCATTCCTTGCACACCAAGCTGGGTATCAAATACTCCGAGTGACATTTGATTCTGAAATATCGTGGGGCTCTACACAGATACATCCAGACTGAAATGGATTTTCTAGACATCTCATCACTCGGTGCTGCTTATCAATATGCTGTTAAAATTGAGCAGACATTTAAGAACCAGAACAAACGGGAATTCAGGTCTACAAATCCGTAACAACCAAAGTATGAAAAAGATAGCCCTAACAAACAGTCTCCTGAAAACTAGTCCAAGACACAGGAAAAGAAGGTCCACGAGAAGACAAAGAAGGACACCGAAAAATGGTGTGATTTCCACAAAATCCCCTGGAACAACACCGATGAATGTCACTCAAAACAGTCATTGGTGGCTGAGATCAAAGACAAGGAGCCAAACCCTGATTCAGAATCTGATTCTAAAATTACTAGTAAAGGAAAGATCGTTGACGCAAACCCCACTACTATTGTTATGACCGCAACAATTCAACCAGAAGAACCAACAGATCCTAAAGAGGGGGAGTACATTTTTCATTCATATATGTGGGTGAAGGGGACCCCGCTGCATTTTATTGTTGATAGTGGAAGCTAGAAAAACCTCATCTCAGCAGAGGTCGTCAAACAGTTGGGATTGTCGACAACACCACACCTGCAACCATACAACATCGGGTGGCTTCAGCAAGGAAGAGATCTCCGTGTCAGCCAACGGTGTCGATTTTCATACGACATCCAACCCTTCAAGGATGAGGTATTATCTGATGTTTCCCCACTAGATGTCTGTGATGTTCTCTTGGGCCAACCATATATGTGGAGATGCCATGTTGTTTATGAGTCTCGACCCCGTAGTGTTATTATTACTTTAGGGGGTCATCTCTACAGAATACCAGAGGTAGTTCCAACTATTGTTCCACCTAAAAAGTGTCGCAAGGTAGTATCTCATACTGCAAAATTCAACTTCTTCGCAATCTATTCAAAAGGGGAATAGGAGGACACTGCAACCACTACAGCCTTGCCCCCTGCACCATCTATCCAACAGAAGCAGGTCGACAAGGTTACAACATAGCACAAAGATTTCTTCTTCACACCTTCCTCTCATGTAGCTCAACTTGTTGAACAACCTCAAATTCAAAAAGTTCATGCCAAACTTCCACAAACTAAGCAACGCGACGTCTCCAACAATACAAGCATCTCAACAAGATGCGGATCCAACAAACGATTTTCCTTCTCCTCCGGGAACACAACGCAATGGAGACGATTTATTATTAAAGAGGGAGGATTGATCTAGGTGGATATCGATGGCCATCCAACTTTTCCGGCTGGCTCAAAATAGTTTTCTGGCAATTTTCATAATTTACTATTTTTAGCATGTTTTAACTTCCGGGGCCATTTTGAGGGCCTAAATGAAGGTTTTTCGAGATCGAGGTTATCAGTAATATGTAAAGACATGATTTATCCCCCAAAATTAATATCCTCAATGATACCTTTCCAACGATCTATCATACGCCTAAAACGAAGATTGTATGCAAAAGTTACGACCCTGGGAAGTTGATATACTAACTTACCCAAACAGGGCCCACATGACTTTTGGCGCTTCATCTCCTAGGGTTAGGTTTTTGGATGTCTAGGGTTTTTGGAATTCCTATTTATTGTAAAAATTCCTTCAGAGCCTCATTGTAATCATCTTCTTTGTGAATGCGAGTAGCCATCACATCTCTTCTAAGAGATAAGCTGCCACCATTCTAGTTGTTATCACTCTAGGAAACTCCTTAGGGTTGTTGGCTAATGATGCTTGTTAACTTATAAAATGAATGGATTTATTCTTAAGTAATGAATGGATCAATGGGATAACTGAAATACAACAATGTATCCAGACTACTAACAATAATCAAATAAGCCAGTGGTCTCAAGGACTGATAATCAGATAAATAGCTTAAAAATGGGTGAAGAAACCAATGTTTATAAACCGGATGCTAAGGGATGGGTTTAATGAAAGCAACTAACATTCAAATTGTGAACTGAACAATGATATGATATTCATATGACAGTTAAGACAACTTGAATGACAGTATAGAAGAAGAGAGGAATCTGACATCAATAAAGAGAGAAAAATGTCCACTGTATTATCATGAAAGTCTATTACAAAGAATGTAATTTCTGCATCCAGAATTGAACCCCCTAGTGCTCCAAATGTCTTTGGCTTTATAGCCTTACAAGATGAAATCTAGATTCTTGAAAGATGGATCAGATTTACTAAAAATAGTCAAATCAAAACAGATATAACAAGTGTACGACGAGATCCTATAAAAATGGATCTAGAATTGAAAATGAAAACAAAATAGGAAAGGTCCTATTTAATGATTTCTAAAAATAGTAGATTGCTGATGAAGTTCAATTTTAGCCTCCCAAGGCTATTTGATTTGGTCCTCCAAAGATAAAATTCGACTTGGGTGATGTGTCATTTGATCCCTATCATTTTTCCCTTGAAAATGACCAAATCTAGTCAAAAAATTCCCTTTTGACTTTCATCTCCAAGAATGGCCTTCAGATTTTGATTTGATAATTCATAACCAACTTATTGAATAAGATTTCAAACCATTCAAACCCAAAAAATCCCGATCTGGGCAAAAATTCGGCTATTCTGGCCATGACAGGCTTTCACCAGCTAATTTACCGGAAAATCTACTCCTTAGCTGGTGAAAGGCAGAGCTTTCACCAGCTAACTAGTTATAATTCTGCCTTCTGCGTTGGTGAAAATGCAATGTTTTTTCAAAATCAAATTTCTCAGTCATGGAGAGTCTGTTTTGCATGGTTAAATAGTCAATCGACATATACAAATCCTAAGCTTGCCAATGGTTATTTCAAATCTTCATTTGGAGCCCGAGAAGATAGTCAAATATTCCTTACAAGATTAGGCATCATTCTTTCAAAAATGCCAGTGCATTTTTTATCGCTAACATCTGGCTCCAACTGGGATGGATACCTTCCTGTGAGGTCTCCAAGAACCTAGAAGACCTTGTGCCTTTAGTATTGGGCATGGATTCATTCAGCCTTTATAATTTATTATCTCCTATTTCTGCATGTGATTTATCTGATTTTTTACCACTTGAAGCATTACTAAAATGGAAAACCATTTCACTTTGCTCTTCCATACCTTTTCTAGTTGGAAATTTCACAATATGATGACCATCAGTCGCAAGTCCACAAAATTCAATGTTTTCAACCAAGGAACTAGGCTTGGCCATGACCTCTAAATTTGCAAAAGAATGATATATTTCACTTCCCACTAATGTATCTGCGCCATCCTTAGCTTTCAAAAATTATTTTTGTGCTTTCACCAGCTAACTCGCCTTATGATTCGTTGGTTAGCTGGTGAAATCGCAGCCTTTCACCAACTAACTGGTTGTAAAATTTCCCTGTGCACTAGTGAAAGCTCTGCCTTGTTTAATTTCTTCTCCCATGCTGATAGAAACAAGTAAAATGCACCAACAACGTGCAAGCATCTCAAATGCATAGATCTAATCTCTCTTTGATGCAATCTTCCAGCACATGCGTTTGACAAGGTCATTCATGGCGTTCCATATCTGAAGATCTTCCTCATCTTTCATATATGCTTCAGGCAGAGAGTAGGCAAAATAACCCCTTAGATTTATCAACCTATACAAATCTAGCAGCAATATACCATCCCTATGAAGCCAATCAATTCTACACCTGGAACAATGAGCAATTCAAATGGACAGTGTCTTTCATAATGCTTCATGACCCCCAAATTTAATTTGAGCTCGAGTTGATAAAAAAGGTTTCGATCCAAGCATGGAATTAAATCAAGGCAATGAACCTTTCATCTCCTTCCTATCTGGACCAAATGCTTCGGTCCCAAATCCTTTTACATACACATCAGCAAAAAGCTATGAAAGATCTGGCACTGGACTTTCCTTTGTCGGGGCAATTGCATCATTGACTTGTTTTAAATAACAAAACAAAATGTCCTAGCTTATTGAAAAGGAGATTCATTCGAATCCTAAGACATAAACTAAAACAAAAGTAGTTGTAAAGGTTGTCGAATGGCTGAGTTTGCTGATGTCGAATCTCCCTTTAAATATGGATATGATCTTTATCTGTTGATTAACTACCACATGCTTTTGACTGCCTGATAAAACTCCTTGAAATATGGAATTCATTTAACTTTGATTTACACCTGTGTATTTACTACCACTTGTCTCAGATGCATGATTGATGTTATGAATTTGACAAGCTATAAGATTCCAATGCATTGAATCTGTAAGATTCATCAACTTCTACCCAAAGACACAGGTTGTGGAAAAATCAGAAGCTCATCCTCTCATATACAAGGCAAATGCCCATCTGATTCATAAAATTTGGTATAGTGTCTTTTATATGATTTTCCACTAGGAAATCTGACTTCCGGACTGTCCCATGCTAATGCAAATGTCACAATCTTCTTTCCATGAGGTGGAACCGCTACTGAAGCCACAACAACAACACCAATTGAAGCCCCTTGTTCTGAAGGAGGCGAAGGTGTGCCACAAGCATTTTCATCAAAAGACCCATGCTCTTATCTAAAAAAAACTTCCTGGTCTTCAAAATCTTCGACATTTGTAGTAGATCTCCATAGGCTGTGTGAAGAATCGAGTTTTCCACTATTGGTAGAAAGAAAACATTTTTTTGCCAAAACACAGGTAACCAATTCAATCTTTCCGCCTTGCTATACACCTTCAAAATTATAAATGAAACTTGATAATAATGCCATTAATTATCATCTATCGTTAGAAACCCTTCTCATGGAATTCAGATTAAGAAAAAATGGATCTGTGCAATATTTGTAGCGTTCTGCCATGTTTCAGGTTTCACCAGCTAATTCACCTTACGTTCTTCTAGTTAGCTGGTGAAAGTTCCGCTTTTCACCAGCTAACTGGTTAAAATTTCACCTTCTGCGCTGGTGAAAGTTTTGTCTTGGTCAAATAGCACAGAAACAAAAACATTGTATGTTGCCATGTATAATCTCAAGTATTCATGAGGTAGCCACGACCTACAACTTGGAATCTCATGTGAAATATGGTGTGGGATGTGTACAATGATATCATGACATAGTATTTCAATCCAATGAAGATAGTCACAATGAACTATTCCGTCCTGCTGAGCCTGTAGCCTGAAAACTTGAAACCTTCCTGTAGACTGTCTGTTTATTCAACGACCAATAATTGAAAGGATCTACTTACTCAGATGAAGAGCTTATTCTCCTACTCCTACTCTAACTGGATCTGCAATCGGGTTAGGTAAATGTTGATTTCCATAACAACCATCCAAGTAACTTCAAAACTGAAGAAACCTTGTCTTTATCACTGCTCAACAACTGATGTTTGAAATGTAAGAATGGTGAATAAAACTCATTCATGAAACTATACTTACCCACAAACAACGACAAGCTAAGGAAATCTGAAATCTTCAGATCCTTTGAAAAATATATGTCCATGAAAGCTACCACTGGATCCTTAAAAGGAAGATAAGTAACATGCTGCTCCTCAGAAAACAACTGCACATTTATGGCAACCTCCTGCTCAGCCATGGTTGTTCCTTTGCTGGAAAACTGGTCACCTTCTTGTTCCCTTGATCTCAGATTTTGATCATCAATCATCACAACTTCCTCTGCAGAAAAGTTCTCAGAAGATGATGATAAGACAGTATTAAAATCATATGAACAAGGATTAGTTAAAAACATATAATTGCCTATGCAATCATCAGTCATCATTGGCTCTTCCTGATTTACGAACTGATCATAAGCTTCACATGCATAACTGTCTTTGGAATACTTAGCGAACACTGAAAAATATGACCCTCACACTGAATTGAACTTACATGTTTGTTGTTGTCCCAAATCTGCTCCAACCTCATTACTCTTTTGCTCAAAATCTGAAGTACATTGATATTCTGCTTTCTCATGCACTTGCAAATTTTCAAAGAAATCTCGATCTCGGATCCTTCGAGAAACATGAATGTTTCCCTTGACTTCTTGAGCATCTTCAAACAACTGGGTTAAGGATGAAGACTCTCGTTCTAGCAGAAGAAGGACAAGATCTGAATGAAGATCCATGACATAATATATCATGTCAATTGTCTCTGTAGGCATGACCTCCAAAGGCATGTCATGATAAACACGGTAGAACCTTCTGTTAAAAACAGGCAAGGCTTCATCCTACTCTCGTTTCAAAGCATAGAAATTAGCAAGGTATGAATCTAAAGATTTGTACTTGCCCCAATACTTTAGGAAAGAATTAGAGAATTCGGTCCAAGAGCCAATTGAATCATCTCTCAGACTTTTAAACCATGCAGAAGCATCTTTGATCAGAGACTTTGAGAAAAATCTCATGATCACATCTTCATGAGCAAGCTGAAAACGATCAACAAAATCCAAAAAGGATTCCACGTGTCTCTCAGCTGAAGCTTGATTCTCTCCAGAAAACCAAGGGAGATATTCATAACAGTCATCAGGATAAGGATGAAGAAGAAGGGGCAGCTTTAAAGGTTTGAACATCTTCATCCGGATCTTAACTTGAAAAGCTGTGGGCTGATCATGAGAGTTAACGAGTTCATGACAAGGTTCATAAATTATGACAAGAGGGGATGAGATCTGGACAGGATCTGAAACAATTTCTATCTTTTCAAGGTCACATGGTTGATCATATTCTAAAGGAAAAGAAATACAGTGGTCATCTTTGTGAATAAGATGAGGTAAAGCTACCGAATCTACATCTACAATGCAGGGCTGCAGGATTTCCTCTTCTAAAGACAAATATATACAAGAAGGATGATGATTTTCTGAATATACAAAACAGAAAATAATTCTCTTTACACGCAAAGGAAAAAGAATGAAAGAGGTAATAAAGAACAACAACAGTTCATGAAGCAAACCAATGAACTGATACCTGGATTTTGATTTGAGCATCTTCATCTTTTATCAACACGATCCTCCCCAGTGGAGTCTTTGAACGTGGAGTCTCCAGATAGATGCTTACAACCAATATAATGCTCAACCTTTGTCTATCATCAAAAGCTGAAACTATGTCGTCTCCCAGGGAAGCTTGCTTCATCCTCCGTTCCCCAACAACGATGCCAATTTGTTATCACTCCAAGAAATTCCTTAGGGTTGTCGGATAAGGATGCTTGGTAACTTATAAAATGAATGGATTTATTCTTAAGTAATGAATGGATCAATGGGATAACTGAAATACAACAATGTATCTAGACTACTAACAATAATCAAATAAGTCGGTGCTCTCAAGGACTGATAATCAGATAAATAGCTTAAAAATGGGTGAAGAAACCAATGTTTATAAACCGAATGCTGAGGGATGGTTTTAATGAAAGCAACTAACATTCAAATTGTGAACTGAACAATGAGATGACAGTCATATGATAGTTAAGACAACTTGAATGACAGTATAGAAGAAGAGAGGAATCTGACATCAATAAAGAGAGAAAACTGTCCACTGTATTATCATGAAAGTCTATTACAAAGAATGTAATTTCTGCATCTAGAATTGAACCCCCTAGTGTTCCAAATGTCGTTGGCTTTATAGCCTTACAAGATGAAATCTAGATACTTGAAAGATGGATCAGATTTACTAAAAATAGTCAAATCAAAATAGATATAACAAGTGTAGGATAAGATCCTATAAAAATGGATCTAGAATGGAAAATCAAAACAAAATAGTAAAGGTCCTATTTAATGATTTCTAAAAATAGTAGATTGTTGATGAAGTGCAGTTTTAGCCTCCCAAGGTTGTTTGATTTGATCCTCCAAAGATAAAATTTGAATTGGGTGATGTGTCATTTGATCCCTATCATTTTGCCCTTGAAAATGACCAAATCTAGTCAAAAACTTCCCTTTTGACTTTCATCTCCAAGAATGGCCTTCAGATTTTGATTTGATAATTCATAACCAGCTTATTGAAGAAGATTTCAAACCATTCAAACCCAAAAAATCCCGATCTGGGCAAAACTTCGGCTATTCTGGCCATGACAGGCTTTCACCAGCTAATTTACTTGAAAATCTGCTCCTTAGCTGGTGAAAGGTAGAGCTTTCACCAGCTAACTAGTTATAATTCTGCCTTCTGCGCTGGTGAAAGAGCAGATGTTTGTCAAAATCAAATTTCTCAGTCATGGAGAGTCTATTTTGCATGCTTAAATAGTCGATCGACATCTACAAATCCTAATCTTTCCAATGGTGCTTTCAAATCTTCATTTGGAGCCTAGGAATCTAGTCAAATATTCCTTACAAGATTAGGCATCATTCTTTAAAAAATGCTAGTGCATTTTTTATCGCTAACACTGGCGATTCTTTCACTCTGTATTTTTACAATCTCTGTACATTTCTTTCATTAATAGAAATTGTGTATTACTGTATCTCTGTGTTTATGGTTGCATATCTGATATATTTCTGTTATATTATTGGATATTCGCGATATCTCTGTACATTTCTTTATTATATCTCTGCTCTCATTTCATGCTGAAAGTAATCCAGATCATTGGTATCAGAGCAGGTTTCTCTTGATCGTTTTTTCAATGCAAGTCCCCAATGAGGTCCGAGTATAGAAAGTTGGGTATTGAGCTTGTCTCTATTGAAGACAATCTCTCTCGCACACCTAAAAAACCCTCAATGGCGGAAGAAAAGAAAAATGACGGAGTAGACGATCTTATCAATCTGTTGCTTGAGCAAGCTCTCACGTGACAGAGGGATGAAATGATGGAGAATTTTTCCCACATCCTTAAATGTCTATCGATAACATCAGGAGAATCTTCATCAAGCGGCCACTTTGGAGGCACCTTGCCTTTCAAGGTACAAGTTAATTTTGATATTCCTGTATTTGAAGGACAGATAGATGCAGAAGCCATAGAAAAATGGTTAACTCTGCTAGAAGGTTATTTCTCTGTTCACAATTTTTCCGACAAAGAAAATATCACCTTCACACTCCTTAAAGCTCTCCCTCATGTCAAACATTAGTGAAAAACTTACTAGGAGCAAAGTTCCATGGAGGAGTCTGGAATGTATGGGGTCGATCCCACTTGGGATTTTTTTGTGGATGCGATAAATGAATAGTATTACCCTGTTGACAACTATGAGGACCAGTACATGAGATTGACTATACTGAAGCAAGAGAGGGGCCAAGCAGTTCCGGAGTTCACCAATACCTTCCATACCTTGCTCACCAAGCTGGGTATCAAAGACTCCGAGTGACATTTGTTTCTGAAATACCGTGGGGCTCTACACAGATACATCCAGACTGAAATGGATTTTCTGGACATATCATCACTCGGTGCTGCTTATCGATATGATGTTAAAATTGAGAGGAAATTTAACCACCAGAACAAATGAGAATTCAGTTATGAAAATCCACAAAAACCAAAGTATGACAAAGACGACCCTAACAAACAGTCTCCCGAAAACTAGTCCAAAACACAGGAAAAGAAGGGTCACGAGAAGACAAAGAAGGACACCGGAAAATGGTGTGATTTCCACAAAATCCCCTGGCAAAACACCGATGAATGTCACTCAAAACAGTCATTGGTGTTCGAGATCAAAGACAAGGATCCAAACCTTGATTCAGAATCTGATTCTGAAAATACAAGTAAAGGATAGATCATTGATGCAGACCCCACTGCTATTGTCGTGATCACAACAATTCAACCAGAAGAAACAACAGATCCTGAAGAGGGGGAGTGCCGTTTTCATTCACAGATGTGGGTGAAGGGGACCCCGCTGCATTTTATTGTTGATAGCGGAAGCCAGAAAAACCTCATCTTAGCAGAGGTTGTCAAACAGTTGGGATTGTCGACAACACCACATCTGCGGCCATACAACATCGTGTGGCTTTGGTAAGGACAAGATCTCCGTGTCAGCCAACAATGTCGATTGTCATACGGCATCAAACCCTTCAAGGATGAGGTGTTATGTGATGTTACCCCACTGGATGTCTGTGATGTTCTGTTGGGCCAACCATATATGTGGAGATGCCATGTTGTTTATGAGTCTCGACCCTATAGTGTCATTGTTACTTTGGGAGGTCATCTCTACAGAATACCAGAGGTAGTTCCAACTATTGTTCCACCTAAAAAGTGTCGCAAGGTAGTATCTCATACTACAAAATTCAGCTTCTTCACAATCTGTTGAAAAGGGGAACAAAAGGACACTGCAACTAGTACAACCTCGCCCCCTGCACCTTCTATCCAACAGAAGCAGTTCGACAAGGTTGCAACAAAGAACAAAGATTCCTTCTTCACACCTTCCTCTCATGTAGCTCGACTTGTTGAATAGCCTCAACTTCAACAAGTTCATGAAAACTTCCAGAAACTAAGCAGCGCGACGTCTCCAACAATACAAGCAGCTAAACAAGATGCAGATCCAACAAACGCTTTTCCCTCTCCCCCAGGAACTCAATGCAATGGATACCATTGCTTCCTAAGGAGGGAGGATTGATCCAGGTGGATATCGGTGGCCACCCACCTTTTCCAACTGGCTCAAAACAGTTTTCTAGCAATTTTGACAATTTACTATTTTTAGCAGGTTTTAACTTTCGAGGCCATTTAGAGGGCCTAAATGAAGGTTTTTCGAGATCAAGATTCTCAATGATAGTCAAAGACATGATTGAGCCCCCAAAATGAATCTCCTCGACGATACCTTTTCAACGATCTATCATACGCCTAAAACGGAGATTGTATGCAAGAGTTACGACCCCGGGAAGTTGATGTACTAACTTACCCAAATGGGGCCCACATGACTTTTGGCGCTTCATCTTCTAGGGTTAGGTTTTTGGATGTCTAGGGTTTTTTGCATTCTTGTTTGTTGTAAAAAGGCCTCTAGAGCCTCATTGTAATCATCTTCTTTGCGAATGCGAGTAACCGTCACATCTCTTCTCGGAGATAAGATGCCACCATTCTAGCGAGTCTTTCACTCTGTATTTTTACAGTCTCTGTACATTTCTTTCATTAATAGAAATCATGTATTACTGTATCTCTATGTTTATGGTTGCATATCCGATATATTTCTGTTATATTATTGGATATATGCGATATCTCTGTACATTTCTTTATTATATCTCCGCTCTCATTTCGTGCTGAAAGTAATCTGGATCAGCCGGGTTGCTGACTAAACCCCTGAGCTACAAGTCTTGCCTTGTAATTTTCAATTTCATCATCTGCATTCAACTTAGTCTTATAAAACCACTTAACACCAATGCTCTTCTTACCTTCAGGTAAATCTACAAGATCCCAAGTGTTATTTTTTTCAATGGAATCAATCTCCTCATCCATTGCTTTTATCCAGACATCATTTTTAGCGGCATCATCAAAACTTACAGGATCACATGCCATTAATCAAAAAAATTGAAATCTGATCTACTTCTTCATTCTGATCATACAATTCTTTTAATCTTCTAGTCTTATTTCCTTTAAATATGTTTCTTAATGAAGCTAAAGTGGGATTTGATTCACTACTTACCTGTGAATCTGATTGATGTCCACCATGTCTAGATGGCTCACCACGCTCATGAGTTCTTGGCATTCTAAATTGATACGGGTTGATATTTGGTGCTTGCCTTGTTAGACTTCTTGTTGCAGATGTATGTGCATGTGGAACCATCTATCCATCTCCATCAGCCTGCTCAGCTCCATCATCATCTTCACGGGGTAACAAAGCTCCCTCTGAAATTGATTTGTCAATACTTCTATCCCAAGCTTCATCTTATTTAAATTGAACATCTCTGTTGATTACATATTTCTGGGTGATGGGATTGTAGAGTTTATATGCCCTAGACTCTTCACTGTATCCAACAAAGATACATCTCTCACCTATGTCATCCAACTTCCTCCTCATTTTTGCAGGTACATGCACAAATGCAACACATCCAAAAATTCTGAAATGAGAAACATTGCAAGGCTTACCATCCCAGGCTTCCTGAGGTACACGATCCCTCACTGTCTTGGTCAGACTTCTATTCAAGATAAAAACATAGCAAAGAACTGCATCTCCCCAATATTAATTTACAAGATGCTTCTCTTTGAACATGCTTCGAGCCATGTCCATGATGGTCCGATTCTTTCTTTCAACCACTCCATTCTGCTGTGGAGTTTATCGAGTAGTAAAATTCCTTTTAATTCCATGAAAATCACAAAATTCAATGAATTCATTATGTTTGTATTCACCTTCTCTATCAGACCTTAAGATTTTAATGGTTCAACCACTCTCATTCTCAACCAAAGACTTAAACCTCTTGAAAACTTCAAAGGATTCAGATTTTTGTTTCAACAAATACAACCAAGTATTCCTACTGAAATCATCAATAAAAGTCATGAAATAAACACAACCATTCAAAGAAGGTGTTTGCATAGGTCCACATAAATCTATGTGGACAATTTCCAATGGAACTTTTTCTCTTTAGGAAACACCTGAAATAAATTTCTCTTTGTGATGCTTCCCAAGTATATAGCTCTCATAAGAGCTTGTAGGTTGTTGAATACATGGCAACCCCTTTACCATTTGTTTCTTCTATAACAGATCTAAGCCACCAAAATGTAAATGAACATATCTCAAATGCCATAACCAAGATTCATCTAAACTTCCAGCCTTATAGGCATTCAAAGAACCACTTAAATCATTTCGCATAACAAGTGGAAACATCATATTCTTGGTCATCTCTACTTTTGCATTAAACTGTTTGCTAGGAAATTTATCATAGATTGTACATACCTTGTTCTTGAAGAACACTCTGTGTTTTTTCTCCATCTGTTGTCCAACACTAATTAGATTGCATTTTAGACCAGGCACAAAATAAACATCATCAATAATTCTTTTCTGATTATCCTTAGTGTAAACTGGAACTACACCTTTACCATTAACTGTAACCTTACAATCATTTCCCAGTTTTACTTCAGACTGAATACTAGTATCAATAGAAGAAAATAAGTTTATATTACCAGTCATATGGTTACTGCAACCACTATCCAAAAACCAAATATCACTAGCATTTTCCTGAGTGACATTACAGATCAGAAACATAGGATTTTGATCATGCTCAGACTCATTTATGATATGTGCAGAGTGTTTTCCAACATCTACCTGTTTCTTCCAACATTTGTTAGCAAAATGCCCAAACTTATTATAATAATAACATTGAACTTTAGTTTTATCATACCTCTGATTTGCTTGCTGCCAAGGTTTGTTGTTGCTCCCTCTTAAATTAGGAGGATTCTGCTGGGACTTCTATTCAGACTCTGATTCATCTATGTTTTCCCTTGGACCAGAAAATCGACCTCCTCTTCCACGAGTATGAAACCTTCCTCTGCCTCTGCCTTTGGTAATATGCAGTTGGGATTTGAAAGCATGCTCCATTGATCCTTCTTCATATATGAATATCCTATATTCATGAGCAACAAGAGAACCAGTTAATTCATCAATTTGCATTAGACTTAAGTATTTAAATTCCTCTATGGGAACAACAACGGGCTCAAACTTCTTGGGTAAACATCTTATCACTTTCTCAATAACTCTTTTATTCTCAACATCATCTCCATACTGCCTGAGCTGGTTCACAACACTCATTACTTGAGCCATGAAAGTATCAACACTTTCATTATCCTTCATCTTCAGATTTTTGAAATCCCTTCTCAAATTCTACAACTTGATTGTCTTACCTTAGACACTCCTTGATAACAGGTTTCAAGAATTTCCCAAGCCATCTTCGAAGATGCAACATTGGCAATCTTCATAAAAATGAATTCATTTAATCCTTGCTGAATTAATCCAAGAGCCTTGTTATCCTTCTTCCTGTTTTCTTTCAACAAAACATGGTCAGCATTAGACAGAGCCAATTATGCTGCAACATCAGCTGGCTCAGGATAACCATCAATGACATAAGTCCATAAATATTGAGAATGAAAAATCGTCCTCATTCAAATATACCAAGTATCATATGACTTCTCGCTCAGTATAGGAACCTGCACCTGAGAAGAGCTACTACCAGACACAACGATTTATAATTTTTTTGAAAGAAATCAAATAAACCTTCATGGAGAAAAATAAGAAAATAAAGTTTGGCACCAACAGGAATAAACTGTAATGAACTAATCAATAGTAAAATAGACTGCTAGCTCTGATACCAAATGTGAATATTCGAGGGTCAATCGAGGTTCAGGGTTTTGGCATTTACTAATGCTTGACCCAAAACAAAACTCCCCAATGATTGCCGAATCACGAAATAACGAGAAAGATGTGGGCCCAGGCAAATTGGAGTTCGGGGTTTTCCAGCAACCGATGCAAAAAGAAAAACAAAACAAACAAATGCCGAATTTGCGAAATGAGTACAGACTTTGGGTCCCACAATTTCGGGTTCAGAGTTTTTGAAAGTAAGGAACTCCACGCACCCTTTACAATTAAACTCTGAAATGTGAAATACAACTTATAGAAATTCGGGGTTCGGTATTTACAAATACCCAACGTAGAAACAAAACAAAATTATAATTGTTGGATTGCGAAAAACGCGAATAAATGCGGGATCGAGTTTGCAATCAGTAAAACCAAATAATTATTGTGTTTTCTCAAAACCAAATTTTATCAAGAAATAAAACGAGTTTATAAACTCAATGAAGAACAAAATATATATGCAGAGAAAACCTCCAAACACGAAATAACCAATTCGATTCAAAAAAGTTTTCAAGCTCTTGTCAGTATCTAAATTACAATTTCAAATGTGGTATTTAAACACTAATAAAATGCCCGTTCGATCTTCTAAAAGGTTTAATCAAGGCGGTGTTGGTGTCTGGTTGCCTTGAAAGGTTAAGGTGGCCACCATTTAAGGTAATGTAAGACAAAATTGTAATCGGTGGTTAATCTTCGAGTCTTGAAGGGTCAAGATGACCACCGATTCACCGTTTGCAAAGAGGTGGTAAAATGATTACTTTCTGACACACACCCTAGAAAGATGGTTCTTAACTCTTTATCTAATGGATATGTGGATATAGGAAATATAAGGGTAACTCTCTGTTTATCTAAGGGATACATGGAACTAAGTCTTTATATGAGGGGTACGAGGATATGGTATTCAATAATGTCAAAGGAGTCCCTTCTGCATTCTTAAGTTATTACGGTTGAACACTATGAAAGAGGATGGGATATTGGCATGCTTCAAATAACTAAAACTCAAGAATGCAATACCGTAGATATGCAATGACAGGTTCAAGCTTGCATATCAAACTTCCAAAATTCAAGCAATCAATGAGGATGTAATTATATATCTTCCCTAGAACAAAAAAATTCACTCCACACTACCCCAACCCTAGTTTCATTCCAGACTACTTGAACAACAACATCGGCTTTAGAAAATCACAAGTGATCAGTGAATGGCCAGGCTTTTATAGAGTGCAAATATTACCTCTATATTTTTCATGGAATTCGACACAATCATTATGGCCATATACTCTATTTGTGAAAATACATGCCATGGATCTATCAATCGTCAGTTCCAAATTTTGACAAACATTAACTATAGAGATGCATAGAGTTC
>ML787141.1:471521-500776 GCA_009831015.1 Picea engelmannii | reverse complement strand
CAAGGATACACTCTTACATTTGACTCCCGAAAATGTAAAATCGGAGAAAATAACACAAGAAGATTGGTTGCAACTGCAACAAGAAAACCAAACAACATATACATCCTAAACATGAAGAAGAGAGAGAATCTAAAAGCCACATAAAAGGATTCCAAGGAAGAAAAAGTCCCAAAGACCAAAAATAAGGATGAAGTATTATTGAGTGCCACATGTTCAAGGGGAGCAGCCCCAAAGAAGAGAGTTACCTTTTTCCATTAAACTCAGGGGGAGAATCCCTACCCTTTGCCATTGATGTCAAAGGGGGAGAGAAATTGGGATCATGTTGATAGGGGGAGCATGAGTGTTGCCATCAATGAAAAAGGGGGAGATTGTTAGAATATTGGTTGTTGTCATTGATGTCAACCCTAGTCATGGGTTTTGGACCGCAAGATTGATGAAGGTATTTGGACATGAAGGAAAATGCACATGCATATACAACACCCATGGATGGATAGTATACATCATGCTATTTTTCGTGGTATGTGGCACATCACATGGATCCTCATGGTTGACGAGAAATGATTTTTTGAAGATGATAAAGTGAATTGAAGAAGGAAGTACATGTAGGCCCTGAAGATAATTAAAGAAAAGAATTACAAAATAAGAAAGTGTGAGGTCGGCCCTAATGTTAAAAGGAAGTGACATAAATGGTATAAATAAATATCATTATACATTCATTTAATACACAAATCGAATTTCAGAGGAAATCAGAAGTAAAGAAGGTCGGATTTCAACGGAGGATGAAGTCTTTTGGTGATGTGTTCTAAGGTATGTTATTTTCAGGTCATCTTGCCATTTTTGCTATAAATTGTTTTCTAGAACAATTCATATGGTGAAATTGATATAGTATTGAGAATACATATCAAGGTACCTGTGGTAAAAATTTAAGCTCTTGATTCACTATAATTATGGAGATACACTCTGTGGAAGATAGGGTTTGTGACCAGTCCTGAAGCTAGTCAATAAAGAGGTGTTCCGGGTAAAACAGTCATAACATCTTCATAGAGAATCGAAATTAAGTGGGACGAATTTCATTGAAAAGAGTG
This sequence comes from Picea engelmannii, assembly GCA_009831015.1. NCBI lineage: Eukaryota > Viridiplantae > Streptophyta > Pinopsida > Pinales > Pinaceae > Picea > Picea engelmannii. The sequence goes on along the minus strand of ML787141.1, from coordinate 499,691 downwards.
AGGACTTTAGTTTCTTGTGTGTTATTTTTGGAATCGGATGTTAAATATTGAGTGCGAGACATTATGTGAAAGTTCACTCTCCTGAATAGACCAGAATTGAATAAAGTCTACCATTCTTTCTATAACTTCTTTTTGAGGAGGATTCAAGGAGTGAAACTTGGAGGAGTTTCAGAGAATACATTGAGTAATGTTATCTACATGATCATAGTACTCCAAGAATTGAATAATTGCCAAAATTGAAGAAGTCTCAGGAAGCATTATCAGGTTCTATGTAATGATTGGTTGATAGTGATGATTTAATGTAAAGTTTTATTATCTCTCATATATTCTTGGATGGAAGGAAGGGGAAAGGATGCAGAGTTCAACTCTCTCTTGATATTGGAGGATTGTATCTTCCTCTTGGAGGTTTATCCCTCCCTTTACATTGGAAGTTGTAGCTACCTTTGGAAGTCATTACTTCCATTGAACAATAATTATTGATTATTTCTCATATATTGTGCATGGTGTATTGTGGTGTATTGGTGTAACTCTTATACTATTGTTCATTTCTCATTGGATATAAATGAATGGTTTAAGTATGATTTGAAAAATGTTTTAAATTGTATTTGATATTGATTCACCCCCCTCTCAGTATCAATAGTTAGGCAAGCTAATTCAAACCAGTTTTTTGTTCTACCCGTTACATTTACCCAGCTACATGAAAAATGCTTCACCCTTGTTTGTCCAGGCAGATATTTGACACTATCTTGCTATACCTAAACCTGAAAAGCGTCAAGAGCAATAGAGTTTGAGTAGCAGTCAACAAGTGCCTGCATGGCCTGAACCTGCATCTTAAGCGCCATGGTCTAGTCTGCAGCCTCTTTTAAGAAATCAAGTGTGTCAAGTCTGCAACTTCCTGGGAAAAGCAACCTTAGGGTTTCCATACGTGAAGCCTGTGAAAAATGACAAAGGTCAATCGGGGATCAGGGTTCAACGTTTACAAACGCTCAATGAAAAAAACAAAACACACCCAGAAATGTTGAATTCGTGATAGGTGAGAGGGTCGTGGGACCCAGCACTTCAGGTCTCGGCGATTAGAGAGGTGAGAGATAAGAATGCAAAAATGATTGCAAAGTCGCGAAATGCGATCAAGCCTTGGGCCTAGGCAGATCAAAGTTCGGGGTTCGGGGTTTGCCAACACCTGACGCAAAAAAAAAAAAAACAACAAATGTCGAATTTCGAAATGCGTACACACTTTGGGGCCCACAATTTCAGGTTCAAAGTTTTGAGAAAGCAAAAGAACTTTGTGCGTTTTTAACAGGTAAACTCCAAATACCGAAAACGAAAAACACGAACAGAGTTTACAAACTCAATAAAATATATACGGAGAAAATACCTCCGAATGCATAATAACCAATTTGATTTAAAAATGTTTCCAAAATCTTATATATTACAATTCATTTTAGGTACTTATACAAAACAAAAAATTGCCCCTTTGATCTCTGAAGGAATTTGATTAAGGTGGTGATGGTGTCTCATGGCCTGCAAAGGTTAAGGCGGCCACCGTTTAAGGTAGTGTAAGACAAAATTGTAATCGGTGGTTAATCTTCGAGTCTTGAAGGGTCAAGACAACCACCGATTCACCGTTTATACAGACGGTGAGAAATGATTACATCCTGACATACTCCCTTTTAATCATTTCAGAAAAAAAACAAACTAAAACATGCGAAACAAAATTGTTGTAAACAATGCATTACAACTTATAGACCTCAATATTTCTTCTATGGATTTTAAACAATTCAATTCCCAAAGGCTTCGTAAATATGTTTGCAAATTGTTCTTCTGATTTCCAGAACTGAACATAAATTTCATTACCAGTTACCAGCTCTCGAATGAAATGATACCCAATATCAATGTGTGTACTCTGTTTGTGAAAAATGTGATTCCTTGACAGTGCAATGGCAGATTGATTGTCACAGACAATTTGGGTTGCATCATTCTGGTCATGCAACAATCCATTCAATACACATCTCATCCATACAGCTTGACATGCAGCTGCAGCTGTTGCAACATACTCTGCGTCAGTAGAAGATAGAGCCACAATGGGTTGTTTCTTTGATGCCCATGCCACTGCTCCAGATCCAAGAATAAGCACATACCCGGATGTGATTTTCCTGTCATCAATGGAACCTACAAAATCACTATTAGTATATCCGATCAGCTCAAAGTTTAAACTTGATGTGTATTAGATACCAAAGTCAGTTGTTCCAACAACATATCTTAGGCTCCTCTTTCCTTCTTGCCAATGAGTACTCTTTGGAGTCTCCATGAATCTTGAAATCAAACTTACAACAAACATAATATCAGGTCTGGTTGTTGTTAAGTACATAAAGCTTCCAACCAGCCTCTTATACAGAGTTGGATCAACATATGATCCCTCATCATACTTGCTAAGTTTAATACCAATTTCCATTGGTGTTGCAGCTGGCTTGCAATTCAACATTCTAAACCTTTTCAACACTCCATTTGCATAATTAGTTTGACAAATGAAAATGCCATCATCAGATTGAACCACTTCAATTCCAAGAAAATATTTCATCAATCCTAAATGAGTCATCTCAAACTCTGTTTTCATGGAATTTTTAAAATCATCTACAGATAGATCTCTAGTAAAAATCAAGTCATCAACATACATACATACAATCAAAATTCTACCTTCCTGAATTACATTTGTATACAAAGTTGGTTCACTTGGACTTCTGTTGAATCCAACACTAATCAGGTACTCATCAATCTTGCTATACCAAACTCTGGATGCCTGCTTCAATCCATATAAATCCTTCCTTAACTTGTAAACTTTATCTCTATGTTTATCAATCTCATAACCCAGAGGTTGTCTAACATAAACCTCTTCTTCCACATATCCATTCAAGAATGTAGACTTGGCATCCATCTATTTTGAGCTGCAATAGCTAAGACCATTCTCACAGTGTCAATTCTTGCTACAGGAGCAAATGTTTCATTGTAATCAATGTCGGTTTGCTAAATAAACCCCTCAGCTGCAAGTCTTGCCTTGTACTTTTCAACTTCACCATTTGCATTCAACTTAGTCTTATAAACCCACTTTACACCAATATTGTTCTTACCTTCAGGTAAATCTACAAGATTCCAAGTTTTATTTATTTCAATGGAATCAATCTCCTCTTCCATTGCTTTTATCCAGACGTCCTCTTTAGCAGCTTCATCAAAACTTAAAGGATCACATGCCATTAATGCAAAATTTGAAATCTGATCTACTTCATCATTTTGATCATATAATTATCTTAAGCTCCTAGTCTTCTTTCCTTTAAATTTGTTTTTCAATGAAGCTAAAGTAGGATTCGATTCACTACTTACCTGTGAATTTGTTTGATGTCCACCATGTCCAGATGGCTCACCACACTCATGAGTTCTTGGCATTCTAAATTGATATGGGCTGAAATATGGTGCTTGCCTTATTGAACTTCTTGTTGCAGGCGTATGTGCATGTGGAACCATCTGTCCATCTCCTTTAGCCCACTCAGCTCCATCATCATCTACATGGGGTAACACAACTCCCTCTAAAATTGATTTGTCAATACTTCCATCCCATGCTTCATCTTCTTTAAATTGAACATCTCTGCTAATTACATATTTCTGGGTAATGGGATTGTAGAGTTTATATGCCCTAGACTCTTCACTGTATCCAACAAAAATACATCTCTCGCTTCTGTCATCCAACTTCCTCCTCATTTCTGCAGGCACATGTGCAAATGCAACACATCCAAAAATTCTGAAATGAGAAACATTGCAAGGCTTACCATCCCAAGCTTCCTGAGGTACACGATCCCTCACAGTCTTGGTCAGACTTCTATTCAAGATAAAAACAGAGCAAAGAACTACATCTCTCCAATATTCATTTGAAAGATGCTTCTCTTTCAACATGCTTCGAGCCATGTCCATGATACTCTGATTCTTCCTTTCAGCCACTCCATTCTATTGTGGAGTATATCGAGCAATAAATTGCCTTTTAATTCCATGAAGATCACATAATTCAATGAATTCATTTAGTTTATACTCACCTCCTCTGTCAGACCTTAAGATTTTAATGGTTCGACCACTCTCATTCTCAACCATAGATTTAAACCTTTTGAAAACATCAAAATCTTTAGATTTCTTCTTCAACAAATACAACCAAGTCTTCCTACTGAAATCATCAATGAAAGTCATAAAATAAACACAACCAGTTAAAGAAGGTGTTTGCATAGGTCCACGTAAATCCGTGTGGACAATTTCCAATGGAGCTTTTGCTCTGCAGGAAACACCTGAAACACATTTCTCTCTGTGACGCTTCCCAAGTATGCAACTCTCACAAGAGCTTGCAGGTTGTTGAATATAAGGTAGCCCCTTTACCATCTATTTCTTCTGTAACAGATCTAAGCCACCAAAATGTAAATGACCATATCTCAAATGCCATAACAAAGATTCATCTAAACTTCCATCTTTATAAGCATTCAAAGAACCACTCAAATCATTTTTCATAACAAGTGGAAACATTCTATTCTTGGTCATCTCTACTCTTGCAATCAACTATTTGCTGGGTAATTTATCATAGATAGTACATACCTTTTTGTTGAAGAATACTCTATACTTTTTCTCCAACAACTCTCCAACACTGATAAGATTGCATTTTAAACCAGGCACAAAGTAAACATCATCAATATTTATTCTCTAATTGTTCTTAGTGTAAACTGGAATTATACATTTACCATTGACTGTAACCTTACAGTCATTTCCCAGTTTGACTTCAGATTGAATACTAGTATCAATAGAAGAAAACAGGTCCTTATTACCAGTCATGTGGTTACTGCAACCACCATCCAAAAACCAAATATCATTAGCACTATCCTGAGTGACATTACAAGTCAAGAACACATGATTTTGATGATCCTCAGACTCATTTGTGATATGTGTAGACTTCTTTCCAACATCTGCCTGCTTCTTCCAACATTTGTTAGCAAAATGCCCAAACTTCTTACAATAATAACATTGTACTCTACTTTTATCATACCTTTGATTTTCTTGCTGCCAGGGGTTGCTACTACTCCCTCTTAAATTAGGAGGATTCTACTAAAACTTCTCCTCAGACACTGATTCAATTCTATTGTCCCTTCGACCAGAAAATCGACCTCCTCTTCCACGAGTATGAAACCTTCCTTTGCATCTGCCTCTGGTAACATGCAGTTGGGATTTGAAATCATGCTCCATTGATCCTTCTTCATATCTAGATATCCTATATTCATGAACAATAAGAGAAGCAATTAATTCATCAATTTGCATTAGACTTAAATCTTTAAATTCCTCTATGGGAACAACAACATGCTCAAAATTCTTGGGTAAACTTCTCAGTACTTTCTCAATAACTCTTTTATTCTCAACATCATCTCCATATTGCCTGAGCTGGTTCACAACACTCATTACTTGAGTCATGAAAGTATCAACACTTTCATTATCGTTCATCTTCAGATTTTCGAAATCTCTTTTCAAATTCTGCAACTTCATTGTCTTCACCTTGGACACACTTTGATAACAGGTGTCAAGAATGTCCCAAGCCATCTTCAAAGATTCAACACTAGCAATCTTCATAAAAATGGATTCATTTAATCCTTGTTGGATTAATCCAAGAGCTTTATTATTCTTCTTCCTGTTTTCCTTCAGCAAAAACACGGTCAGCATTAGAGAGCCAATTTAGTTGCTACATCAGCAGGCTCAGCATATCCATCAATAACATAGGTCCATAAATCCTGAGAACGCAAAATCGTCCTCATTCGAATATACCAAGAGTCATATGACTTCTCGCTCAGTACAGGAACCTGCACCTGAGAAGAGCTACTACAAGATGCATCCATTTATAAGAATTTGAAAGAAATCTAAAAATAGACCTTCACGCAGGAAAATAAGAGAATAAAATTTGGCACCAACAGGAATAATCTGTAATGAACTAAGCAATAGTAGAATACACTGCAAGCTCTGATACCAAATGTGAAAAATGATAGAGGTCAATCGGGGATTGGGGTTCGGCGTTTACAAACACTCAATGCAAAAAACAAAACACACCCAGAAATGTCGAATTCGGGATATGCAAGAGGGCCATGGGACCCAGCACTTCAGGTCTCGGGGGTTGGAGAGGTGAGACACAAGAATGCAACAATAATTTCAAAGTTGCGAAATGCGATCAAGCCGTGGCCCCAGGTAGATCGGAGTTCGGAGTTTGCCAACACTGGATGCAAAGCAAAACAAAACAACAAATGCCGAATTACGAAATGCGTACAGACTTTGGGGCCCACAATTTCGGGTTCGGAGCTTTGAGAAAGCAGAAAAACTCTGCGCGTTTTTAACTGGTAAACTTCGAATGTCAAAAATGAAAACCACAACTGCGTTTACAAACTCAATAAAATATATACAGAGAAAATACCTCCGAATGCATAATAACCAATTCGATTCAAAAATGTTTCCAAAATCTTATAGATTACAATCCGTTTCAAGTACTTATACAAAACGAAAATTGCCTCTTCAATCTCTAAAAGAATTTGATTAGGGCGGTGGTGATGGTGATGGTGTCTCGTAGCCTGCAAAGGTTAAAGCGACCACCGTTTAAGGTGGCGTAAGACAAAATTGTAATCACTGGTTAATCTTCGAGTGTTGAAGGGTCAAGACGGCCACCGATTCACCGTTTATACAGACGGTGAGAAATGATTACATCCTGACAAAGCCACTGTACCTCCTAGTTCTTCCACGCAATTATGACATGACCGGAGTCTACTCCAACCACTGGAGGACGCTGAAAGCAGGCACCTTACGAACCTTCTGCAAGCCACAGTCGGTTTGCATGGACTGGTCTTGTCAAGCGCCGATCTTCTTTTGCCGTGCGATTTAACCCCTCGTGGTTTGCAACGGGTTTTCCTGAGCGTGAAAATGTATTTGGCAAGGATAGCCCGGCTCCACCTGGTTCTACCCTTAGCCGTCATGGCCAGTGACAGATCCGCGGCCAACTTCACGGCTCGACTTCGAACCGAGACGGTTGTCGCGCATTCGATTCTGCCACGGCACAACACGTCCGCGAAACGACTCAAATATTTCCATTGGAAACCCAACCTGCAAGCCTCCTCGCGTCTGCTTCTAGAAAGCTGCTTCATATAAGCGGTTCAGCAAATTGTAAAACCCGACGCAAAACCAGATGGTTTCTATCAGTTCTGACTTTCCTGGGCAGAGGGGAGGGATAAAAATACGCAGGGATGGGCTAAGCTCGACCTTCAGGGATTTAAAGAGAAGAGAGAAAAGTTGTGGCTTCATATGCATGTGAATGTGAGGAGGGCAGGAAGTGCCTCGATCAAAGAACTTACAGTGCCATAAAGCTCCTATGCTGGCGGGCCACGAAGTGACGGATTGCATAGTGGACCGTGCGATGCATAGGGATGCATTTCACTCTTAGCATTCGTGCTTGGTATCTCTCGAGCACAAAATTTAAATACCTAGCTTGGCGAAAAAGTCGTGTCTACAAGTTACATTGTGTCATTTTTAAGACGTAAACCTTTTCAATTATTGCACCCAGAGACGGAGGTCCATAAGATGCTTACACTGTAACTTAAGTGGTATACTTTTAGAATATGAGAAAGGAGAGTTACATAAGATGTGTACAGTGTAACGTAAGTGGTATATCTTTTGAAATTGCGAAGGAAACGTTTAAGGTAATCAATTGGATTTTGGGTGGATATATTGATGGTTGAGTTTTTATTTTTTATTAACTTGGTGAAATTGGTGATTAGCCTAAAGTCATTAGGCCAAAGTCTTAGCAGTGCACCACTCCAAGCAACACTTAAGCAATAGTGAGAAATTTGTTTACAAATAATTGAACGCTTACAAAGAATTGAAGTTGAACATTTATTGTATCTAAGTTGGGATGTTAGGTTAGAGATTTTCTGTTTATATAAATTAATTTTTTAATCAATGTAGTTGTCACAATTTTTTTTATTACGGTGGTGATTTTAGTTATTTTTTGACCATATAAAGTTAATAGTTGATTTTTTAATCTTCTAATCGTATGCCATTATCTTAATTTAAATTAATTCTTACTGGATTTTAAATTAAAAATATTTACATTATTCTTTGGTTCGACGACCACTTTTGGAATCTGGCCCAAGCATGATAAAGTATTTATGTCCCTCGCTACTGCATATCCATGAATGGGCAGAGTTGCTCCACGAGATGTTCAATTCGGGTAGGAAGGTGCTTTTGGTCATGTTACTCTTGCATAGTAAAAAAGGAATATCCGTGAAGGCATTGGGCCCTCACGAGACTTGTGGCACGCATACGACGAGCTTTATCTCTATTCGACAATCATCAATGTGGGACTTGCTGTCCGTCACGTATTCTTGCCAGTTGCCATATTGTTGCATGCAACCGCGTGTGGTGGTATTTTTCCTTTTTCTAAAGTTATCTGGTGTGTCGCTAATACCTTTTAAGTTTTAAGTTTTGGTGCAGATGGTGAGATGCAGCGGATTCTTTTTTAACTTATTTAAATCATGTCGAAAGACGTACACCTATTGATAATGGACAGATTTAATAGGGGTTTAGTGCTTAATAAGTTTTTTATGGATAAGATTAAATATGGCTGGAATATTCTTAGTAGTCACACAAATATGACTGTGAAAATATGACTGTTAATTATTAGTCACACAAATATTAGTAGTAGTCACACAAATATGTGAAAATATGACTATTAATTATTACTGAGATTCATTAGTAAAATTAGTTCGACAAATCAAATTATTATTTACTCCGCCCTGGATTTTCCTCGACCTGGCGTTTTTACTGTGCCAATTTGGATTATTTTTTAACTATTTACTGCGCCATGGATTTTCCTCGACCTGATGGTTTTACTGTGTCAATTAAAATTTGTTTTTAACTAGGTTTTGTTTCATTACGCAGGAGATTTTTACTGCGCGGAAATTACCAGCCGATTCTTTTCTGCGTTCACCAGCCGCAAGTTAACGGCTGTGCTAGTTCTATCATATATGAAATTATATGAGAATGTCTTCCGTTCTCTTGATAAAGAGGTACGTTTATGTGATTACTTTTTCACATTTACTAAATAAGATTAAAAATTTACTTGCTCACTAACAGATTGCCACGTTTAGTGATTAAGAAATAACAACAGAAATTATTATTACTGGATAGATGGATATAGCACGTTGGGGTTTCAATTAACAATGAAATTGGATAAGCGCCGTCATTTTTTTTACCAGGGCGGTTGCTCTTGGCCGCATGGATTAAACCTCCCCTCAGCGTTTCAACTTCCCACCTCTCTTGACGCTTATGCCCGTGTGGATTCCCTTCATGTTTCAATTTCCCACCTGCTTTTATTAAAAGTTTGATTTATCTTTTACCAGGGCGGGCATGTGGATTATCATGGCGGTTCACCTTTCTACTGGTGGGCGTTTTATTTTACATGTTCAAAGATAATATTTTTCCACGTTTCTACTCTGGATGCCACGTTTATCCTGGCGTTTCATGTCTTCTGGTGGGCGTTTTGATTTACATGTTCAAAGATAATATTTTTCAGAGAACTTCGAAGCTTTAGGTTGAAATTTAGCCAGTTTGTTGCTTGGCTTTGATGTGTGATTATAAATCTTTTTGAACAGGCTACAGAAGGCGCTGGTATTTGTAGAAGACACTGGTATTTGCATGTATGTATTAATTTTTTTGAATGTTGTTTTTAGTTTTAGTTACATTGGTATTTGTAGAAGACACTGGTATTTGCATGTATGTATTAATTTTTTTGAATGTTGTTTTTAGTTTTAGTTGATCAACTGTAAGAGATATTGCGGAAAGAAACACTGCCATGTTATATCATTAAAAGTTAGAAACAATGTGCATATTTCATTTACGAACCAACCTTAATTATAAGAGAAACCCTAATTAGGGTTTGTAAAAAGAATTAGCCTTTCGACATTTATCAACCACAATCATGTGGCTGTGCTAGTTATTAAAATCTCGAAGTATTTTGATATTGGTAAGTAAATTTCATTCAAAATAACAGCAACGGTTTATTATCCACCTAATAACACTGGTGGTTTATTATCCACCTAAATATGTCAAATTATTAAGAGTGTCAATTTCAATATCCATGAATTTGATGATTACGCCTGCTCTTCGATTCTGGAGTTTGTATACAATATACTAATTAATCCAACGAATGGAGTTGACATACATTTGCTACAAATTAAGAAACTAAAAAAGTCATCATCTCTATTTTTTTCAATTTGCTTTTAATGAATATCAACTCGCTAAACTAAAAACAATAATTGCAAATAATGAAATCATGGCCTCTACCTTTCACTACCTTATTCATATCAAATTGTGAATATATTTAATGAATCCCAAAATAATATAGTAAATTGAAAGATCTTATTCATATCAAATTGTGAACATATTTAATGAGTCCCAAAATAATATAATAAATAGGAAGAATATGATGATCTAAGAATTCAAGAACTAGGATTCAAGAACGAGGGAAGTACAAACTTTCTAATGTTGGAAGTGAAAACTCCTATAGTTAGTTAGCATTGCAACTCATTCCCTCAAGATTTTAAAGACTTTGTTGAGCTACATAACTTAGATTTATTAACTATGATTAACTAATTCAAGAGAGCCAAAGGAACATGGATGTGCAAGTGGACCAAGTTGGTCAAGATTACCATGATATTCGATCTTGTTGTTGTAAACATCAATGTTCAACAAGCACCATGTGATCCTTCTTAGTCATCACCTCAACAAGCTTAGTGTTCTAATAGGCTCTAGCAAGCTTAGTGGTCTAGTAGGCTCTTCTGGGTCATCACTTTAACAATCTTCGTGGTTTAATAAGCTGATCACTCCAACAAGCTTGGTGGTTTAATAGGCTCTACCAAGATTGGTGGTCTAATAAGCTCTTCTTGGTCATCACCTCAACAAGCTTGTTGGTCTAATATGTTCTAGCATCACATTGGATGGAGAGCATGGTAATGTATTTTTCTTGAAGTCAACACATTGCATGCATGCCAAACCATAGAAAGTAAATATCATATGGTTTAGAGTGATAAATAATAGATAGATTTCTCTCCTTAAAAACGTCTTTTAATAACAAATAAATAAAAATAAAATAAAAGTTAAAAATCATAATATAAAATAAAAAACACAAAAACCAAAAAACGTCTTTTAATAACAAATAAATAAAAATAAAATAAAAGTTAAAAATCATAATATAAAATAAAAAACACAAAAACCAAATATAGTAATAATAAAACATATAAGACATGGAACTTAATATTAATAAAATAAATATCTTAAAGTATATATAGGGTTACATTTTAACTTTTATGAGTGTTTAATAAATTCAAGATTAAACTACATTGATGGAAAATTTATATACATAATTATACTTTTTTAAATCATCCTTTCATTTATGACCTCTATATGCATAGTTTAAATTAGATTTAATCTCTTGCTTGAGAAATTAAAAACAAGACAATTTAGATTCTATCCATGTGTATTGCATTTTTTAATAAATGGTTTTATTATTACATTTCGTTGCTGGATATCTAGTGATATGAAATGATTTCATTTCTTCCTTTTTTTCTTTCGAATACATTTTTAGTTATGTGAGAAGTTTATATCACATGGAGGACCACTTGACTTTAAGTTTACATCACTTAGATGACCATTTGACATTACACTCTTGTTGCATCTAAGTTGATTGGGAATTTTATTTTCTTCATTGGATTTAAACTATTTAGTTCATGTTGTTTCTTTAGCTTCTGACTATGATTGCTTGCATGTATGTGGAGGGTGATGAGTCTATATTCACATAGCGATCCTCATAGGGATGGTTGGGAACCTAAGTTGAGGTTACTAGCCTAGAGTTGGGTAGTTAAATTAAGCTTGCTAGTCTAGAGTTTGATACTTAATTGTATAACATAGTATTTTGTACACATCTCTAGAGAATTGTTATGATTATAGCCATCTTATATGTTTATTTTTTTAAACTATTTTAGTAGAGGGATAAATGTTGCTAGACACGATTCCATTAAATGGTTTGTTTTTCAATAGATTTTACAACAAAAGGTCATGCTATCATAACTTAGTGCAAGGGCCATCATAGATCCATCTAGAATTGTTTGAATTTAAAGAAATCTTATTAGATAGTTAAAGACTAATGTGATGCTCAACAAATATTTGTGCATGGTTAACAATGCTTAATTAATTTGACTTATCCCTAATCTTTATTAAATGAATTTTCATTATTTTGGTAAACTTAATAAAATTCACAAATGAAAGGGAAAATTAGTATGTTATTTGTAAATTATTTGTTTTAATAATCTTAATAACTAAGATAAAATTCTAGAAAAGTATAAGAAAAATATAGTTTAACCCAAAAACTAGTTCTAATTGAAAATCACCAGTCCTAAAATTTAGAAAATGTTGAGCATCATCATGAGAGGATATGCCCTCTAATAAGAATTTGTAGACATGTTGTGAGCGATAGATAAACATAAAAATATTGACGAAGGTATTGTTTGCAAGAGAAAGACGTGATAATGAAATTGCATGTGAACACATCAACTGGAATTGGTCGAATTTGAACTTACAACGAAGCCATGACAGATGGAGCGAGATTAGTTGATTGAAATTCTCAACTCGTGAATTGTGTTTGGGAAAAATTTGTTTCAAGGATGTCAACCAACAACGATTTGTTGTTGTAGAGGTTGAATTGGTGTTTTCAAGGTGAAATTGAACAAATTTCATAGTTGCATAATGTCCATGGTAAAAGTTGGGAAAAAGTTAGGCAAAAGCCACAATTTCTACAACGGAATTCACAAGGGATTGATGTGCAGAAAAAAAAATGTATGTGGGTGCGCGCACTAAAAATGCATGATGCGCAGTGAAAAGCTTGTGATATGTGGAAAAATATTGTTGCGCGGGTGCATGCACTAAAATTTGGTGTTGCACGGTGCAGAGTGGCATTGCATGGAAAAATATTGGTGTGTGGGTGCACGCACTAAAATTTAGGGTTGCGCGGTACTAAGTGGCATTGCGCAGAAGAATATTGGCGTGCTGATGCGCACGCTAAAATTTGGTGTTGTGTGGTGCAGAGTGGCATTGCGGGGAAAACTACTGGCGTGTGGGTGCGCGCGCCAAAATTTGGCGTTGCGTGGTGCAGAGTGGTATTGCGTGGAAAAATATTGGCGTGCAGGTGCGCACACTAAAATTTGGCATTGTGCGGTGCAGATTGAGTGGTGCATACATAATGCTGGTGCGCACGGTGTGTACACACATAATAATGGCGCGTGTGGTGTGCACAATATTGACAGAGCGTAGAGGAATTTTGTTGGTGCACGCACAATGTGGGTATATGTTGTCGGACGATAGTTTAGTCAATGGTGCGAGGCAGGGGCGTACCAAAATTTGGCATGGTGCAACGCCTAGAGTAAAATGCGCGCGGAATATTGGCACGTGACACAAAAATTACGTGCAACAGGTCTTAGTACATGAACCAAAATTGTGTGCAGTGGATATTGGTGCGCGACACAAAAGTAGTGTGCACCCGTTATTGACGCGACAGAGAAGTGATCCACATTGGTTATAGGTGCACGAAGCATGCACTACCTTATGGTTTTGCTGCCCATGCTAAATCTGGGTGTACAAGTTCAAATTTGTGCGTGCAAAGTTGTTTGGATGGTGTACAATAATAGAAAACCATCAAATTTCTATGACTTTTTATACTGTTTTAAGGTCATCTTTTTGCAGCGCATTTTTGAGGCCCTAAATTGCATTTTTAGCTACTCAAAAACCTCGAAAATAGAGTGTACCAAAGTACACTATAACTTTGCAGCTCAAATAAAAGATCTTAGAGAGAGATTTTTATGGTGTAAACCGTTCGTCAAATGAATCTTTTATGAGGAAATTACAGGACAAACAGTGGAGGGTAAATTTTAAGACCCAACTAACTTCGAAGGGCCATAACTTTCTTCTCCATAATCATATTGAGACGCAGGAGAAGTCTGTGGAAATATATTGAACCATAGAAAATAGTCCAAGAACTGAATTAAAATTTCAGGAATGTTAAAAATGTTTAATATGGAAAAGAAGGTACATGTAGCATTCCAGACCAAAAACTCGAATTGGCTTCAATAGGTTGTAACTAGCATCCCAAAACCCAGAAAAAGGTGAAACTTGAACATACTATCCAAAATATTTATATGAAGAAACCCAATTGTGATTCTACTAAAAATACAATGGAGTAGGTGCAAAAATGCATAATTACAGCGCAAAATTGCACCAAGTTGAAGAGTGAACAAAAAAATAATAATAATGGAGAATTTTCAAATAACCATAACTTTTTGCTCGAGACTCATAATTGAGCAGGGAAGCGGGCATTGGAAAGATCTTAGACAACATAATATAATTATTCACCCATAAAATTGATCTGGACATTCAATTTTCAAGAAATTAGAATAATCAATTATGATGCATTATTGAACCACAATGGTTCATATTTTCATGAAATTGTTGAAATAGTTAGCTTGACAAAGTTTTGTTAGTTGTACATTTTGCAAAGTTAACAAAAACTAGATCAGATAAGGATCAACATAGAGTGCAAAGGAATGGAATATGCACAAGGGAATTACAGCCAAGAATATGAGATCAGAGGGATGGATGTCCATTTGGGAATTGAAGGAACAAACTCCAATGGACATGGATAAGGAAGGGATGAAAATATGAATATGGTAGAGACCATTAAAAAATTGCAAAAGGATGTCCAAAGCCATAAATTTGATAATTAAAGGCTTATGAAAGACAAGGAGCAACAAGAGGACTTCAACATGAAGTTAATGATGAGCTTGAACAAACTAAAAAAGAAATTGGATAAAGAGAGTGGCTTAAGAAAATCGGTAAGTCATAGGTTTCCTGATGAGAAAAGAAAAACAAGAAGTGTTAGAAGACATCACTATCACTCCCCAAGGCATTCCAATAAGAGAGCACACAACATCTCAAGTCCATCCCCTTTCAGGAAGCATAAGAGATCTAGGGTGGATGAGCTACGAGGATAAATGAACAAAAACAAACCTCCTACATTTGATGGCGAGAAAAAGGATGAATATGCAGAGACATGGCCGTTGGGAATGAGAAAGTATTTTCAATTGCATAATCATTCTTCTCATGCACAGGGAAGAATTTTCATCTATCAACTCAAGGGAAAGGCATCCATGTGGTGGGATCAGCTTATGCAGGTGCAACACATTAAAGAGAAAAATGTTACTTGGAGGGAATTCAAGAAGTATTTTGAAAAGAAATCCTTGAGTAAGAGATACAATGACAAAAAAATGAAAGAGTTCTTTTAACTCAAACGTGGGAGTATGACCATAGATGAATATGAAAGAAGGTTTTTAGAACTGTTGAAGTATGTTTCTTTCATCAAGGATGAGACAATTAAGATTCATAGGTATTTGAGTGGATTTCTATCATTCATCAGTGACAAAATACAATATGATGATTCCAAAACATTGGAGGAGACCATAAGGCGAGCCAAATGTTTATATGATAAAAAAAAAAACAAGGCCAACTTTCCAAAAAGCTTGGGAAGACAAAAATAAATTCAAGATGGATTAGAGGAAGAAGGGAACTAAACCACCATTCTTCAAAAATAGTCCTCAGGGACAGCCAACTTCTAGAGAACCCAGAATGATGGAGACACGGGGTCAAAATCCAAGGCAGCCACCTATTCAATGTTAGGGTTGTAAAGGAGAGAATATGTTTATAGATTGTCCTCACATAGGTGAAAAATTGAGGATTGTTCACAATGTACAACACATTGAAATAGTGGAATACATGGGAAAAAATTTACCAAGTATCTATGCATCCCTGGACAACAAACATGCAGAGTATTAGTCACATATGATTGAAGTGGAAGGTATTATCAACAACCAAACCATTACTATTTTAATTTATTTAGGATCTAGTCATAGTTATATATATCCTAGGATGGTGGAAAGTTTGGATTTTCCAAGAAGCAAGCATGGAAAATATTGGTTGGTGTAGCTGGCTACCGAAGCCAAAAGAAAAGTTAATGAGATGGTTAATTCATGTCTTATGGACATGAATGGAATGAACACTAGGAAATATTTGAACATCTTTCCTTTAGGTTCCTATGACTGTCTAACTGGGATGAATTGGTTGGACCAACACCATGCTATCCTAGACTTTTATAACAAGGAATTTACTTTCTTGGATGAGGAAAGGAACCTAAGGAAACTGTAGGGAATTCCAGGGGTAGTAACCATTAGAGAAATTTCAGCATTGCAATTGAAGAAATGTTACAAAAAAGGGTGTCAATTATTTTTTGGACATATGGAAGAGACACCTAAATACAAGGTGTCAAATATTGAAGATTATGCAGTCCTAAAAGAGTTTGAATATGTGTTTAAGGAAATATCAAGATTACCCCCTAAAAGAGACTTTGTTTTCTCCATAAGTTTGATTCCTAGAGAAACTCCAGTATCCAAGACTCCATACATGATGAGCACACCAGAATTGAAGGAGTTACAAATGAAACTTGAAGAGATCCTGAAGAAGAGGTATATACGCCCAAGTGTGTCACCTTGGGGTGCCCCAGTTTTATTTGTGAAGAAAAATGATGGAACATTGAGACTTTGCATTGACTTTAGGAAGTTGAACAATGTAATTGTGAAGAATAAGTATCATTTTCCAAGGATTGATGACCTCTTTGATCAGTTGAAAGATGCAAAAATATTCTCCAAGATTGACCCAGGTCAGGTTATCATCAAGTGAGATTTAAAGAAGAAGAAATCAACAAGACCACTTTTAGAACGAGGTATTGCCATTATGAGTTCACAGTTGTGCCATTTGAGTTATCAAATTCATCATCTATTTGCATGTGTTTAATGAATGTTATTTTCAGAGAATACGTAGATAAGTTTGCCATTGTATTTTTAGATGACATTGCTATATATTCTAAATCAAAGTAAGAGCATGAACAACACTTGATGATGGTATTATAAGTATTAAGGGAGCATTAGTTGTATGCCAAATTGAGCAAGTGCTCATTTTATTAGAAGCAAATTCATTATTTGTGACATATCATTTCAGAGGATGGGATATCAGTGGATCCTGAGAAGTTAGAAGCCATTAGAGGATGGTCATCCCCAAATAATGTGACAGAGGTTAGATCATTCCTGGGCCTTGCAGGCTACTATAGGAGATTTATTGAAGGATTCTCAAATATTGCACACCCAATCACTTCCTTGAAAAAGAAGGGTGTGAAGTTTTAGTGGACATTTAATTGTGAAAAGAGTTTCCAACACTTGAAGAAATTATTAACAAGTTCTCCAATACTAAGGATTACAGATCCAAATGAAGACTTCATTGTATGCACATATGCATGTAAAGGAGGACTTGGTGGAGTCCTTAGTCAAAATGGGTTTGTTGTATGTTATGAATCAAGGAATTTGAGGGAGCATGAAAGGAACTATGCCACTCATGATTTGGAGTTGGCAGCCATAGTGCATGTCTTGAGGAAGTGGAGGCACTACCTCATGCAGAAAAGGTTTGAGCTGAGGACAGACCATAATGGTTTGAAATATTTATTTGATCAACCAACTCTAAATTCTAAGAAAAGAAGATGGTTAGAATTTCTCAGTGAATATGACTTTGATATAAAGCATATCAAGGGGAAAGACAACAAAGTGGTTGATGCACTCAGCATAAGAGTGCATGAGTTGCATTCTACAACCATTAGTATGTACCAATAAAATTTGAAAGACAAAATTTTGGAGGCTAAAAAATCAGATTTGCAATACAAGGAATTAGTGGCAAAATTACAGCAAGGTAATATGCAGCAGAAAATTAAAGACTATAAGCTAGAAAATGATGAAATTCTCATATACAGGGGAAAAATTTATGTACCAAATTTCCATGAATTGAAAAATATGATATTGAAGGAAATGCATAATGTACCTTATGTTGGGCACCTATGTTATCAAAAAACTATTGCAGTTGTTAAGAGCCAATATTATTGCCCAGGAATGAACAAAGAAGTTGTTGATTTAATTACCAAATGTTTGGAATGTCAAAAGGTAAAGGTTGAGCATATACACAGAGTTGGTTTTCTACAACCATTATCCATTTCTGAGTGGAAATGGGAAGTTGTAACAGTGGATTTCATCAAAAAACTGCCTAGAACAAAAAAACAACATGATTCTATCATGGTAGTGGTGGATAAGCTTACTAAAGTTGCCCATTTTATTCCAGTAAAGATCGCTCACAAGGAAGCCAACATTGCTAATGTTTATATGAAATAAATTGCTTGATTACATGGTATACCCAAGACAATTGTGTTTGACAGAGATCTAAAATTTACCTCAAATTTGTGGAAGGGATTATTTAAGGGATTTGGAACAAATTTGAATTTTAGCACAACTTATCATCCAGAGTCAGATGGACAAATAGAGAGGGTGAATCAAGTGATTTAGGATATGTTGAGGATGTATTTGATGTATAAACCATCAAAATGGGAAGACTACCAATACTTAGTAGAGTTTTCTTATAATAATGGGTACCAAACATCTCTAAAGATGAGCCCATTTGAGGCACTTTATGGTAGAAGGTGCAACACACCAGTAAGTTGGGATAACCTAGCAGATAAAGCAATAGTTGGGCCAGACTTACTCAGGGAAATGGAGGAGAAAATGTTGAAAATAAAACAAAATTTAAAGGTTTCCCAAGACAGACAGAAAAGCTATGCTAATAAGGGCAGAAATCACATAGACCTTAAAGTGGGGGACCATGTATTCTTGAAAGTGAAGGCCAACATAAGTTCCCTAAAGTTGGGAAATTGTTCAAAGTTGGCAGCTCACTATTGTGGGTGGTTTGAAATCCTAGAGAGGATTGGGCCTATAGTATACATTCTTGCCTTGCCTACACCAATGACCATTCATAATGTATTTCATGTATCATTGCTTAAGAAATATATACCTGATGTTAATCATGTTATTGATTGGAATGTGATCCAGGTGGAGCAAGAAGGCGCTTTCCAAGTACATCCAGTACACATTCTGGACTAGAAAATCAAACATCTCTGGAATTGAGCCATAGGGCTTGTAGAGGTTGAATGGACCTGGTACGGTCCTATGGATGCTACCTGGGATCATAACGATGCAATGTGGGAAAAATACTCGCATATTTTTGAATATTTTGGAAATCTTGTTGATATGTGTACATAATGCACTAAGGACAATGCATAAATAAGGGGAGGGGATTGTAATACATCTAGGCCAAACCCACTTGTAAATGCAAATTCAAATGTACTTAAGATGATGAGTTGTTTGAAATAATTTTTTGTATACACTTTCCATGGTATAGTGCACACATGTGTTGTGAACTAAAATGATGAAGTGTGCACATTCCAGGATACCGCGCACAACAAACTTAAGTGTGCATGATTTTGAGGCCAGAGATCCTTTGTGTATATGTTGTGTTTTATAGGTTGGTGACCCAATTATTATATGTTAGGATGCTTATGTTTTGACTTAGGCTAGAGAGCTTAGATGTTAAGGCCAATGAGTCAATTTTTGTATATGTATCATCATTAATATAATACATCATTGCATGTAGACTGACCATGGTAAAGGAGTATGGGGGTATAAACTCCACTAGTTAGGGAAATGAGGGGATAAAAGTTGAGGAAAAGGGCTAAGCTAGGGAGCTTAAGCCAAAAATAAATATTATATTAATATCCGTTAAAGTATAAAGTATGGATAATTATTTTATCCTAAGTTCTAAGGATGGGGACAAGTGGATCAAAGTAGCTCCCAACGTGACAAGTGTCAAGTTGGGAACATACATACATATATCTTGGACTTAGTTCATTTTCTGATCATTCCATGATCATTCAATCACTCATTCAACTCTTCTATGTACCTTCCTGTACCTATATCAATACTTGTACCCATATCCATACCCGTACTTGTATCTATACCCGATTAGCTTGGGAGCTGGACTGAAGAAGTGGGTTGTCAGGCCCATGGGATATGGAAGAGGCGGGTTATCAGTTCCGTGAGCAATTTCTCTCTAGGTGAGATAATTGTTGGGGAGTGATTCCCGAAGGTGATAAACGTTAGCTATAGGGCTCTGAGACTTCCTATTCGGCCTGTTGTTGAAGCCTTGGAAGGGAAGTGGGGTAGTTGAGGGATTGTTGAGTAAAGAAGGGGAATACTTCCTAGGGTGGGACAGGCATGTGGGGAATGAGAGACTGTAGATTGTTAGTTTGATTTGGCACCTATGACAGAGTCTTTCCTGTTGTCTGTGATACGTCATCCTGGTTAGGAATCCCTTTTCCCAGGTGGAGTTTACTCCCATCTCGATGGTGACCGATTGCTAAGAGTGATGAGCAGTGTGATCTACAGCTGGGAGGTTCGTTGAAGGTTTTCATGTAGTTCGTGATATTCTTACCAAGATAAGTGTTAATTGTGTGTTAATTTATATGTTGCATTATTAATTATGTGTTTATTTTTATGGGTTTTTCATGTGTGTGGTTTATACCTTCCGTTATATTTATGGGTATTTCCTGTCTATGCTACATGTATATGTTTACTATTATTCTCGTATGAATCTATGCATTTAAAAAATGTGTTTGTCTTTTTTAAGTTTTATATATAAAGTTTCGCAAGATTTTTTGTGTGTATATGATTTAATTTGCATACAGTTCGAAATTTTTTATATGGCATAGACCAATTGGACATTGGGGATGTTACAGGTACACCAGAGGTCTATGTCACAAAGTTCCAGCAGATGGCAGTCACGGTGATTGATGTTTCTGAGAAAATATTGATGATGATTTTCACAGAGGGCTTAGTTGAATCCTTAAGAGGTTAGGTAAAGTATTTTAGGTTAAAAAAACTATAGGAAGATATCATGAAGACCCAGGATATGGAAGATATAGTCCCCAAGAATACATTGGAGAAAGCATTTATCCCACAGAAGGCTTAATTGTCAAAACCTCCCAAGAAAACATGTACATGGAAGGACATGTTGGATGAGGAAACTTAGAGAGGAAGAATCTTTTCTACAGTTGTAAGGAGTCATGGGAATTAGGTCATCGATGTGTGGGAAAAGGTAAAGTACATTATATTAAGGTATTTTCTAACGAGGAGGATGATGGTGATGATGAGGGAATTGTACAAGTCAGTGGTGAGCCATCACACCTCGATGTTATAGAGCAGGTGCCATTGTAGGATAGTGCCAAGGGAGTTACCATTGCCACACTTTCAAGAGTCCCTAAATACTACACCTTCAAGGTTAGAGGCATTCTGCAAGGGCATAGTGTTACACCATTTATTGATGGTGGAGACAACCACAACTTCATTGATGTTGCACCTGTCACCATGAGACAAATCCTTGCGGTGGACTTCGAGAGATTCAATGTGGTAGTAGCAGATGGGTACAACATGGCTTGTACTCATAGGATCATGGAATTGGAAGTAACATTGGGAAACTACACATTTACCTATGTCTTTTATGTCATAGATTTAGTATATACGCATGTGGTACTAGGAGTTCAATGTTTGTACTCATTGGGAGATATCTACATGAATTATTGGGACATGAGGATGGAGTTCCAAGACAAGGGTGGACAAAGAGTCAGCCTAAGAGGTATGTCAAAATGCACCCCTATGATCATGTCTAACCAATGCATGGAGGTAATTTTTAGACACAGGGAGATGGCTTGCGCAAAAAAGTTCTTGATCACCATGGAGAAGCCATCATAGGATTGTCAACATTACCTTGTTGATATCCAAGCATTGCTTGGAAAGAATGAACGCGTATTTGAACCATTTCTAGGAGGGAGACCGCGTGACATAGTATTTTATCATTTCATTGAGCTAGAAGAGGGGTCGAATCCTGTGATCACCACACCTTATAGGCATCTGAAGAGGTTCATGGACACAATCGAGAAGGATATTAAGGAGTTGTTGGAGATGGGACATATCAGGCCTAGTTCTAGTTCCTTCACGTCTTCAATAGTACTAGTGAAGAAGACGGGTGGAACTATGAGGATGTGCATAGACTACAAGGAACTAAACAACAAGACCATCAAAAACTGATACCCAATACCCATGATGGATGAGATGATAGACAAGTTGCATGGGGTAGTGTACTTCTCAATGGTTGATCTACGATGATGATACCACAAGATTCGGGTTAAAGAGGAGGATATCCATAAAGCATCATTCAGGTGTCATTATCGTCACTATGAGTTTTTATTCATGCCCTTTAGGTTGACTAACACATTAGCTACCTTTCAATTGTGCATGAACCATATCTTCAACAAACAGTTGAGGAAATTATTACTAGTTTTCTTTGACAATCTTCTTATCTACAATAGGATGTGGGAGGAACATTTGAAGCACATGAGACAAATTCTCACCATTATGGAGGAGCAATCGTTTTTTTTCATGGAGGAAAAGTGCAAATTTGGGTTGACAAAGATCCTTTATTTGGGGCACATGATTGGTGTTGAGGGAGTAAAAGTACATCAAGAGAATATTCAAACAATATTAGATTGGCCCACCCCAAAATCACTCAGAGATATGCAAGGATTCTTTAGGATATTCAGTTATGATAGGTGCTTTATGAAATAATTTTCACAATTGGTTGCACCATGGAAAAACCTCACCAAGAAGTGGGTGTTCCGATGGTCAAAGGACACATAGGTAGAATTTGATAGAATGAATAAGGTGATGAGCACTTTCCCAGTATTATCACTCCTGTATTTAAAGCATCCTTTTGTCCTAGAGTATGATGCATCCGGTGAGGGGATAGGAGAAGAATTGATGTAGAACCAACACTCGATAGATTTTGAGAGAAGAAAGCTAAGATAGCCAAAGAATCTCTATCCAATCTATGATAAGGATATGTTGGCCATCATGCATACAACGACCAAGTTGAAATACTATCTAGTAGGAGGATGCTTTGTGTTTATGATTGAACACAACAACTTGAGATATTTCTTGGAGCAACAGGACTTGAATGAGATACATTGAGTATGTAAAGGGGAAGAAGAACATAGTTTTTTACACCTTATCCAAGAGACCTAAAAATTTCTCCGTGACAGAGATCTTAGCATATTGGAAGTCCATTCTTTTGGTGGAATACTCCAAAAACACCTTTTCTTTTAATTTGATGTAATATAGCATTCAATATGACAGGTACAGGATAGTGGATGACATCATCTACTACAAATACAAGACCTATATTGTCCATGATTTTAAACTCAATGGTAATATTTTGAGGGAAGTACGTGATGCACCACTAGAAGGGCACCAGGCATATTTGAAGACCTACAAGCAGGTGAGGGAGAGAGTCTCCTAGAAGGGTCTCAAGGAGGATGTTCTTTGTCATGTGAGGGAGTGCATGACTTGCCAATAGAACAAGTCATAATTTACTCATCATGCGGGACTTCTTTAGCCATTGTCTATTGTTGAGCATAAGTGGTATAGCATTTCCATGGACTTATCACATGATTACAAAAGGTCCAGGGCAGGGGATGTATCTACGTGGTAGTGGACAGATTGACTAAATGTGCACACTTGTTTTCCATTCCTTCAGAGTACAATGCATCTCAAGTAGAAGATATATTCTCTAGGGAGGTGTTCATACTCCATGGTCTTCTGAGAAACATAGTCACTGACCGGGATAGTAGGTTTTTCAACACGTTTTTGTGGGAGTTGTTCAGGTTATCCAGGAAAAATTTGACACCTAGTACTAGCTACCACCCCTAGACGGACGAACATACCAATATAGTAAACAAATGGATCAAAGGGTACCTAAGGAACTATGTGTCTTGGAAACAACATGAATGGATAAATTAGTTGCATCTCGAGGAGCATTGTTACAATACCACTCATCACATGTCCATTCAGATGATCCCATTCAGGTCATTTTATAGATATGATGATCCATCTATTTTTTATTTGGCATTTGGGAAGAGTAGATCTCCCAAGGCCAAATATTGGTTGTAGGAAAGCCAAGACATCTTGAGAATCCTGAAGGAGAATTTGCAGGCTGCTCAAAAGAAACAAAAGATGTATGTAGATAAGCATAGGGTAGAATGCGACTTTGAGGTTGGGGACCTAGTCTTTCTCAAGTTGCACCCTTATAGACAATCGTCGCTGAAGAAGAGTGGTGCAGAGAAGCTGAAGCCTCATTTTTATATACCCTACAGAGTGATTAGGAGAGTTGGGGAGGTAGCGTACGATATGGAGTTACCAAAGGGTAACAGGATCCACAACACCTTCCATGTATCTTGCCTCAAGAAGGCATTGGGATAAAAGGTCATTGCTTCGAAAGATCTTCCTCCACTAGATGAGGAAGTGTGGTCGGTTGTATCTCCTAAGAGAATTGCTGATGTTAGGGAAACGAGGTTGAGGAGCAAAGTCATTCGAGAGCATTTGGTTGTATGGAGAGTATTTCACACAGAAGATGCTACTTGGGAAGGAGAGAAGATCTTACAACACCCTGATATAGAGTTGCTCGAGGACAAGCAATGTTGGGAAGGGAGGACAATAATGTCCCCTTCCAATTGATCATGACGGAGGATGACTCAATATCCTATACAACTCCCATAGGATATAATCAATAAGGGAAAAAGGGAGTCAAGGAGGTTTATTTGGTGTCACTAAGTTAAAAGAATAACAAATCCTAAAGTGACATTAAATAAAACAAATAATTATATTTAAATGAAATTGGAGGGAAAATAAAGTAAGGGTTTGATTTGGTCAAGAAAAAGGGAAAGATCTAAAAGGCTCGGAGGAAGGATAAATAGAGGGGTAACCTTTCTCTTTGACATTATGATTTGTTTGAACTCTTGATTGGTGCTCTTGGAGCCATTGTTTTGTTAGGGTTTAGAAAAACCCTTCCACTACTTCACTCTAGTTTCGGTGGTGCAATACCCACCCTAGATGAACAAGAGGGGAAACTATCCAGGACTACCATTGGAGATTCACTTGGGAATTTTTATTATAGTTGGAAGGATAAAAAAGTATGCAGGAGGTTTATAAAACTTTTTGGATGAGACCGAGCCCAAAAATTTGCAGGTTTTAGGAGGGTTTCGAGAAACGAGGGTTGAAGGCATCCCTGGAAGTCGAGTAATGGTTGTCCCACGAGGCCCCTCTAGACGATCAATTGTGTCCCACAAGGACCTCTACGGTCGGGGGTTTGCAGTGGGTGATTGGATCTAGACAATGAGGGTTACAAGAGTGGATATTATGCAGTGGATTTAGGAGGATTGTGGTGACATTCTAGATTTTTTTTTCTTTGTGTGAGTGATTGTGCAACGACCATTGCAACCAATAAATATCTGTGCGGTTAGTGGTTAGTGTTTGGTGCAGTTTATGTTATAACCAATATTGTTGTGATTTCTATATAGATTATTTATCGTTTTTATTTATACCAAAACACAAATCCAAAATTGATTGAAAATACTAAACTTGAGAAACTACACCCTTTTGAGAGTAAATACAAAAATACCAAAATGACCAATGATCTATTAATTGTAGACAATAAAACTCTAAAAAGTTAATACCCAACTAAAGAATTCTCTACAAACAATATTTGTACGAGAATTGAACTTACACATGTAGCAACCAATGAAAATGACTTTTTACCATGGTAAAAGACAAATAAAATAATAATTTGTTTTCACATAATTACTTGACTACTACATGTTCTTTCTCTTTCTCATACAACGGATAAAGACAAATAGAATAATAATACGTTTTCATGTAGTTTCTTGACTACTAACTACATGTTCTTTATCTTTCTCATACAACGGATAAATTTTTCGTGTAAGGAAACATCAACTAATATTTCTCATACAACAGACAAATTTACAAATTTGTCGTTAAAGGAAACATCAACTAATAGAATTTCTATAGAAATTATCATCATATTATTCATGGGGGAGCTACGGTTTCTCGTGAACCCATGATTTAGATTATAAAAACATAACTTCTTGCAGGGAGTGCCCGTATATGGAAGTATATTCCATTGACAGTTTGATATTAACAAATACATACTATTATATGAAACCTGGAAGTAATATCTTAAAAATATACATATACACAAGCCATCGTATATTATACGGGAGAAGATTATGAAAAAAATCTAAGATATATAGACATTTTTTCATTACGCGAGCGAACTCAAACCGATTTTCTATTCTACCCATTACATTTACCCATCTGCGTGCAAAACACTTCACCCTTTCTTGACAGACAAATATTCAATCTTGGAACGTTATGGAGATTCTAAACTGCGATGCTATACCCAAACCTGAAAATAATCATGAGCACTTGAATTTGAGTAGACGACAATGAGTGTCTGCATGGCCTGAACCTGCATCTTAAGCACCATGGTGTAGTCTGCAGCCTCTTTTAAGAAATTGACCGTGTCTAGTTCACAGCTTCTCAGGACGAGCAACCGTAGGGTTTGCATACGTGAAGCCACTGTGCCTGGTACTTCTTCCACGGAATTATGACATGAGCAGAGGCTACTCCCAACACTTGAGAATGCTCCAATTAGCCACCTTACGTACATTATGCAAGCCACGATCGGTTTGGATGGACTGGTTTTGTCGAGCGTCAATCTCCTTTTTCCGTGGGATTTAAGCACTTGTGGTTTGCAATGGTTTTTCTTGACCCTGAAAATGTAATTTCCAAGGATAACTTGGATCCATGTGGTTAGACCCTTCTCCATCATGGCTAGTTACAGATCGACGACCAATTTCACAGCTCTACTTCGAACCCATACCATTGTCACCCATTTGATTCTCCCACGGCACAACACGTCCGCCAAACGAATCAAATATTTTAATTGGAAAACCGTCCTCCAAGCTTCGCATTTGCTTCTAGAAAGATACTTCATATAAGAGGTTCAACAAATTATAGAATACGATGCAAAACCATAAATTTTATATCAGTTTTGAATTTCCTGGGAAGAGGAAAGGAGGGATAGAGAAACGCAAGGATGGACTGAGCTCGACCTTTAGGGATTTAAAGAGAATTTTGAATTTCCTCGGCAGAGGAAAGGAGGGATACAGAAACACAGTGATGGGTTGAGCTTGACCTTTAGGGATTTAAAGAAAAGAGAGAAGAGTTGTGGCTTCATATGCATGTGAATGTGAGGAGGACAGGCAGGGCCTCGTCAAAGAACTTACAGTGCCATAAAGTTCTTAATATCCGCAGGGATGCTGGCGGGCCACGAAGTGATGAATTGAATATAGTGGAGCGTGCGATGCACACAGATATGTCACGTCTTCAAGTTAAGTTGTGTTTTGGTATGAATTAAACCTTTTCAATTATTGCGTCGAGAGACAGAGGTCCATAAGATGCCTACGGTGTAACATAAGTGGTATAATTTTAGAAAATGGAGGAGAGGTCGATAATATGTGTAGAGTACAACATAAGTGCTCTATCTTTTGAAATATGGAAGGGAACGTTTAGGGTAATTGGATTTTGGTTGGATATATTGACAAAAGATAAGAGTGAGGAATTTGTTTTTTCTATACATTATATTAATGTATTGGATATTTTTTAACTGTCTTAAAAAAAGGGATTAATCATTATATTGAAAAAGGATTAGAAAGTTAAAAATTATATATATATTTTTAGAAAGGAGTGAGGTTTGTTAAAGCATATTGTCTCTCCTCTTGATAGAGTATGAATAGATTAGTGAGTTGGGGTGATTAGTTGATTTAGCTTTTTTCTATTTATGAATTTTTTTTAGGAGTTTTTAGTATTGACAATATCAAACCTCTAGGGTTGTTAAATCTTTATTATAGAGAATCTATTTAATAATGAGAAGGCAGATCCATTCCCCATAATTTTTCTAGTGTTTTTTTTCATAAATGTGTGGGGAGGGAAAATAGATCATGGACGAAACAGATCCAAAAACCCCATATCTATAGAAATTGGGTGAAAGAAAAAAATGGTAGAGCCAAAGCTTAAAACTTTATGTTGGGTGTTTGGATTAGATATTAAAGTTGTTTTGTTTGTCGTAAAGTAT
>ML787141.1:427189-449657 GCA_009831015.1 Picea engelmannii | reverse complement strand
TCCATCTGACTCTGGATGATAAGTTGTGCTAAAATTCAAATTTGTTCCAAATCCCTTAAATAATCCCTTCCACAAATTTGAGGTAAATTTTAGATCTCTGTCAAACACAATTGTCTTGGGTATACCATGTAATCAAGCAATTTATTTCATATAAACATTAGCAATGTTGGCTTCCTTGTGAGCGATCTTTACTGGAATAAAATGGGCAACTTTAGTAAGCTTATCCACCACTACCATGATAGAATCATGTTGTTTTTTTGTTCTAGGCAGTTTTTTGATGAAATCCACTGTTACAACTTCCCATTTCCACTCAGAAATGGATAATGGTTGTAGAAAACCAACTCTGTGTATATGCTCAACCTTTACCTTTTGACATTCCAAACATTTGGTAATTAAATCAACAACTTCTTTGTTCATTCCTGGGCAATAATATTGGCTCTTAACAACTGCAATAGTTTTTTGATAACATAGGTGCCCAACATAAGGTACATTATGCATTTCCTTCAATATCATATTTTTCAATTCATGGAAATTTGGTACATAAATTTTTCCCCTGTATATGAGAATTTCATCATTTTCTAGCTTATAGTCTTTAATTTTCTGCTGCATATTACCTTGCTGTAATTTTGCCACTAATTCCTTGTATTGCAAATCTGATTTTTTAGCCTCCAAAATTTTGTCTTTCAAATTTTATTGGTACATACTAATGGTTGTAGAATGCAACTCATGCACTCTTATGCTGAGTGCATCAACCACTTTGTTGTCTTTCCCCTTGATATGCTTTATATCAAAGTCATATTCACTGAGAAATTCTAACCATCTTCTTTTCTTAGAATTTAGAGTTGGTTGATCAAATAAATATTTCAAACCATTATGGTCTGTCCTCAGCTCAAACCTTTTCTGCATGAGGTAGTGCCTCCACTTCCTCAAGACATGCACTATGGCTGCCAACTCCAAATCATGAGTGGCATAGTTCCTTTCATGCTCCCTCAAATTCCTTGATTCATAACATACAACAAACCCATTTTGACTAAGGACTCCACCAAGTCCTCCTTTACATGCATATGTGCATACAATGAAGTCTTCATTTGGATCTGTAATCCTTAGTATTGGAGAACTTGTTAATAATTTCTTCAAGTGTTGGAAACTCTTTTCACAATTAAATGTCCACTAAAACTTCACACCCTTCTTTTTCAAGGAAGTGATTGGGTGTGCAATATTTGAGAATCCTTCAATAAATCTCCTATAGTAGCCTGCAAGGCCCAGGAATGATCTAACCTCTGTCACATTATTTGGGGATGACCATCCTCTAATGGCTTCTAACTTCTCAGGATCCACTGATATCCCATCCTCTGAAATGATATGTCACAAATAATGAATTTGCTTCTAATAAAATGAGCACTTGCTCAATTTGGCATACAACTAATGCTCCCTTAATACTTATAATACCATCATCAAGTGTTGTTCATGCTCTTACTTTGATTTAGAATATATAGCAATGTCATCTAAAAATACAATGGCAAACTTATCTACGTATTCTCTGAAAATAACATTCATTAAACACATGCAAATAGATGATGAATTTGATAACTCAAATGGCACAACTGTGAACTCATAATGGCAATACCTCGTTCTAAAAGTGGTCTTGTTGATTTCTTCTTCTTTAAATCTCACTTGATGATAACCTGACCTGGGTCAATCTTGGAGAATATTTTTGCATCTTTCAACTGATCAAAGAGGTCATCAATCCTTGGAAAATGATACTTATTCTTCACAATTACATTGTTCAACTTCCTAAAGTCAATGCAAAGTCTCAATGTTCCATCATTTTTCTTCACAAATAAAACTGGGGCACCCCAAGGTGACACACTTGGGCGTATATACCTCTTCTTCAGGATCTCTTCAAGTTTCATTTGTAACTCCTTCAATTCTGGTGTGCTCATCATGTATGGAGTCTTGGATACTGGAGTTTCTCTAGGAATCAAACTTATGGAGAAAACAAAGTCTCTTTTAGGGGGTAATCTTGATATTTCCTTAAACACATATTCAAACTCTTTTAGGACTGCATAATCTTCAATATTTGACACCTTGTATTTAGGTGTCTCTTCCATATGTCCAAAAAATAATTGACACCCTTTTTTGTAACATTTCTTCAATTGCAATGCTGAAATTTCTCTAATGGTTACTACCCCTGGAATTCCCTACAGTTTCCTTAGGTTCCTTTCCTCATCCAAGAAAGTAAATTCCTTGTTATAAAAGTCTAGGATAGCATGGTGTTGGTCCAACCAATTCATCCCAGTTAGACAGTCATAGGAACCTAAAGGAAAGATGTTCAAATATTTCCTAGTGTTCATTCCATTCATGTCCATAAGACATGAATTAACCATCTCATTAACTTTTCTTTTGGCTTCGGTAGCCAGCTACACCAACCAATATTTTCCATGCTTGCTTCTTGGAAAATCCAAACTTTCCACCATCCTAGGATATATATAACTATGACTAGATCCTAAATAAATTAAAATAGTAATGGTTTGGTTGTTGATAATACCTTCCACTTCAATCATATGTGACTAATACTCTGCATGTTTGTTGTCCAGGGATGCATAGATACTTGGTAAATTTTTTCCCATGTATTCCACTATTTCAATGTGTTGTACATTGTGAACAATCCTCAATTTTTCACCTATGTGAGGACAATCTATAAACATATTCTCTCCTTTACAACCCTAACATTGAATAGGTGGCTGCCTTGGATTTTGACCCCGTGTCTCCATCATTCTGGGTTCTCTAGAAGTTGGCTGTCCCTGAGGACTATTTTTGAAGAATGGTGGTTTAGTTCCCTTCTTCCTCTAATCCATCTTGAATTTATTTTTGTCTTCCCAAGCTTTTTGGAAAGTTGGCCTTGTTTTTTTTTTTATCATATAAACATTTGGCTCGCCTTATGGTCTCCTCCAATGTTTTGGAATCATCATATTGTATTTTGTCACTGATGAATGATAGAAATCCACTCAAATACCTATGAATCTTAATTGTCTCATCCTTGATGAAAGAAACATACTTCAACAGTTCTAAAAACCTTCTTTCATATTCATCTATGGTCATACTCCCACGTTTGAGTTAAAAGAACTCTTTCATTTTTTTGTCATTGTATCTCTTACTCAAGGATTTCTTTTCAAAATACTTCTTGAATTCCCTCCAAGTAACATTTTTCTCTTTAATGTGTTGCACCTGCATAAGCTGATCCCACCACATGGATGCCTTTCCCTTGAGTTGATAGATGAAAATTCTTCCCTGTGCATGAGAAGAATGATTATGCAATTGAAAATACTTTCTCATTCCCAACGGCCATGTCTCTGCATATTCATCCTTTTTCTCGCCATCAAATGTAGGAGGTTTGTTTTTGTTCATTTATCCTCGTAGCTCATCCACCCTAGATCTCTTATGCTTCCTGAAAGGGGATGGACTTGAGATGTTGTGTGCTCTCTTATTGGAATGCCTTGGGGAGTGATAGTGATGTCTTCTAACACTTCTTGTTTTTCTTTTCTCATCAGGAAACCTATGACTTACCGATTTTCTTAAGCCACTCTCTTTATCCAATTTCTTTTTTAGTTTGTTCAAGCTCATCATTAACTTCATGTTGAAGTCCTCTTGTTGCTCCTTGTCTTTCATAAGCCTTTAATTATCAAATTTATGGCTTTGGACATCCTTTTGCAATTTTTTAATGGTCTCTACCATATTCATATTTTCATCCCTTCCTTATCCATGTCCATTGGAGTTTGTTCCTTCAATTCCCAAATGGACATCCATCCCTCTGATCTCATATTCTTGGCTGTAATTCCCTTGTGCATATTCCATTCCTTTGCACTCTATGTTGATCCTTATCTGATCTAGTTTTTGTTAACTTTGCAAAATGTACAACTAACAAAACTTTGTCAAGCTAACTATTTCAACAATTTCATGAAAATATGAACCATTGTGGTTCAATAATGCATCATAATTGATTATTCTAATTTCTTGAAAATTGAATGTCCAGATCAATTTTATGGGTGAATAATTATATTATGTTGTCTAAGATCTTTCCAATGCCCGCTTCCCTGCTCAATTATGAGTCTCGAGCAAAAAGTTATGGTTATTTGAAAATTCTCCATTATTATTATTTTTTTGTTCACTCTTCAACTTGGTGCAATTTTGCGCTGTAATTATGCATTTTTGCACCTACTCCATTGTATTTTTAGTAGAATCACAATTGGGTTTCTTCATATAAATATTTTGGATAGTATGTTCAAGTTTCACCTTTTTCTGGGTTTTGGGATGCTAGTTACAACCTATTGAAGCCAATTCGAGTTTTTGGTCTGGAATGCTACATGTACCTTCTTTTCCATATTAAACATTTTTAACATTCCTGAAATTTTAATTCAGTTCTTGGACTATTTTCTATGGTTCAATATATTTCCACAGACTTCTCCTGCGTCTCAATATGATTATGGAGAAGAAAGTTATGGCCCTTCGAAGTTAGTTGGGTCTTAAAATTTACCCTCCACTGTTTGTCCTGTAATTTCCTCATAAAAGATTCATTTGACGAACGGTTTACACCATAAAAATCTCTCTCTAAGATCTTTTATTTGAGCTGCAAAGTTATAGTGTACTTTGGTACACTCTATTTTCGAGGTTTTTGAGTAGCTAAAAATGCAATTTAGGGCCTCAAAAATGCGCTGCAAAAAGATGACCTTAAAACAGTATAAAAAGTCATAGAAATTTGATGGTTTTCTATTATTGTACACCATCCAAACAACTTTGCACGCACAAATTTGAACTTGTACACCCAGATTTAGCATGGGCAGCAAAACCATAAGGTAGTGCATGCTTCGTGCACCTATAACCAATGTGGATCACTTCTCTGTCGCGTCAATAACGGGTGCACACTACTTTTGTGTCGCGCACCAATATCCACTGCACACAATTTTGGTTCATGTACTAAGACCTGTTGCACGTAATTTTTGTGTCACGTGCCAATATTCCGCGCGCATTTTACTCTAGGCGTTGCACCATGCCAAATTTTGGTACGCCCCTGCCTCGCACCATTGACTAAACTATCGTCCGACAACATATACCCACATTGTGCGTGCACCAACAAAATTCCTCTACGCTCTGTCAATATTGTGCACACCACACGCGCCATTATTATGTGTGTACACACCGTGCGCACCAGCATTATGTATGCACCACTCAATCTGCACCGCACAATGCCAAATTTTAGTGTGCGCACCTGCACGCCAATATTTTTCCACGCAATACCACTCTGCACCACGCAACGCCAAATTTTGGCGCGCGCACCCACACGCCAGTAGTTTTCCCCGCAATGCCACTCTGCACCACACAACACCAAATTTTAGCGTGCGCATCAGCACGCCAATATTCTTCTGCGCAATGCCACTTAGTACCGCGCAACCCTAAATTTTAGTGCGTGCACCCACACACCAATATTTTTCCATGCAATGCCACTCTGCACCGTGCAACACCAAATTTTAGTGCATGCACCCGCGCAACAATATTTTTCCACATATCACAAGCTTTTCACTGCGCATCATGCATTTTTAGTGCGCGCACCCACATACATTTTTTTTTCTGCACATCAATCCCTTGTGAATTCCGTTGTAGAAATTGTGGCTTTTGCCTAACTTTTTCCCAACTTTTACCATGGACATTATGCAACTATGAAATTTGTTCAATTTCACCTTGAAAACACCAATTCAACCTCTACAACAACAAATCGTTGTTGGTTGACATCCTTGAAACAAATTTTTCCCAAACACAATTCACGAGTTGAGAATTTCAATCAACTAATCTCGCTCCATCTGTCATGGCTTCGTTGTAAGTTCAAATTCGACCAATTCCAGTTGATGTGTTCACATGCAATTTCATTATCACGTCTTTCTCTTGCAAACAATACCTTCGTCAATATTTTTATGTTTATCTATCGCTCACAACATGTCTACAAATTCTTATTAGAGGGCATATCCTCTCATGATGATGCTCAACATTTTCTAAATTTTAGGACTGGTGATTTTCAATTAGAACTAGTTTTTGGGTTAAACTATATTTTTCTTATACTTTTCTAGAATTTTATCTTAGTTATTAAGATTATTAAAACAAATAATTTACAAATAACATACTAATTTTCCCTTTCATTTGTGAATTTTATTAAGTTTACCAAAATAATGAAAATTCATTTAATAAAGATTAGGGATAAGTCAAATTAATTAAGCATTGTTAACCATGCACAAATATTTGTTGAGCATCACATTAGTCTTTAACTATCTAATAAGATTTCTTTAAATTCAAACAATTCTAGATGGATCTATGATGGCCCTTGCACTAAGTTATGATAGCATGACCTTTTGTTGTAAAATCTATTGAAAAACAAACCATTTAATGGAATCGTGTCTAGCAACATTTATCCCTCTACTAAAATAGTTTAAAAAAATAAACATATAAGATGGCTATAATCATAACAATTCTCTAGAGATGTGTACAAAATACTATGTTATACAATTAAGTATCAAACTCTAGACTAGCAAGCTTAATTTAACTACCCAACTCTAGGCTAGTAACCTCAACTTAGGTTCCCAACCATCCCTATGAGGATCGCTATGTGAATATAGACTCATCACCCTCCACATACATGCAAGCAATCATAGTCAGAAGCTAAAGAAACAACATGAACTAAATAGTTTAAATCCAATGAAGAAAATAAAATTCCCAATCAACTTAGATGCAACAAGAGTGTAATGTCAAATGGTCATCTAAGTGATGTAAACTTAAAGTCAAGTGGTCCTCCATGTGATATAAACTTCTCACATAACTAAAAATGTATTCGAAAGAAAAAGAGGAAGAAATGAAATCATTTCATATCACTAGATATCCAGCAACGAAATGTAATAATAAAACCATTTATTACAAAATGCAATACACATGGATAGAATCTAAATTGTCTTGTTTTTAATTTCTCAAGCAAGAGATTAAATCTAATTTAAACTATGCATATAGAGGTCATAAATGAAAGGATGATTTTAAAAAGTATAATTATGTATATAAATTTTCCATCAATGTAGTTTAATCTTGAATTTATTAAACACTCATAAAAGTTAAAATGTAAACCTATATATAATTTAAAATATTTATTTTATTAATATTAAGTTCCATGTCTTATATGTTTTATTATTACTATATTTGGTTTTTGTGTTTTTTATTTTATATTATGATTTTTAACTTTTATTTTATTTTTATTTATTTGTTATTAAAAGACGTCTTTTGGTTTTTGTGTTTTTTATTTTATATTATGATTTTTAACTTTTATTTTAGTTTTATGACTTCAAGCAAAATACATTACCATGCTCTCCATCCAATGTGATGCTAGAGCATATTAGACCAACAAGCTTGTTGAGGTGATGACCAAGAAGAGCTTATTAGACCACCAATCTTGGTAGAGCCTATTAAACCACCAAGCTTGTTGGAGTGATGAGCTTATTAAACCACGAAGATTGTTAAAGTGATGACCAAGAAGAGCCTACTAGACCACCAAGCTTGCTAGAGCCTATTAGAACACTAAGCTTGTTGAAGTGATGACGAAGAAGGATCACATGGTGCTTGTTGAACATTGATGTTTACAACAACAAGATCGAACATCATGGTAATCTTGACCAACTTGGTCCACTTGCACATCCATGTTCCTTTCGCTCCCTTGAATTCGTTAATCATAGTTAATAAATTTAAGTTATGTAGTTCAACAAAGTCTTTAAAATCTTGAGGGAATGAGTGAGTTTTCACTTCCAACATTAGAAAGTTTGTACTTCCCTCGTTCTTGAATCCTAGTTCTTGAATTCTTAGATCATCATGTTCTTCCAATTTATTATATTATTTTGGGACTCATTAAATATGTTCACAATTTGATATGAATAAGGTCTTCCAATTCATTAAATATATTCACAATTTGATATGAATAAGGTAGTGAAAGGTAGAGGCCATGATTTCATTATTTGCAATTATTGTTTTTAGTTTAGCGAGTTGATATTCATTAAAAGCAAATTGAAAAAAATAGAGATGATGGCTTTTTTAGTTTCTTAATTTGTAGCAAATGTATGTCAACTCCATTCGTTGGATTAATTAGTATATTGTTTGGGTAAATCCTGTAGTATCAATTTGTAGCACATGTATACAAACTCCAGAATCGAAGAGCAGGCGTAATCATCAAATTCATGGATATTGAAATTGACACTCTTAATAATTTCACATATTTAGGTGGATAATAAACCACCAGTGTTATTAGGTGGATAATAAACCGTTGTTGTTATTTTGAATGAAATTTACTTACCAATATCAAAATACTTCGAGATTTTAATAACAAGAGAATGGAGGACATTCTTGTTACACCGAAAGGCGTATACCTATTGATAATGGGCACATTTAATGATCTTTTAACCTTAAATCTTAATCGTATGGCCATGAATTGAAGATGCTGGCATATTCTTAGTCGTCCTCCCAAATCAATGAATGAGATTTACTCTTCATAACTTCCTTGAATTTATGAATACATGCGTTAACATGTTTACTTTTTCACATTTACCTAATCATATTAAGAAATTACTCTAAGGCTATATAATTGCCACGTGAAGATGATTAACAAAGATTATTATCTATGCTAAATTTTATTGCCAAGTTTGAATGATTATCGAGCACTACCTCAAATGAATTACACGTATAACTCTGGAATGTGAATCGTAGCCACGTTTGGCCTGCGTTGTGAACCATGGCCAAGCTTGGCTTGTGTTTCATGTTATAGCTGTCTTTAGTTAATGCGGGATGTGCGATTTGTTTCACTATCCATCAGTTACAGTATAGCCGCCATCATTAACTAATGCAGGATGCGTGATTCGTTTCACTATCCATCAGTTACAGTAGACATTAACATTTGCGATTCGTTTCCCTATCCATATCCATACATTACAGTACACATTAACTATCCAACTAGAACCTCAGTTGCCCGCCTTCTCTTCAAGTGAAGAACGAGCAAGGCTGCCTGCCTTCTCTTCAGGTGAAGAACGAGCAAGGTGGTGTCAAGGCTTGTAAGAGTGCCTTATTTTCCTTCAGTACGCCTCAGTATTGTTGCACGAGTTCCTATGGCAATTCCTAGATGTGCAAGCTTACTTCTTTCTCACGTCTCTTTAAGAATTTATGTCCCAGAACTTATAGTTATGCCTATGATGATCCAAGAAGTTTGGTTACATGCTTTGGGGCTGATTATCTCATCACCTTCTACCCTCATTGACAACAGCGCTACAAACACTTTCCACTTTTGAGCATTTAAGAGCAGCTATTTGAGCATGTAGGATCATTTAAGAGCAGTTATTTGGGCATGTAGGATCATTTAAGAGCATTTATTTGGGCATGTAGGATCGTAGCTGCCTATTGAAATGTAGTTCTAATCTGTGATCACTATATCGTTGCCAGCAATATCTATATGTTTTTCGTCTTTTTATTTTAATCAAGTAGAAGAAAAATCATGCATTCTTGTTCGATAGAGTAAAACATCGTCTGTTGTAGGTGTAAGGGTCTGCAACAATATGTAGAATGCAATGTTATTCAAACGCA
This sequence comes from Picea engelmannii, assembly GCA_009831015.1. Taxonomy (NCBI): domain Eukaryota; kingdom Viridiplantae; phylum Streptophyta; class Pinopsida; order Pinales; family Pinaceae; genus Picea; species Picea engelmannii. Next base: position 440,009 of record ML787141.1, on the reverse strand, counting down.
AAAAGAATCATGTGTTGTTGTTCTATATTCATCAGAATTGTAATAGAAGTTGGTTCTTTGGTTATTTATAGTCTCTTGTGGACGCGGGCAGGAGTAGAAAGGGGTCTTTATATGTGCAAAAGTATCTTCTTTTTTGAGAGTTTTTATGCGTTTTAGAGTTTTCCGAATGAATTGAATCTTCGTTGGCAGCTTTTTGATTAGCTTTTGACAAAAACGAAAGAAGTAAAATCATATGATATAATATCAGATTAGAATGTTCAATCTCCCGAAACTCTGTTTAATAATAGAAAATCAGAAAAAACGACAGTATGGAGGTTTCTGTCATCATACAGTTATTCCAGCTTACTGAAATTATAATTTCTCAATGAATGAATCAACAGTTCCAGGCTATTGAAATTAGAATCTCGCGCTCAATGAATCGGTAGTCAATGCAGAGATTGATTGTTTGACATTTTGCTCTGTTGGGGAGAGAAATAGTACAATAGGTTTTTTCGACATCAACAATTAAAGTTTGTAAATGGAATAATCTTTTCGGCGTTCATCAGCCACAGTCATGTGGCTGTGCTAGTATAATTTCATATATGATAGAACTAGCACAGCCGTTAACTTGCGGCTGGTGAACGCCGAAAAGAATCGGCTGGTAATTTCCGCGCAGTAAAAATCTCCTGCGTAATGAAACAAAACCTAGTTAAAAACAAATTTTAATTGACACAGTAAAACCATCAGGTCGAGGAAAATCCATGACGCAGTAAATAGTTAAAAAATAATCCTAATTGGCACAGTAAAAACGCCAGGTCGAGGAAAATCCAGGGCGGAGTAAATAATGTACGTTGTGAAAACTATGGAGCAAATGATGTAGTAAATAATTTGATTTGTCGAATTAATTTTACTAATGAATCTCAGTAATAATTAACAGTCATATTTTCACATATTTGTGTGACTAATAATTAACAGTCATATTTTCACAGTCATATTTTCACAGTCATATTTGTGTGACTAACTAATATTTGTGTGACTAATAATTAACAGTCATATTTTCACAGTCATATTTGTGTGACTACTAAGAATATTCCAGCCATATTTAATCTTATTCATAAAAAACTTATTAAACACTAAACCCCTATTAAATCTGTCCATTATCAATAGGTGTACGTTTTTCGACATAAATATGATTTAAATAAGTTAAAAAAAAATCCACTGCATCTCACCATCTGCACCAAAACTTAAAACTTAAAAGGTATTAGCGACACACCAGATAACTTTAGAAAAAGGAAAAATACCACCACACGCGGTTGCATGCAACAATATGGCAACTGGCAAGAATACGTGACGGACAGCAAGTCCCACATTGATGATTGTCGAATAGAGATAAAGCTCGTCGTATGCGTGCCACAAGTCTCGTGAGGGCCCAATGCCTTCACGGATATTCCTTTTTTACTATGCAAGAGTAACATGACCAAAAGCACCTTCCTACCCGAATTGAACATCTCGTGGAGCAACTCTGCCCATTCATGGATATGCAGTAGCGAGGGACATAAATACTTTATCATGCTTGGGCCAGATTCCAAAAGTGGTCGTCGAACCAAAGAATAATGTAAATATTTTTAATTTAAAATCCAGTAAGAATTAATTCAAATTAAGATAATGGCATACGATTAGAAGATTAAAAAATCAACTATTGACTTTATATGGTCAAAAAATAACTACAATCACCACCGTAATACAAAAAATTGTGACAACTACATTGATTAAAAAATTAATTTATATAAACAGAAAATCTCTAACCTAACATCCCAACTTAGATAGAATAAATGTTCAACTTCAATTCTTTGTAAGGTTCAATTATTTGTAATCAAATTTCTCACTATTGCTTAAGTGTTGCTTGGAGTGGTGCACTGCCAAGACTTTGGCCTAATGACTTTAGGCTAATCCCCAATTTCACCAAGTTAATAAAAAATAAAAACTCAACCATCAATATATCCATCCAAAATCCAATTAATTACCTTAAACGTTTCCTTCCCAATTTCAAAAGATATACCACTTACGTTACACTGTACACATTTTATGTAACTCTCCTTCCTCATTTTCTAAAAGTATACCACTGTCGCCAATTTCACCAAGTTAATAAAAAATAAAAACTCAACCATTAATATATCCATCCAAAATCCAATTAATTACCTTAAGCGTTTCCTTCCCAATTTCGAAACATATACCACTTACGTTACACTGTACACATCTTATATAACTCTCCTTCCTCATTTTCTAAAAGTATACCACTGTCGTTACACTGTAAGCATCTTATGGACCCCCGTCTCTGGGTGCAATAATTGAAAAGGTTTACGTCTTAAAAATGACACAATGTAACTTGTAGACGCGACTTTTTCGCCAAGCTAGGTATTTAAATTTTGTGCTCGAGAGATACCAAGCAGGAATGCTAAGAGTGAAATGCATCCCTATGCATCGCACGCTCCACTATGCAATCCGTTACTTCGTGGCCCGCCAGCATAGGATCTTTATGGCACTGTAAGTTCTTTGACCGAGGCACTTCCTGCCATCCTCACATTCACATGCATATGAAGCCACAACTCTTTTCTCTTCTCTTTAAATCCCTGAAGGTCAAGCTTAGCCCATCCCGAAGTATTTTTATCCCTCCCCTCTGCCCAGGAAAGTCAGAACTGATAGAAACCATCTGGTTTTGCGTCGGGTTTTACAATTTGTTGAACCGTTTATATGAAGCAGCTTTCTAGAAGCAGACGCGAGGAGGCATGCAGGGTGGGTTTCCAACGGAAATATTTGAGGCGTTTCGCGGACGTGTTGTGCCGTGGCAGAATCGAATGCGCGACAACCGTCTCGGTTCGAAGTCGAGCCGTGAAGTTGGCCGTGGATCTGTCACTGGCCATGATGGCTAAGGGTAGAACCAGGTGGAGCCGGGCTATCCTCGCCAAATACATTTTCAGGCTCAGGAAAACCCGTTGCAAACCACGAGGGGTTAAATCGCACGACAAAAGGAGATCGACGCTTGACAAGACCAGTCCATGCAAACCGACTGTGGCTTGCGGAAGGTCCGTAAGGTGCCTGCTTTCAGCGTCCTCCAGTGGTTGGAGTAGACTCCGGTCATGTCATAATTGCGTGGAAGAACTAGGAGGTACAGTGGCTTTGTCAGGATGTAATCATTTCTCACCGTCTGTATAAACGGTGAATCGGTGGCCGTCTTGACCCTTCAACACTCGAAGATTAACCAGTGATTACAATTTTGTCTTACGCCACCTTAAACGGTGGTCGCTTTAACCTTTGCAGGCTACGAGACACCATCACCATCACCACCGCCCTAATCAAATTCTTTTAGAGATTGAAGAGGCAATTTTCGTTTTGTATAAGTACTTGAAACGGATTGTAATCTATAAGATTTTGGAAACATTTTTGAATCGAATTGGTTATTATGCATTCGGAGGTATTTTCTCTGTATATATTTTATTGAGTTTGTAAACGCAGTTGTGGTTTTCATTTTTGACATTCGAAGTTTACCAGTTAAAAACGCGCAGAGTTTTTCTGCTTTCTCAAAGCTCCGAACCCGAAATTGTGGGCCCCAAAGTCTGTACGCATTTCGTAATTCGGCATTTGTTGTTTTGTTTTGCTTTGCATCCAGTGTTGGCAAACTCCGAACTCCGATCTACCTGGGGCCACGGCTTGATCGCATTTCGCAACTTTGAAATTATTGTTGCATTCTTGTGTCTCACCTCTCCAACCCCCGAGACCTGAAGTGCTGGGTCCCATGGCCCTCTTGCATATCCCGAATTCGACATTTCTGGGTGTGTTTTGTTTTTTGCATTGAGTGTTTGTAAACGCCGAACCCCAATCCCCGATTGACCTCTATCATTTTTCACATTTGGTATCAGAGCTTGCAGTGTATTCTACTATTGCTTAGTTCATTACAGATTATTCCTGTTGGTGCCAAATTTTATTCTCTTATTTTCCTGCGTGAAGGTCTATTTTTAGATTTCTTTCAAATTCTTATAAATGGATGCATCTTGTAGTAGCTCTTCTCAGGTGCAGGTTCCTGTACTGAGCGAGAAGTCATATGACTCTTGGTATATTCGAATGAGGACGATTTTGCGTTCTCAGGATTTATGGACCTATGTTATTGATGGATATGCTGAGCCTGCTGATGTAGCAACTAAATTGGCTCTCTAATGCTGACCGTGTTTTTGCTGAAGGAAAACAGGAAGAAGAATAATAAAGCTCTTGGATTAATCCAACAAGGATTAAATGAATCCATTTTTATGAAGATTGCTAGTGTTGAATCTTTGAAGATGGCTTGGGACATTCTTGACACCTGTTATCAAAGTGTGTCCAAGGTGAAGACAATGAAGTTGCAGAATTTGAAAAGAGATTTCGAAAATCTGAAGATGAACGATAATGAAAGTGTTGATACTTTCATGACTCAAGTAATGAGTGTTGTGAACCAGCTCAGGCAATATGGAGATGATGTTGAGAATAAAAGAGTTATTGAGAAAGTACTGAGAAGTTTACCCAAGAATTTTGAGCATGTTGTTGTTCCCATAGAGGAATTTAAAGATTTAAGTCTAATGCAAATTGATGAATTAATTGCTTCTCTTATTGTTCATGAATATAGGATATCTAGATATGAAGAAGGATCAATGGAGCATGATTTCAAATCCCAACTGCATGTTACCAGAGGCAGATGCAAAGGAAGGTTTCATACTCGTGGAAGAGGAGGTCGATTTTCTGGTCGAAGGGACAATAGAATTGAATCAGTGTCTGAGGAGAAGTTTTAGTAGAATCCTCCTAATTTAAGAGGGAGTAGTAGCAACCCCTGGCAGCAAGAAAATCAAAGGTATGATAAAAGTAGAGTACAATGTTATTATTGTAAGAAGTTTGGGCATTTTGCTAACAAATGTTGGAAGAAGCAGGCAGATGTTGGAAAGAAGTCTACACATATCACAAATGAGTCTGAGGATCATCAAAATCATGTGTTCTTGACTTGTAATGTCACTCAGGATAGTGCTAATGATATTTGGTTTTTGGATGGTGGTTGCAGTAACCACATGACTGGTAATAAGGACCTGTTTTCTTCTATTGATACTAGTATTCAATCTGAAGTCAAACTGGGAAATGACTGTAAGGTTACAGTCAATGGTAAATGTATAATTCCAGTTTACACTAAGAACAATTAGAGAATAAATATTGATGATGTTTACTTTGTGCCTGGTTTAAAATGCAATCTTATCAGTGTTGGAGAGTTGTTGGAGAAAAAGTATAGAGTATTCTTCAACAAAAAGGTATGTACTATCTATGATAAATTACCCAGCAAATAGTTGATTGCAAGAGTAGAGATGACCAAGAATAGAATGTTTCCACTTGTTATGAAAAATGATTTGAGTGGTTCTTTGAATGCTTATAAAGATGGAAGTTTAGATGAATCTTTGTTATGGCATTTGAGATATGGTCATTTACATTTTGGTGGCTTAGATCTGTTACAGAAGAAATAGATGGTAAAGGGGCTACCTTATATTCAACAACCTGCAAGCTCTTGTGAGAGTTGCATACTTGGGAAGCGTCACAGAGAGAAATGTGTTTCAGGTGTTTCCTGCAGAGCAAAAGCTCCATTGGAAATTGTCCACACGGATTTACGTGGACCTATGCAAACACCTTCTTTAACTGGTTGTGTTTATTTTATGACTTTCATTGATGATTTCAGTAGGAAGACTTGGTTGTATTTGTTGAAGAAGAAATCTAAAGATTTTGATGTTTTCAAAAGGTTTAAATCTATGGTTGAGAATGAGAGTGGTCGAACCATTAAAATCTTAAGGTCTGACAGAGGAGGTGAGTATAAACTAAATGAATTCATTGAATTATGTGATCTTCATGGAATTAAAAGGCAATTTATTGCTCGATATACTCCACAATAGAATGGAGTGGCTGAAAGGAAGAATCAGAGTATCATGGACATGGCTCGAAGCATGTTGAAAGAGAAGCATCTTTCAAATGAATATTGGAGAGATGTAGTTCTTTGCTCTGTTTTTATCTTGAATAGAAGTCTGACCAAGACTGTGAGGGATCGTGTACCTCAGGAAGCTTGGGATGGTAAGCCTTGCAATGTTTCTCATTTCAGAATTTTTGGATGTGTTGCATTTGCACATGTGCCTGCAGAAATGAGGAGGAAGTTGGATGACAGAAGCGAGAGATGTATTTTTGTTGGATACAGTGAAGAGTCTAGGGCATATAAACTCTACAATCCCATTACCCAGAAATATGTAATTAGCAGAGATGTTCAATTTAAAGAAGATGAAGCATGGGATGGAAGTATTGACAAATCAATTTTAGAGGGAGTTGTGTTACCCCATGTAGATGATGATGGAGCTGAGTGGGCTAAAGGAGATGGACAGATGGTTCCACATGCACATACGCCTGCAACAAGAAGTTCAATAAGGCAAGCACCATATTTCAGCCCATATCAATTTAGAATGCCAAGAACTCATGAGTGTGGTGAGCCATCTGGACATGGTGGACATCAAACAAATTCACAGGTAAGTAGTGAATCGAATCCTACTTTAGCTTCATTGAAAAACAAATTTAAAGGAAAGAAGACTAGGAGCTTAAGATAATTATATGATCAAAATGATGAAGTAGATCAGATTTCAAATTTTGCATTAATGGCATGTGATCCTTTAAGTTTTGATGAAGCTGCTAAAGAGGACGTCTGGATAAAAGCAATGGAAGAGGAGATTGATTCCATTGAAATAAATAAAACTTGGAATCTTGTAGATTTACCTGAAGGTAAGAACAATATTGGTGTAAAGTGGGTTTATAAGACTAAGTTGAATGCAAATGGTGAAGTTGAAAAGTACAAGGCAAGACTTGCAGCTGAGGGGTTTATTTAGCAAACCGACATTGATTACAATGAAACATTTGCTCCTGTAGCAAGAATTGACACTGTGAGAATGGTCTTAGCTATTGCAGCTCAAAATAGATGGATGCCAAGTCTACATTCTTGAATGGATATGTGGAAGAAGAGGTTTATGTTAGACAACCTCTGGGTTATGAGATTGATAAACATAGAGATAAAGTTTACAAGTTAAGGAAGGATTTATATGGATTGAAGCAGGCATCCAGAGTTTGGTATAGCAAGATTGATGAGTACCTGATTAGTGTTGGATTCAACAGAAGTCCAAGTGAACCAACTTTGTATACAAATGTAATTCAGGAAGGTAGAATTTTGATTGTATGTATGTATGTTGATGACTTGATTTTTACTAGAGATCTATCTGTAGATGATTTTAAAAATTCCATGAAAACAGAGTTTGAGATGACTCATTTAGGATTGATGAAATATTTTCTTGGAATTGAAGTGGTTCAATCTGATGATGGCATTTTCATTTGTCAAACTAATTATGCAAATGGAGTGTTGAAAATGTTTAGAATGCTGAATTGCAAGCCAGCTACAACACCAATGGAAATTGGTATTAAACTTAGCAAGTATGATGAGGGATCATATGTTTATCCAACTTTGTATAAGAGGTTGGTTGGAAGCTTTATGTACTTAACAACAACCAGACCTGATATTATGTTTGTTGTAAGTTTGATTTCGAGATTCATGGAGACTCCAAAGAGTACTCATTGGCAAGAAGGAAAGAGGATCCTGAGATATGTTGCTGGAACAACTTACTTTGGTATCTAATACACATCAAGTTTAAACTTTGAGCTGATCGGATATACTGATAGTGATTTTGCAGGTTCCATTGATGACAGGAAAATCACATCTGGGTATGTGTTTATTCTTGGATCTGGAGCAGTGGCATGGGCATGAAAGGAACAACCCATTGTGACTCTATCTTCTACTGAGGCAGAGTATGTTGCAACAGTTGCAGATGCATGTCAAGTTGTATGGATGAGATGGGTATTGAATGGATTGTTGCATGACCAGAATGATGCAACCCAAATTGTCAGTGATAATAAATCTGCCATTGCACTGTCAAGGAATCACATTTTTCACAAACAGAGTACACACATTGATATTGGGTATCATTTCATTTGAGAGCTGGTAACTGGTAATGAAATTTCTGTTCAGTTCTGCAAATTTGAAGAACAATTTGCATACATATTTACGAAGCCTTTGGGAATTGAATTCTTTAAAATCCATAGAAGAAATATTTGGGTCTATAAGTTGTAATGCATTGTTTACAGCAATTTTGTTTCACATGTTTTAGTTTGTTTTTGTTCTGAAATGATTAAGAGGGAGTATGTCAGAATGTAATCATTTCTCACCGTCTGTATAAACGATGAATCGGTGGCCGTCTTGACCCTTCAAGACTCGAAGATTAACCACTGATTACAATTTTGTCTTACACTACCCTAAACGGTGGTCGCCTTAACCTTTGCAGGCCACGAGACACCATCACCACCTTAATGAAATTCTTTCAGAGATCGAAGGGGCAATTTTTGTTTTGTATAAGTACCTAAAACAAATTGTAATATATAATATTTTGGAAACATTTTTTAATCAAATTGGTTATTATGCATTCGGAGGTATTTTCTCCGTATATATTTTATTGAGTTTGTAAACTCTGTTTGTGTTTTTCATTTTCGGCATTTGGATTTTACCTGTTAAAAATGCACGGAGTTCTTTTTCTTTCTCAAAACTTTGAACCAGAAATTGTGGGCCCCAAAGTGTGTACGCATTTCGCAATTCGACATTTGTTGTTTTTTTTTTTTTGCATCAGGTGTTGGCAAACCCTGAACCCCAAACTCCGATCTACCTGGGCCCATGGTTTGATCACATTTCGCAACTTTGTAATCATTGTTGCATTCTTATCTCTCACCTCTCCAACCGCCGAGACCTGAAGTGTTGGGTCTCATGGCCCTCTTGCCTATCGCGAATTTGTCATTTCTGGGTGTGTTTTGTTTTTTGCATTGAGCGTTTGTAAACGCTGAACCCTGATCCCCGATTGACCTTCGTCGTTTTTCACAGGCTTCATGTATGGAAACCCTAAGGTTGCTTGTCCCTGAAAGTCGCGGACTGGACACGCTTGATTTCTTAAAAGAGGTCGCAGACTAGACCATGGCACTTAAGATGCAGGTTCAGACCATGCAGGCACTTGCCGACTACTACTCAAACTCTAGTGCTCTTGACGCTTTTCAGGTTTAGGTATAGCAAGGCAGTGTCAAATCTCTGCCTGGACAGACAAGGGTGAAGCATTTTTCACGCAGCTGGGTAAATGTAACGGGTAGAACAAAAAACTGGTTTGAATTAGCTCGCCTAACTATTGATACTGAGAGGGGGGTGAATCAATATCAAGTACAATTTAAAACATTTTTCAAATTATACTTAAACCATTCATTTATATCCAATGAGAAATAAACAATAGTATAAGAGTTACACCAATACACCACAATACACCATGCACACTATATGAGAAATAATCAATAATTATTGTTCAAGGGAAGTAATGACTTCCAAAGGTAGCTACAGCTTCCAAGAGTAAAGGGAGGGATAAACCTCCAAGAGGAAGATACAATCCTCCAATATCAAGAGAGAATTGAACTCTGCATCCTTTCCCCTTCCTTCCACCCAAGAATATATGAGAGATAATAAAACTTTACATTAAATCATCACCATCAACCAATCATCACATAAAACCTGATAATGCTTCCTGAGACTTCTTCAATTTTGGCAATTATTCAATTCTTGGAGTACTATGATCATGTAGATAACATTACTCAATGTATTCTCTGAAACTCCTTCGAGTTTCACTCCTTGAAGCCTCCTCAAAAAGAAGTTATAGAAAGAATGGTAGACTTTATTTAATTCTGGTCTATTAAGGAGAGTGAACGTTCACATAATTTCCCGCGCTCAATATTTAACATCTGATTCTGAAAATAACACACAAGAAACTAAAGTCTGCACTCGTTCCAATGAAATTTGTCCCACTTAATTTGGATTCTCTATGAAGATGTTATGATTGTTTTACCCTTAACACCTCTTTATTGACTAGCTTCAGGACTGGTCACAAACCCTATCTTCCACAGAGTGTATCTCCATAATTATAGTGAATCAAGAGCTGAAATTTTTACCACATGTACCTTGATATGTCTTCTCAATACTATAGCAATTTCACCATATGAATTATTCTAGAAAAAAATTTATAGCAAAAATGGCAAGATGACCTGAAAATAACATACCTTAGAACACATCACCAAAAGACTTCATCCTCCCTTGAAATCCGACCTTCTTTACTTATGATTTCCTCTGAAATTAGATTTGTGTATCAAATGAATGTATAATGATATTTATTTATACCATTTATTTCACTTCCTTTTAACATTAGGGCTGACCTGACACTTTCTTATTTTGTAATTTTTTTTTTTAATTATCTTCAGGGCCTCCATGTACTTCCTTCTTCAATTCACTTTGTCATCTTCAAAAATTCATTTCTCCTCAACCATGAGGATCCAAGTGACATGCCACATACCACCAGAAACAACATGATGTATACTATCCATCCATGGGTGTTGTATATGCATGTGCATTTTCCTTCATGTCCAAATACCTTCATCAATCTTGCGGTCCAAAACCCATGACTAGGGTTGACATCAATGACAACAACCAATATTCTAACAATCTCCCCCTTTGTCATTGATGGAAACACTCATGCTCCCCCTATCATCATGATCCCAATTTATCTCCCCCTTTGACATCAATGGAAAAGGGTAGGGCTTCTCCCCCTGAGTTTAATGGAAAAAGGTAACTCTCTTCTTTGGGGATGCTCCCCTTGAACATGTGGCACTCAATAATACTTCATCGTTATTTTTGGTCTTTGGGACTTTTTCTTCCTTGGAATCCTTTTATGTGGCTTCTATATTCTCTCTCTTCTTCATGTTTAGGATGTATATGTTGTTTGGTTTTCTTGTTGCAGTTGCAACCAATCTTCTTGTGTTATTTTCTCTGATTTTACATTTTCGGGAGTCAAACGTAAGAGTGTATCCTTGATCACACATTTTACTAACACTGAGTAGATTATGATTCAAGTCTTCAACCAATAGGACATTCTTTTCTTTTACATTTTTTCTTCCAAGTTCTACTACACCTTCTCCAAGTATTTTGGCAGATGAGTCATTTCCAAATGCAACATTGCCACCCTTTTTCTTCAAGCTAATGAATTTGTCTTGATCGTCGATCATGTGTGAAGAACATCCATTGTCTATGTACCATTCATCTTCTTCTCTACACTCTTCAGCGGTTAATGTTATTCGAAAATCTTCATTGTTTGGAATCTCTTTCTTTCTCCATACTGTGGTTGGCATAGAGACATATTCATTCATATATCTGCAATCTCGTGCTTTGTGTCCAAGATAATTACATTTGTAGCATACAATATTCTTGTCCATTAATGGGGAATTATGTCCAAAATTTTTGCAAGTATAATAATGACCAAGAAAGAAATTTTGATACCTTGGAGTAAGTGGACTTCTTTGTGATGTAGTCCATTTGGGTTCATGATCTACTCTTCTGTAGTTTCCTTCATACTAATTGAAGCTTCTTTGATTCCTGAAGGTAGGAGGTATTCTTGGATATTCATATCTTTTGTAATCATTCCTTCTTTCTGGTATCCTGGTCCACTTCTCATCAACTGTCTTTGTATCTCTTTCTTCGACTTTCTTGTTGGTATTTGCATCTTCTTTGTATGAACTTTCACCCATCCATCCAATATGTGTTAAGTATTTTGGCACTTAAGAGTTTCTTAAGCTCTTCCTCAATGAGACAACTTCTTGTTCAAGTTTTTCACAATCTTCTTCTTTCTTCATCATTTGGACCTTCTTTACTTCTCTTATTCTTCTTGCTTCTTCGAGTAGAGTTTCCAAGGAAATGGTTTCTTCTCTTAGTTTCTCAAAGTCTTCTAATTGTTTCTTTAAGATTATAGCTGTCTTTTCATAACTACCCAATTAACTTCTTAGTTTTCTAAGCGTGTTTTTGAGCTTTCTATTTTCAATCTCAACATGCTTAAGTTTTTTAAGATTCTCATCTTCTTGTTGAATTATTTTTGCTTCATGATTTTCTTCTTCTTCATTTAAATTTTCTTCTTTAGTGTTATTTCTTTCAATCCTTGGATGAGGACATTCAAATTCAATATGTCATACTCCTTCACAATTAAAGAAAAAGAACTAACTTCTATTTTCTTCTTTGAAATCTAAGATGTTGTAATTTGCTTCAACTTCTTCTTCTTCTTTTTCTGATTCTTTCTTTGCATAAAAGTATTGTATCTTGTCCCAAAGATATTTTGCTGATGCACATGATCCCACCTTGGATTTTACTGAATCTGTCAATCCATCCAGGATGGTATCTATTGTCAATTTGTTGTTCATTTTTCCTTCCTTTTGAGGTACAGTCTTTGGTTTCTTCAAATAATTATATCCTGAAGCAACTGAGAACCAAACATCTTCCCCAAGAGCTTTCAAGTAAGTTTCCATTCTATTACTCTAGTATTCAAACTTGATTCCATCAAATGGTGGAATCCCATTTGGAATGTTGTCTTCCATTTCTACATAGGATCTTCCTTCCAGTGGTTAAACTGTACTGAAGGTAACCTGCTCTGATACCAATTGTTGATACTGAGAGGGGGGTGAATCAATATCAAGTACAATTTAAAACATTTTTCAAATTATACTTAAACCATTCAATTATATCCAATGAGCAATGAACAATAGTATAAGAGTTACATCAATACACCACAATACACCATGCACAATATATGAGAAATAATCAATAGTTATTGTTCAAGGGAAGTAATGACTTCCAAAGGTA
>ML787141.1:380947-416631 GCA_009831015.1 Picea engelmannii | reverse complement strand
AATTACAACTAATGGCCTAAAGCCGACATAAATAAAATAACATTACTAATCTAATATGCCCCAATTAAGTGGTAATGAGCCAATATTAGGGCTTAACATAATAGAAGTCCGACCAAGACAGTGAGGGATCGTGTACCTCAGGAAGCCTGGGATGGTAAGCCTTGCAATGTTTCTCATTTCACAATTTTTGGATGTGTTGCATTTGTGCATGTACCTATAGAAATGAGGAGGAAGTTGGATGACATAGGTGAGAGATGTATCTTTGTTGGATACAGTGAAGAGTCTAGGGCATATAAACTCTACAATCCCATCACCCAGAAATATGTAATCAACAGAGATGTTCAATTTAAAGAAGATGAAGCCTGGGATGGAAGTATTGACAAATCAATTTCAGAGGGAGCTTTGTTACCCTGAGAAGATGATGATGGAGCTGAGTAGGTTGATGGAGATGGATAGATGGTTCCACATGCACATACATCTGCAACAAGAAGTCCAACAAGGCAAGCACTAGATATCAAACTGTATCAATTTAGAATGCCAAGAACTCATGAGCGTGATGAGCCATCTGGACATGGTGGACATCAATCAGATTCACAGGTAAGTAGTGAATCAAATCCCACTTTAGCTTCATTAAGAAACATATTTAAAGGACAGAAGACTAGAAGCTTAAAATAATTGTATGATCAGAATGAAGAAGTAGATCATATTTCAATTTTTTCATTAATGTCATGTGATCCTATAAGTTTCGATGAAGCTGCTAAAAATGATGTCTGGATAAAAGCAATGGATCAGGAGATTGATTCCATTGAAAAAAATAACACTTGGGATCTTGTAGATTTACCTTAAGGTAAGAAGATCATTGGTGTTAAGTGGGTTTATAAGACTAAGTTGAATGCAGATGGTGAAATTGAAAATTACAAGGCAAGACTTGTAGCTCAGGGGTTTAGTGAGCAACCTGACTGATCCAGATTACATTCAGCATGAAATGAGAGCAGAGATATAATAAAGAAATGTACAAAGATATCGCATATATCCAATAATATAACAGAAATATATCAGATATGCAACCATAAACATAGAGATACATTAATACACGATTTCTATTAATGAAAGAAATGTACAGAGACTGTAAAAATATAGAGTGAAAGACTCGCTAGAATGGTGGCATCTTATCTCCGAGAAGAGATGTGACGACTACTCGCATTCGCAAAGAAGATGATTACAATGAGGCTTTGAAGGCCCTTTTACAGCAAACAAGAATTCTAAAAACCCTAGACATCCAAAAACCTAAGCCTAGGAGATGAAGAGCCAAAAGTCATGTGGGCCCCGTTTGGGTAAGTTAGTACATCAACTTCCCGAGGTCATAACTTTTGCATACTATCTCCGTTTTAGGCGTATGATAGCTCGTTGGAAAGGTATCATCGAGGAGATTCATTTTTGGGGATCAATAATGCCTTTTATTATCACTAAGAACCTCGATCTTGAAAAACCTTCATTTAGGCCCTCAAAATGAACCCGAAAGTTAAAACCTGCTAAAAATAGTAAATTGTCAAAATTGCTAGAACATTGTTTTGAGCCAGTCGAAAAAGGTGGGTGTCCACCGATATCCACCTAGATAAATCCTCCCTCCTTAGGAAGAAATGGTCTCCATTGCGTTGAGTTCCCGGGGGAGAGGGAAAAGCGTTTGTTGGATCTGCATCTTGTTGAGCTGCTTGTATTACTGGAGACATCGCGCTGCTTAGTTTGTGGAAGTTTTCATGAACCTGTTGAAGCTAAACCTATTCAACAAGTCGATCTACATGAGAGGAAGGTGTGAAGAAGGAATATTTGTGCTTTGCTGCAACCTTGTCGGCCTGTTTCTGTTGGATAGAAGGTGCAGGAGGCAAGGTTGTAGTGGTTGCAGTGTCCTTTTGTTCCCCTTTTGAACAGATTGTGAAGAAGCTGAATTTTGCAGTATGAGATACTACCTTGCGAAACTTTTTATGTGGAACAATAGTTGGAACTACCTATGGTATTCTATAGATATGACCCCCCAAAGTAACAATGCCACTACAGGGTCGAGACTCATAAACATCATGGCGTCTCCACATATCTGGTTGGCCCAAGAGAACATCACAGACATCCAGTGGGGAAACATCACTTAATACCTCATCCTTGAAGGGTTCGATGTCGTATGACAATCGACACTGTTGGAAGACACGGAGATCTCGTCCTTACCGAAGCCACGTGATGTTGTATGGCCACAGGTGTGGTGTTTTCGACAATCCCCACTGTTTGACAACCTCTACTAAGATGAGGTTTTTCTGGCTTCCACTATCAACAATAAAATGTAGCAGGGTCCCCTTCACCCACATCTGTGAATGAAAAAGGCACTCCCCCTCTTCAGGATCTGTTGTTTCTTTTGGTTGAATTGCTTCGATCACGACAATAGTAGTGGGGTTTGCGTCAATGATCTATCCTTTACCAGTATTTTCATAATCAGATTCTGAATCAAGGTTTGGCTCGTTGTCTTTGATCTCGGACACCAATGATTGTTTTGAGAAACATTCATCGGTGTTATGCTAGGGGCTTTTGTGGAAATCACACCATTTTTCGGTGTCCTTCTTTGTCTTCTCGTGACCCTTCTTTTCCTGTGTTTTGGACTGGTTTATGGGAGACTGTTTGTTAGGGTCGTCTTTGTCATACTTTGGTTTTTGCGAATTTGCAGAACTGAATTCCCATTTGTTCTAGTGGTTAAATTTATTCTCAATCTTAACAGCATATCGATAAGCATCACCGAGTGATGAGATGTCCAGAAAATCCATTTCAGTTTGGATGTATTTGTGTAGAGGCCCACAATATTTCATAAACAAATGTCGCTCGGAGTCTTTGATACCCATCTTGGTGAGAAAGGTATGGAAGGTATTGGTGAACTCTGGAACTGCTTGGCCCCTCTTCTGCCTCAGTATGGTCCATCTCATGTACTGGTCCTCATAATTGTCAACAGGGTAATACTATTCATTTATTGCATCCACAAAAAAATCCCAAGTGGGATCGACCCCATACATTCCAGACTCCTCCGTGGAACTTTTCTCCTAGTAAGTTTCCCACCAATGTTTGACATGAAGGAGAGCTTTAAGAAGTGTGAAGGTGATCTTTTATTTGTCAGAAAAATTGTGAACAGAGAAATAACCTTCTAGCAGAGTTAACCATTTTTCTATGGCTTCTGCATCTATCTGTCCTTCAAATATAGGAATATCAAAATTAACTTGTACCTTGAAAGGCAAGGTTCCTCCAAAGTGGCCGCTTGAAGAAGATGCGCCTGATGCTATCGACGGGCATTTAAGGATGTGGTCAAAATTCTCCATCATTTCATCCCTCTGTCACGTGAGAGCTTGCTCGAGCAACAGATTGATAAGATCGTTTGCTCCATCGTTTTTATTTTCTTCCATCATTGAGGGTTTCTTAGGTGTGCGAGAGCGATTGTCTTCAAGAGAGACAAGCTCGAGACCCAACTTTCTATAATCAGACCTCATTGGGGACATGCACTGAAAAAATGATTAAGAGCAGCTTTCTCTAATACCACTGATCTGGATTACTTTCAGCACGAAATGAGATTGGAGATATAATAAAGAAATGTACATAGATATCGCATATATACAATAATATAACATAAATATATCAAATATGAAACCATAAACACATAGATACAGTAATACACGATTTCTATTAATGAAAGAAATGTACAGAGATTGTAAAAATATAGAGTGAAAGAATCGCTAGAATGGTGGCAACTTATCTCTGAGAAGAGATGTGACGGATACTCGCATTCACAAAGAAGATGATTACAATGAGGCTCTGAAGAAATTTTTACAATAAACAGGAATGAAAAAAACCCTAGACATCCAAAAACCTAACCCTAGGAGATGAAGCGACAAAAGTCATGTGGGCCCCATTTGGGTAAGTTAGTACATCAACTTCCTGGGGTCGTAACTTTTGCATACGATCTCCGTTTTAGGCGTATGATAGCTTGTTGGAAAGGTATCATTGAGGTGATTCATTTTGGGGGCTAAATCATGTATTTATATATTTTTGAGAACCTCCATCTCGAAAAACCTTCATTTAGGCCCTCAAAATGGCCTCGGAAGTTAAAACCTGCTAAAAATAGTAAATTGTCAAAATTGCCAGTAAACTGTTTTGAGCCAGTCGGAAAAGGTGGGTGGCCACCGATATCCACCTAGATCAATCCTCCCTCCTTAAGAAGAAATGGTCTCCATTGCGTTGTGTTCCCGGAGGAGAAGGAAAAGCGTTTGCTGGATCTGCATCTTGTTGAGCTGCCTGTATTTCTGGAGACGTCGCGCTGCTTAGTTTGTGGAAGTCTGTCATGAACTTTTTGAAGTTGAGGCTATTCAACAAGTCGAGGTACATGAGAGGGAGGTGTGAAGAAGAAATCTTTGTGCTTTGCTACAACCTTGTCGAACTGCTTCTGTTGGATAGATGATGCAGGGGGCGAGGTTGTAGTGGTTGCAGTGTCCTTTTGTTCCCCTTTCGAACAGATTGTGAAGAAGCTGAATTTTGCAGTATGAGATACTACCTTGTGACACTTTTTAGGTGGAACAATAGTTGGAACTACCTCTAGTATTCTGTAGAGATGACCCCCCAAAGTAATAATAACACTATGGGGTCGAGACTCATAAACAACATGGCGTCTCCACATATATGGTTGGCCTAAGAGAACATCACAGACATCTAGTGGGGAAACATCAGATAATACCTCATCCTTGAAGGGTTGGATGTTGTATGACAATCGACATTGTTGGCTGACACAGAGATCTCTTCCTTGCCGAAGCCACCCAATGTTGTATGGTTGTGGGTGTGGTGTTGTCGACAATCCCAACTGTTTGACGACCTCTGCTGAGATGAGGTTTTTCTAGCTTCCGCTATCAACAATAAAATGCAGCGGGGTCCCCTTCACCCACATCTATGAATGAAAAAGGAACTCCCCCACTTCAGGATCTGTTGGTTCTTCTGGTTGAATTGTTGCGGTCATAACAATAGCAGTGGGGTCTACATCAATGATCTGTCATTTACCAGTATTTTCAGAATCAGATTCTGAATCAGGGTTTGGCTCCTTGTCTTTGATCTCGGCCACCAATGACTGTTTTGAGCGACATTCATCAGTGATGTGCCAGGGGATTTTGTGGAAATCACACCATTTTCCAGTGTCCTTCTTTGTCTTCTCGTGACCCTTCTTTTCCTGTTTCTTGGACTGGTTTTCGGGAGACTGTTTGTTAGGGATGTCTTTGTCATACTTTGGTTGTTGTGGATTTGAAGACCCGAATTCCCATTTGTTCTGGTGCTTAAATTTCTACTCAATTTTAACAGCATATCGATAAGCAACATTGAGTGATGAGATGTCCAGAAAATCCATTTCAGTCTAGATGTATCTGTGTAGAGCTCCACGGTATTTCAGAACCAGATGTCACTCGGAGTATTTGATACCCAGCTTGGTGCACAAGGTATGGAAGGTATTGGTGAACTCTGGAACTTCTTGGCCCCTCTCTTGCTGCAGTGTGGTCCATCTCATGTACTGGTACTCATAGTTTCCAAAAAGGTAATATTGTTTTGTTACCGCATCCACAAAAAAATCCCAAGTGGGATCGGCCCCATACATTCTAGACTCCTCCGTGGAAATTTGCTCCAAGTAAGTTTCCCACCAATGTTTGACATGAGGGAGAGCTTTAAGGAGTGAGAAGGTGATCTTTTCTTTGTCTGAAAAATTGTGAATAGAGAAATAACCTTCTAGAAGAGTTAACCATTTTTCTAGGGCTTCTACATCTATATGTCCTTCAAATATAGGAATATCAAAATTAACTTGTACCTTCAAAGGTGAGGTGCCTCCAATGTGGCTGCTTGATGAAGATGCGCCTGATGCTATCAGCAGGTGTTTAAGGATGTGAGAAAAATTCTCCATCATTTTGTCCCTTTGTCACGTGAGAGCTTGCTCAAGCAACAGATTGATAGGATCGTCTGCTCTGTCGTTTTTCTTTTTTTCCGCCATTGAGGGCTTCTTGAGTGTGTGAGAGAGATTGTCTTCAAGAGAGACAAGCTCGAGACCCAACTTGCTATACTCGGACCTCATCGGGGACATGCACTAAAAAAACGATCAAGAGCGGCCTGCTCTGATACCACTAATCCAGATTACTTTCGAAACGAAATGAGAGTGGATATATAATAAAGAAATGTACATAGATATCGCATATATCCAATAATATAACAAAAATATATCATATATGCAACCATAAACACAGAGATACAGTAATATATGATTTCTATTAATGAAAGAAATGTACAGAGACTGTAAAAATACAGAGTGAAAGACTCGCTAGAATGGTGGCAACTTATCTCTAAGAAGAGATGTGACGGCTACTCGCATTCATAAAGATGATGATTACAATGAGGCTCTGAAGGCATTTTTACAATAAACAGGAATGTCAAAAACCCTAGACATCCAAAAACCTAACCCTAGCAGATGAAACACCAAAAGTCATGTGGGCCCCGTTTGAGTAAGTTAGTGCATCATCTTCCCAGGATCGTAACTTTTGCATACGATCTCCGTTTTAGGCGTATGATAGCTCGTTGGAAAGGTATCTTCGATGAGATTCATTTTTGGAGTTAAATCATTCCTTTCAGTATCATTGAGAACCTCTATCTCAAAAATCCTTCATTTAGTCTCTCAAAATGGCCCTGGAAGTTAAAACCTGCTAAAATAGTAAATTAACAAAATTGTCAGAAAACTATTTTGAGTCAGTTGGAAAAGGTGGGTGGCCATCGATATCCACCTGGATCAATCCTCCCTCCTTAGGAATCAATGGTATCCATTGTGTTGAGTTCCCGGGGGAGAGGGAAAAGCGTTTGTTGGATCTGCATCTTGTTGAGCTGCTTGTATTGTTGGAGACATCGCGCTGCTTAGTTTGTGGAAGTCTGTCATGAACCTGTTGAAGCTGAGGTTGTTCAACAAGTTGAGATACATGAGAGGAAGGTGTTAATAAGGAATCTTTGTGCTTTGTTTCAACCTTGTCGACCTGCTTCTGCTGGATAGAAGGTGTAGGGGGTGAGGTTGTAGTGGTTGCAGTGTCCTTATGTTCCCCTTTTGAACAGATTGTGAAGAAGCTGAATTTTGTAGTATGAGATACTACCTTGTGACACTTTTTAGGTGGAACAACAGTTAGAACTACCTCTGTTATTCTGTAGAGATGACCCCCCAAAGTAACAATGACACTATGGGGTCGAGAATCATAAATAACATGGCGTCTCCACATATATGGTTGGCCCAAGAGAACATCACAGACATCCAGTGGGGCAACATCACATAATACCTCATCCTTGAAGGGTTGGATGTTGTATGACAATCGACAGTGTTGGCTGACATAGAGATCTCATCCTTGCCAAAGCCACCCGATGTTGTATGGCTGCGGGTGTGGTGTTATCAACAATCCAAACTATTTGACGACCTCTACTAAGATGAGGTTTTTCTGGATTCCGCTATCAACAATAAAATGCAGCAGGGTTCCCTTCACCCACATCTGTGAATGAAAAAGGCACTCCCCCTCTTCAGGATCTGTTGGTTCTTCTGGTTGAATTTCTATGGTCGCGACAATAGCAGTGGTTTCTACGTCAATGATCTGTCCTTTACCAGTATTTTCATAATCATATTTTGAATCAGGGTTTGGCTCCTTGTCTTTGATCTCGACCACCAATGACTGTTTTGAGCGACATTCATCGGTGTTGTGCCAGGTACTTTTGTGGAAATCACACCATTTTCAGGTGTCCGTCTTTGTGTTCTCGTGACCCTTCTTTTCCTGTGTCTTGGAATGGTTTTCAAGAGACTGTTTGTTAGGGAAGTCTTTGTCATACTTTGGTTGTTACGGATTTTCATACCCAAATTCCCGTTTGTTCTGGTGCTTAAATTTCCTCTCAATTTTAACAGCATATCGATAAGCAGCACCAAGTGATGAGATATCCAGAAAATCCATTTCAGTCTGGATGTATCTATGTAGAGCCGCACGGTATTTCAAAACCAAATTTCCCTCAGAGTATTTGATACCCAGCTTGGTGCGCAAGGTATGGAAGGTATTGGTGAACTCCGAAACTTCTTGACCCCTCTCTTGCCACAGTGTAGTTCATCTCATGTACTGGTCCTCATAGTTGTCAATAGGGTAATATTGTTCCTTTACTGCATCCACAAAACAATCCCAAGTGGGATCGGCCCCATACATTCCAAACTCCTCCGTGGAACTTTGCTCCCAGTAAGTTTCCCACCAATGTTTGACATGAGGGAGAGATTTAAGGAGTGCGAAGGTTATCTTTTCTTTTTCGGAAAAATTGTGAACAAAGAAATAACCTTCTAGCAGAGTTAACCATTTTTCTAGGGCTTCTACATCTATTTGTCCTTCAAATATAGGAATATCAAAATTAACTTGTACCTTGAAAGGCGAGGTGCATCCAAAATGGCCTTTTGATGAATATGCGCCTGATTCTATTAGCAGGCATTTAAGGATGTGGGAAAAATTCTCCATCATTTCGTCCCTCTATCGCATGAGAGCTTGCTCAAGTAATAGATTAATAGGATCGTCTGCTCCGTCATTTTTATTTTCTTTCGCCATTGAGGGTTTCTTGGGTGTGCGAGGGCGATTGTCTTCAAGAGAGACAAGATCAAGACCCAACTTGCTATAATTGGACCTCGTCGGGGACATGCACTGAAAAAACAATCAAGAGTAGCCTACTCTGATACCACTAATCCAGATTACTTTCGGCACGAAATGAGAGTGGAGATATAATAAAGAAATGTAGAGAGATATCACGTATATCCAATAATATAACAGAAATATATCAAATATGCAACCATAAATATAGAGATGCAGTAATACACGACTTCTATTAATGAAATAAATGTACAGAGACTGTAAAAATACAGAGTGAAAGACTCGCTAGAATGGTGGTAGCTTATCTCTGAGAAGAGATGTGACGGCTACTCGCATTCGCAAAGAAGATGATTACAATGAGGCTCTTAAGGACTCTTTACAATAAACAGGAATGCCAAAAACCATATACATCCAAAAACCTAACCCTAGGAGATGAAGCGCCAAAAGTCATGTGGGCCCCGTTTGGGTAAGTTAGTACATCAACTTCCCAGGGTCGTAACTTTTGCATACGATCTCCGTTTTAGGCGTATGATAGCTCGTTGGAAAGGTATAGTCGAGGAGATTCATTTTGGGGGATCAATCATGTATTTATCCATCATTGACAACATATATCTCAAAAAACCTTCATTTAGGCCCTCAAAATGGCCCTGAAAGTTAAAACCTGCTAAAAATAGTAAATTGCCAAAATTGCCAGAAAATTGTTTTGAGATAATCGGGAAAGGTGGATGGCCATCGATATCCACCTGGATAAATCCTCCCTCCTTAGGAAGAAATGGTCTCCATTGCGTTGAGTTCCTGGGGGAGAGGGAAAAGTGTTTACTATATCTGCATCTTGTTGAGTTGCTTGTATTGTTGGAGATGTCGTGCTGCTTAGTTTGAGGAAGTCTATCATGAACCTATTGAAGTTGAGGTTGTTAAACAAGTCAAGCTACATGAGAAGAAGGTGTGAAGAATGAATCTTTGTGCTTTGTTGCAACCTTTTCGACATGCTTCTATTGGATAGAAGGTGCAGGGGGCGAGGCTGTAGTGGTTGCAGTGTCCTTATGTTCCCCTTTTGAATAGATTGTGAAAAAGTTGAATTTTGCAGTATGAGATACTACCTTGCGACACTTTTTAGGTGGAACAATAGTTGGAATTACCTCTGGTATTCTGTAGAGATGACCACCCAAAGTAACAATGACACTACGGGGTCGAGAATCATAAACAACATGGTGTCTCTACATATATGGTTGGCCCAAGAGAACATCGCAGACTTCCAGTGGTGCAACATCACATAATACCTCGTCCTTGAAGGGTTGGATGCCGTATGACAATAGACACTGTTGGCTGACATGGATATCTTGTCCTTGTCGAAGCCACCTGATGTTGTATGGCTACAAGTGTGGTGTTGTCAACAATCCCAACTATTTGACGACCTCTGCTGAGATGAAGTTTTTCTGGCTTCCGCTATCAACAATAAAATGCAGCGGGGTCCCCTTCACCCACATCTGTGAATGAAAAAGGCACTCCCCCTCTTCAGGATCGGTTGGTTCTTCTGGTTGAATTGTTGCGGTCACTACAATAGCAATGGGGTCTGCGTCAATGATCTGTCCTTTACCAGTATTTTTAGAATCAAATTCTGAATCAGGGTTTGGCTCCTTGTCTTTGATCTCAGCCACCAATGACTGTTTTGAGAGACATTCATCGGTGTTGTGCCAGGGGTTTTTGTAGAAATCACACCATTCTTCATTATCCTTATTTTTCTTCTCGTGAAGCTTCTTTTCCTGTGTCCTTGACCGGTTTTTGGGAGACTATTTGTCAGGGTCGGCTTTGTCATACTTTGGTTGTTGCAGATTTGCAGAGCCAAATTCCCGTTTGTTCTCGTTCTTAAATTTCTGCTCAATTTTAACAGCATATCAATAAGAAGCACCGAGTAATGAGATGTCCAGATAATTCATTTCAGTCTGGATGTATCTGTGTAGAGCCTCATGGTATTTCAGAACCAAATGTCGCTCAGAGTCTTTGATACCCATCTTGGTGCACAAGGTATGGAAGGTATTGGTGAACTCCGAAACCACTTGGCCCCTCTCTTGCCGCAGTGTGGTCCATCTCATGTATTGGTCCTCATAGTTGCCAACAGGGTAATATTGTTCCTTTACCGCATTCACAAAAAAATCCCTAGTGGGATCGGCCCCATACATTCTAGACTCCTCCGTGGAGCTTTGCTCCCAGTAAGTTTACCCCCAATGTTTGACCTGAGGGAGAGCTTTAATAAGTGCAAAGGTGATCTTTTCGTTGTCAGAAAAATTGTGAACAAAGAAATAACCTTCTAACAGAGTTAACCATTTTTCTAGGGCTTCTGCATCTATCTGTCCTTCAAATACAGGAATATCAAAATTAACTTGTACCTTGAAAGGCGAGGTGCCTCCAAAGTGGCCGCTTGATGAAGATGTACCTGATGCTATCGGAAGACGTTTAAGGATGTGGGCAAAATTCTTCATCATTTCGTCCCTCTGTAGCATGAGAGCTTGCTCAAGCAAGAGATTGATAGGATCGTCTGCTCTGTCATTTTTCTTTTCTTCCGCCATTGAGGGTTTCTTGGTTGTACGAGAGAGATTATATTCAAGAGAGACAAGCTCAAGACCCAACTTGCTATACTTGGACCTCGTTTGGGACATGCACTGAAAAAATGATCAAGAGTAGCCTACTCTGATACCATTGATCTGGATTACTTTCGGCACGAAATGAGAGCAGAGATATAATAAAGAAATGTACATAGATATCAGGTATATCCAATAATATAACATAAATATATCATATATGCAACCATAAACACAGAGATACAATAATACACTATTTTTATTAATGAAAGAAATGTACAGAGACTGTAAAAATACAGAGTGAAAGACTCGCTAGAATGGTGGCAGCTTATCTCTGAGAAGAGATGTGAAGGATACTCGCATTCGCAAAGAAGATGGTTACAATGAGGCTATGAAGGCATTTTTACAATAAACAGTAATGCCAAAAACCATAGACATCCAAAAACCTAACCCTAGGAGATGAAGCAACAAAAGTCATGTGGGCCCCATTTGGGTAAGTTAGTACATCAACTTCCCGAGGTCGTAACTTTTGCATACAATCTCTGTTTTAGGCGTATGATAGCTCGTTGGAAAGGTATCGTCAAGGAGATTCAGTTTGGGGGATAAATAATTCCTTTGGCTATCATTGAGAACCTCAATCTTGAAAAACCTTCATTTAGTCCCTCAAAATGGCCCCAGAAGTTAAAACCTGCTAAAAATAGTAAATTGCCAAAATTGCAATAAAATTGTTTTGAGCTAGTCGAAAAAAGTGGGTGGCCACCGATATCCACTTGGATCACCGAAAATGATTAAAATGAAACCTTTTCTCTTGTAGCAAGGATTGACACAGTAAGGATGGTCTTAGCTATTGCAGCTCAGAATAAATGGATCATGCATCAGATGGACATCAAGTCTGCATTCTTAAATGGATATTTGGAAGAAGAGGTTTATGTAGGACAACCTTTGGGTTATGAAATTGATAAGTATAGAGATAAAGTTTACAAGTTGAGGAAAGATTTATATGGATTGAAATAGGCATCCAGAGTTTGGTATAATAGGATTGATGAATACCTAATCAGTGTTGGATTTAGCAGAAGTCCAATTGAACCAACTCTGTATACAAAAGTAAACCAGGTAGGTAAACTTTTGATTGTTTGTTTGTATGTTGATGCCCTGATTTTTACTGGAGATCTATCTGTAGAAAAAAATTTAAATGCCATGAAAACAGAGTTTGAGATGACTGATTTAGGATTGATGAAATATTTTCTTGGAATTGAAGTGGATCAATCTGATGATGGCATTTTCATTTGTCAAACTAATTATGCAAATGAAGTATTGAAAATGTTTAGAATGTTGAATTGTAAACCAGCTGCAACACCTATGGCAACTGGTATTAAACTTAGCAAGTATGATGAGGGATCATATGTTGATCCAACTCTATATAAGAGGCTGGTTGGAAGCCTTATGTACTTAACAACAACCATACCTGATATCATGTTTGTTGTAAGTTTGATTCTGAGATTCATGGAGACTTTGAAGAGTACTCATTAGCAAGCAGGAAAGAGGATCCTGAGATATGTTGTTGGAACAACTGACTTTGGTATCCAATACACATCAATTTTAAACTTTGAACTGATCGGATATACTGATAGTGATTTTGAAGGTTCCATTGATGGCAGGAAAAACACATATGGGTATGTGTTCAATCTTGGATCTGGAGAAGTGGCATGGGCATCAAAGAAACAACCCATTGTGACTCTATCTTCTACTGAGGTAGAGTATGTTGCAACAACTGTAGCTGCATGACAAGATGTGTGGATGAGAAGGGTGTTGAATGAATTGTTGCATGACTAGAATGATGCAACCCAAATTGTTTGTGACAATAAATCTGCCATTGCACTGTCAAAGAATCACGTCTTTCACAAACAGAGTAAGCACATTGATACAAGGTATCATCTTATTCGAGAGTTGGTAACTAGTAAAGAGATTTATGTTCAGTTCTGCAGATCTGAAGAACAATTTGCAGACATATTTATGAAGCCTTTGGGAAATGAACTGTTTAAAATTCATAGAAGAAATATTGGGGTCTGCAAGATGTAATGCGTTGTTTACATCAATTTTGTTCTATATGTTTTAGTTTGTTTTGCTCTGAAATGATTAAGAGGGAGTATGTCAGAAAGTAATCATTTCATGGTCTCTTTGCAAACGGTGAATCGGTGGTTGTCTTGACCCTTCAAGACTCGAAGATTAACCACCGATTACAATTTTGTCTTACATTACCTTAAACGGTGGCCTCCTTAACCTTTCAAGGCAACCAGACACCAACACCGCCTTGATTAAACCTATTAGAAGATTGAAGAGGCATTTTGTTAGTGTTTAAATACCACATTTGAAATTGTAATTTAGATACTGACAAGAGATTGAAAACTTTTTTGAATCCAATTGGTTATTCTATGTTTGGAGGTTTGCTCTGCGTATCTATTTTGTTCTTCATTGAGTTTGTAAACTCGTTTTATTTCTTGATAAAAAAAAAAAATTGAGAAAACACAATAATTCATTGGTTTTACCGATTGCAAACACGATCCCACATGTATTCGTGTTTTTCATAATTCGGAAATTATAATTTTGTTTTGTTTCTACGTTGGGTATTTGTAAATAAAGAAACCTGAATTTCTATAAGCCATATTTCACATTTCAGAGTTTAATTGTTAAAGGGTGCATGGAGTTCCTTACCTTCAAAAACTCTGAACTTGAAATTGTGGGACCCAAAGTTTGTATGTATTTCGCAAATTCGGCATTTGTTTGTTTTGCTTTGCTTTTTGCATCGGGTGTACGCAAACCCCAAACTCCAATTTGCCTAGGCCCATAGCTTTCTCGCAATTTCGCGATTCAACAATCATTGGGGAGTTTTGTTTTGGGTCAAGCGTTCGTAAACGTTGAAACCCTGAACCCCGATTGACCCCCGGATATTCACATGTCATAGTTCAATTTTTTTTTTTTAAATTGGCCTTAGCAAAAACATCGTTCGAATAAGTTTAAATCTTTCAAATTGGTTGTCTTTATTTTTAAGGTAATGCTTTTATAATCTGAATCATGGGTTCACAAGAAATCATAGCTCATAGCTCCATGAGCTAATATGATGAATCACGGGTTCAAGAGAAATCATAGCTCCTTGAGCTAATATTATGAGAATTTCTTCACAGGTTCTAATAGTTGATGTTTCCTTTAACGACAAATATTGTCCGTTGTATGAGAAAGAACATGTAGTCAGTAGTCAAGTAACTCTGTGAAAATTGATTATTATTTTGTTTTCTTTTTTTTTATGCATAAATGTTGTTTTTATTGGTTATTATTTCATTTGTTTTTTAGCATGGTAAAATGTTGTTTTCATTGGTTGCTACATTTGTAATCAATGTAATTTCAATTTCCTTTCTTTGTACATAATTGTTTAGTTTGGTATTTTTTTTA
Source organism: Picea engelmannii (assembly GCA_009831015.1). Classification (NCBI taxonomy): domain Eukaryota; kingdom Viridiplantae; phylum Streptophyta; class Pinopsida; order Pinales; family Pinaceae; genus Picea; species Picea engelmannii. Next base: position 401,921 of record ML787141.1, on the reverse strand, counting down.
AAGAGTTTTATTGAAAAAAAAAATTGATATTTGTGTGACAATGTTTTCAATTTCCTGTAAAAATATTGGTTGTACAAAATTGTTTAGTTTGGTAGTTTTTTAAAGAGTTTTATTGAAAACAATTAATAAGCCATTTTGATATTTTTGTGACAATGTATTGTTTTTCCAATCTACTATTTTCAATTTTAGATTTCTAGTTTGGTGTATAAATATATGATAATTTACACAAATTGTACTATTTTTAAAAACAAAGAAACTTGGAGAAACCCTAAAAACTATGTTATTGCAAAGTGACAGAAAATTAAATGGTAGGATTCAAAAAATTGAAACGTTTAAAACCAATAAAAAATAACACTTCCTCTTTCTTTTCCACCTCATCTCAAAATGTATTTTGTCTAATTCACCGACGTTTTGAAAAGTCTAAGGAATGGAAAATAAAGGTTTCTTCTATTTTTCCCATTATTTTAGAGATTAAGATTAGCCTCAATAAGATTAATTTTGGGCTTAAACTTTTTATTGGCTATTATATATTGGATTATTTTTTCAAAAAAAATTGAAAGGAAAATTTAATATTTTCAAGATCTAAAGGTTAGGTAAGAATGAGAGTAACTGAAGCCATAAAGGAAAAGCTCTAACACAACCTACATAAATTCCAAAATGGAAAATCAAGAAAAAAAATAAAAAAATATTTTTTTTTATGGATTGAAGATGTAAACCATGATAGTGAGCAAATGGTTTTACATATTAATCATAATGAACATGTTAATGAATATAAAATGGACTCTATATTTGACAAGAAATTGAAGAGGAAAATGAAGTGCCTAATGCCTTAAGGATGCTAAGAAAAAAAAATAGTCACAATGATAACCAAGTGGATGAAAACATTTTAGAAAATATAACTAAAATTGAAGGGTTTGGGCTCAAATTTTCAACTTTTACTATATGAAAACATGTTCTTGATATTTTCACAGTGTACTTCAAAAATTAGTCAAAGATACCCCATGCTAAGACAATCAAATGATTAATATAATGGCAAACATTTGATGCAAGGGCTACATGTAGAGCAACACATGTAGTGGTCCATTGCATAAGCATAAAAAATTCAATGATGAGTTTTCTTGTGCATGCATTATTTATAGGAAACCCTATAAGATAGACATACAAAAGGTGTTAGTGCTATAGTGAAAGAGTATTGAGTGGAAAATTCTCATGTTTCACCAAATATAAATGATGTGTTGTGCCACCAAATATCAAGAGGTATGTATGTACCACATGTACCATTATCAAAGACAATTGAAGTTCAATTGTTCACTAATTTCAAATAGACTCATTGTGATATTCATATATTATTCAACACATTCATGAAGCTTAAACAATAGTATATTCAATCTATCATTATTCATGACATGTGGTTTTATTGTTACCATGTTGAATTTGAATTATACTATGATACTTTACTTTATTTTGGTAAAATTATTGGATAAATTGTTCCACAATTCATGCTTTTATATCCTAGATTGTATTTGAAAGAATGACTTATAATATTGTTTACTAAAAATGAAATTAGTGCATTTAATATATCTTTATTATATACAAATTAGTATATTGATCTTAATCATCCAACATTGAAATTTATAATTATTACTTCCAAAAGATATGAATAATTTATCTCCACACCACCTCCTTTTCAATAGCTCTCTCTACAAAAAAAAATGATTTGCTAGAGAATATTATCCCCATGATAGACTTGAAAATTTTTAAACTACACCAACCATTCACTTAAATCAACTAGCAAGACCTATAGTTCAAACAAGCTTGTGAGGTTTTTCCATGCCAGAAAATATTGTGGGCACTTGATTTTGGAGAGAACTGTATTTTTTCCATGTTTAATATAGACATGTAGGGGCTCCCAAACACTACAATCAAGTGATACTACATCTACCTCCACTTCATCAACATAGTTTTCACTTATAAAAAATGTATAGTACACTACTTTGTGATCTTGAGATTTGCAACTTTATTTACGTGTCCCAATGGATATGGTTGTACTTACTAGACCTTTTACTAAGAGGTTTTCCTATGAACTAGAATCAAATATAGCATCCACCTTTGATTTTTTAACCTAGATCTTAATATGGAATATCTTAGTCATCCACATCTCTTCCTTGGAATGAAGGTTACTTAGTTTCACGTGGTTTTGCATTGTAGTGCAAACAATATTTTCAACTACACTTGAGCTTCTCTCTACATGGTTTTGTGGATCCACTTCTAGCAAGTTCTTCTTCTTCGCATCCTTCTTGTCATCCTATGCATGTAATTTCCAAAAGTTATCTTTGGTGTGTCCATGGATATTACAATGGTTAAAGTGATTGTTTGGATTCTTTCATTGATGTGCAATGGTTGTTGTCTTCTTACCCTTTCCTTTCCATTTTTTATTTCCCTTCTTCAAAGCATCTTTTTTATTTCTTTGCATGGAGCCACTTGATTGTCCTTTATTTTTAACTACATTACATTAAACACCTATGATTTTTTTAGAACACATAATTATTTTAGAATTTTATTTTATAAAAAAATCACACACCTTATTATCTAAAAACAAATTAAGTTTCTAATTCTTCCTTATTAAATATAATCCCTTCATTCTTTAGAATTAAGAAATATCAAAAGAAATATCCCATACAATACTATATAGAGAAATAAATTGTCCTCTCTTATGTTTTGTCAATATATCCATCCAAAATCCACTTACCCTAAATGTTCCCTTCCCCATTTCAAAAGATATAGCACTTACCTTATATGTACACATTATATAGACCTCTTCTTCATGGCCATCAATAACCAGCTTGCTGCTCAAGATTTAATGTTGGGGCAGGTGATATATACATCATAGGATATATCCAATCATATATACCAAGAAAATCCGACGATATATATATATATATATATATATATATATATATATATACCAGTTGTCTCAACATTAAAACCTACCCAACACGCTGTCATTTTCTAAAATCATACCACTGCTCTCGGTGAAATAATCGAAAAGGTCTACGTCATAATGAAACACAATTAAACTTGAAGACGCAACATATGCGTACGCATCACATGCTGCACTATGTAATCCATCACTTCATGGCCCGCCAGTGTCCTAGCGGCTATTATGAACTTTACGACACTATAAGTTCTTTGATGAAGCCCTGCCTACCCTCCTCACATTCACATACATATGAAGCCACTACTCCTCTCTCTTCTCCATAAATCCCTGAAGATCGAGTTGAGCCCATCCCTGTGTATCTCTATCCGTCCTTTCCTCTGCCCAGGAAAGACAAAAGCGATAGAAACGTTCTGGTTTTGCGTCGAGTTCTACAATTTGTTGAATTGCTTATATGAAGAAGCTTTTAGGAAGCAGACACGAGGCGGCATGGAGGGCAAGTTTCCAACGCCATCGATGGAATTATAAGCCCTACAATACAGAGAGAGAGAGAGAGAGAGAGAGAGAGAGAGAGAGAGAGAGAGATAATCTCCATCGATGGAAAGATTCAACGTTTGATTATTTAATTATGTTAGTCCTTTGTGGTTAATAAATAACATATTAAGAACATTGAAATTAATTAGACACAAAGACAGACGAAAATAAAAGGTCTTGAGAAAATAATAATACCTGGAACGAAAAATCTACAAAAGATGAGAGAGAGAGAGAGAATGGATTAGCCCAAATCCAACCAGTGAAATTACTAGCAATTGATTAGCCCAAATCCAACAACATTAGTGTATCATGAACATGGACAATTTTATCTCTACTCGATCATATTGAAATAATGTCATGGCATGTGATTTATTAAAATTTTCATGTTTAATGAAGTGCAACTTTGATGATTTTCCACATTGCATTCATGTTAGTCATCTCATACATTGTCTTAAGGTAACCCCCCCATATTTGGATTTATTTGGATGCCCTTCCTGGTGGCCCACTCTTCCTTTGAGCAAAGTTTCTAATATCAAGTTTCCGCCAGCCAAGCCTCCCAAGTTGCGTGTGTATTGTTCATTGGCCCTTGGTGTAGATTTTAACCTTGTACAATATTTACTGCAAATAGGTTTTTAGTAAAAGAACAAAAAAAATACAATGGAAAATACACACATTACACAGATATTTTCCTGGAAACCCAAATCGGAAAAACCAACATATTCTATATTCATACATAGTGATACATTGTTTACAATACAATATACATATAGGAGCCAGCGACATCCAAAACCCTAACCCAATGACCTGGATTAGTCAATAACCCTAATTCCTTAACCGTAAATAGAAAACCATAGGCAAAAACCATGTGTCGAAAAGCAACCCAACAATGGACACAAAAATCGAGGTGACACAAAAAAGAGGCAAAATGCGACATGTTTCCCGAGGCAAAGAATATAACATATACCCAACACTTGGGGAGGGAAAGCCTCTTTTTTATTGTCCTCTTGTCGTCTCTCCCTCTCCTCCATTTTCGATCCTCTAGCCATATTGGACAAGAATAAACTCTCTTAGATTACTAGGGGGCAGAGGTCAATCTTGCCAATTTTTCGAGAAGCTTACATAATTCTTCTTCCCATCACACTTTTCCCAGGTAACGACCACCCTCTTCCTTTTCCTAGAAAACAACCTTGAACTCACTCCTCTGTGTTTTAGACACCCCAACTCCCTACACAACACCTAAGACTTATGATCATGCCTACCCTGCAACTATTTCACCACTAATCTCCCAATTAAACAAAACCATGCACTATGCCCTTGATTTTCTATATTGGGAGATTCATTGCTAGAACACCCCTCTCCAATTATATAGGATGTGACTATTGCCCACTGAACATGCATTAGGCCACCTTTCCAATCCTCTACAGTATTTCTCTCTATAGTCTCGATTCTTTCTTTCTGAGACTTCTCCTTCCACAATATTGATGGCCTTGTAGCCCCACCAAGTAGACCACCTCTTGCGTTAATTGTTATCATCACTATCATGCATGGAACGAGATGGTACAAACCCATTTGGCTCTGAGTCACCTCAGCTCCCACAATTCTCTGTATGTGCTAGCAATTTTCTAGTTGGCATTCCCTTGGTTGTCATCTCATCGATCATTAGAGCTTCCATGTGGGTGTGCCTAGTACCAACGAGTATCACCCCATCCAAGAATTGTTTTAAAATTTTTAAACATATGCGTATCATTTCCTCTAAACAATTTGTCACCCACTTCTTATACTTTTTCTTTCCTCTAAAAATTTTGGGTTCATATTAATCGGCACCTCTCAAAGTGTCCATGAAGAGACCAACCTACATATTATGTGTTCAAAGTGCATAAACTCATTCTTTGTGTACACACATTTTCTATTATAACTTTCTTTGTTGTGCTCATAATAAAACTATGATGCTATTATACGAAGAATACGATTAAAAAGAATTAACACATCAATAACATAATTAGGATGGGTTGGTCATACTCAAGTACCTATTAAGATAATCTCTAAATTAAATAATAGATTTGGATAGCAAGATACTCTCATGTCAATTAGGTTTAGCTCGGGTGGAATGACTATTATCCTTCCCACCCAGGTTCAATTCTCGCTAGTGGCATCTTGAGCTCTTAACGAGTATATTGTTGTAATGAATTTGAGCCTTGTTGCTGATTGGCCTTGTGCCCTGGGGATTCTAGGGTTTACCCTGGATACCATCCTCAAAATGAGGGGAAGTACCTACTACATGTTGAGACATTAACGAGTATATTGTTGTAATGGATTTGATCCTTGTTGTTGATCGGCCTTGTACATTGAAGATTATAGGGTTTACCCTAGGTAATATCCTCGAAATGAGGGGAAGGGCTTGGGGGTTTTCCCCAAGCAGTGTAACTTGGAAAAAGAAAAAGAAAAAAAAAAGACACTCTTATATCTTAATCAACTCACTTGTATATTACTACAACCACAATGTCTAAATAACCATGAGAAATAGATTGTCAATAGATTTACAAAATACTTCTATTATACAACATTGTAAAACACGATGGAAAGTTTGGGAAGATGGCACCCTCAAATTGATTTTTGTAGACATTATAGGATTGAACAAATCCACTGTCTATTGCCCAATCTGAGTAGAAGGCTAGAAGATCCATCGATTGAAGGAATACATAAGCCACTTGAACTCATGTCTAGGGGTTTGTGGCATTATCGCCACTCAGAATGTAGAAAAGAGTTGAGTTCTCCTAGGGCATGGGGCTTCCTTAGTAGTTTGTTCACCATCGAAGATGATTCAAAGGCTTTAAGTTCTTTGGTCCAATCTTTGAACCCTCACAAAAAATCGTATCCTCATCAAAAAAGATTTGTAAAATGGTTGGAAGCCATTCTTCAGTTGGACCTCCCATCTTCAAAACCAAGAAGGAAAGCCCTCATTTCGTTTGACTGAGCTTTGACGAGAAAGATTATAGGTCTTTGGCCTAGCCCAAAAGATGTGGAAACTTGGATGGGAGAACAATTGTCTCCCAAAATTAAAGGACGAGTATCATCATTCGCTTCTAGTCGTGGCTATTTTGTCTTTCTTTTTCTTAATAAAGAAGAGTGGGATATAATATTTTATTCTAGACCCTTTCTTATAGGATTTAGGGGAACATATCTAGCCCCGTGGTCCGTAGACTTCAACCCAAAAGAACGTTAGTCCTGATGTGGGTTATATTGCCTCACGTCCCTCTAATTTTCTGGGAGGATTGCACTCTTAGAGACATTGGAAATAAACTGGGTAGATTCATTGATTGCGTAGAACCAAAATGAAATTTGTTTCCTTGCACAAAAATACGTGTGGAGGTGGATTTGGAGAAAGAACTCCTAGAGACTTTGTGAATTAATATTGATGGGTGGAGGCATCATTAGAAATTGGATTTCGAAGAGATTCGATTCAAATGCAATATCTGTGATGGTTTATGTACATTTTGCTAAAAGTTTTCCAAAAACCCAGGAGGAGCAGCCACCGTCAAAGTAAAATTCAGGAGAAGAATCTCAGTTCAAGAAGGTTTCAAGTAGGTGTAGGAATGTTCAATGCATGGGGATGCCTCAACCAATGGTACTCGAAGAATCTTTTCCCTCTACAAGAAATAATGAATTTGAAGTTCTAGGGCATCTTGAGGGTTCAGAAATTCCAAAAGACATTGGGAAAAAATTTGAACATGAAGCAATTGAACCCAACTTGGGTTTAATGCACCCTGACATCAACACATATCCATTCTAAGGATCTAGATCCAACAAAAAAAAGGAGTAGAAGAAGGAGAGGAGGGAGAAGAGGATGCAGAGGAAATAGAGGAGGAAGAAGATGAGACAAAGTAAATCAAGGAGACGAAGAACCACAAGAGCCAGCAACGAGGGTTCACTCTAAATCTTCTAAATCCTTTGCCAAAATTTTGAAGAAAGACCCAAACCCCTCCCCTCCTCTTACAAGGGGAAAGAAATCTAAGAGAACTTACAAGGCCAAGAATAACATCAGGGACATCAAGGGAGGGATTACAACTCACAATTGTTAGCTATGTTTTTTCTATGTATTTAGTGTGTAAGATTCTAGTTTTGTACTCATTTGTCTTCTCTCCTCTCCTATTAGTTATTTGAGGGGAGATGAATAAATCAATAAAAACTACCAAATTAACAAGATTCTTAATCAACACCTATTGTAACATAAAAAAGTATCTCCCAATTAAGTACTATTAAAAAAATACAGAATTCAACATTATAGAATATCATAAATAATTTTAAAATTCATAATAGAAAATAAATAATTTATTTTAAAAATTAAATATATTATTAAATTAATTATAATTGTTTTAAAACATTGTTATTAAAATCAATTATAATTAAATAAATAAAAAATAATGTCAATAATCTAGTTAAATTTGGTTGCCCTCAAAACATTAATTAATTATCTTATACTTCTCATTTAGTAAAATAATAAACAAAAACTTTTTTAATTGCCACTTATCCCACCCTTCACAACGTGTAGATACTTCTATTCATAAAAATCTTGGCGTGATAATGACTCCTCCTCTTCTTCTTGCGAGGTATGAAACGGTAAAAATAACAATTAAGTACAGCGACAAAGAGCGCCCTAGAATTTGACCGTGAAGTTAAACGCGGAAAATTGAAGTTAAAAGTGAATTCCAAGTAAACGAAACTCAAACTAGAATTTGACCGTGAAGTTAAAAGCGAAAAATTCTGGGCTGAGCAACGCTGCTTTGCTGTTGTTTTTGTCCAGAAAAGGCACATTGATCTGTACATTTTTTTCCGGAAAATATGCCTGGAATGTTAAGAGCTTTACTTAGTTTTTTAAGATAGTCAACTAGCAATACAAATATACATCTAGAGTTACAGCAAAGAGCTCATGTGCCCTTGCTACTATAATTCCATGATTCTTTTCAGACATGTCCAATTTCTGTTCATTCATATTATCGGGAAGCCTCCAGTTGAAACAGTGCAAGAGCTGCGCCACAGCAAACTCTACAACAATCATTGCCATTTGCTGTCCAGGGCATCCTCTCCTGCCTGCTCCGAACGGAATCCATTCAAAATTTTCCACTTTTGCATCTACTGGAACCCTGCTTCCATGAATCTCTCTGGCTTCAAACTTTCCCGTTCCTTCCAATTGCCCATACATTCACCAGAAGCCGATGTTGAGCTCAGACTCTACGCATTTGCCTCCAGTAGCGGCCATACGGTGAAAATGTGACGTCAGAGGAATTATACCACAGGTACTTAGTAGTGGTGGATGGAGATCTGCGCGCTATTCGTCGGCCACCGAAAAAAGATCGGCGAAACAGGCCAAAACCGCAAGGTCGGCTACTCTAAACGCTACTCTTTCACTCGCTCAAACCTCAAGGTCGGATCGTGCGGCTCGTATCGTCAGGCCGTCGGATCTGTGCCACGTAAGGTGTCAAATCCGTACAATTTTCGTCGTACGGTCTGATAGCCGGGCCATCCGATTGTCGACAAGTGGTGTGCATCCAAACGCTCATGAATCGCGATGTGGCGTTCATCTAGCAGTCCAATCCAAGGGCTCTGGCTTCACCACATGGCGTTCATCCAAGAGAAAGATCGAAGGGTTCTAAACTCGCCACTTGCCAAGCATGTAGTGGGCCGATCGAAGGGCTCTAAACTAGCCACGTGCCAAGCATCGAGTGGCCAGATAGAAGGCCTCTCAACTCGCCACGTGCCAAGTAACGAGTGGGTAGATCAAAGGGCTTTGAACTCTCCACTTGCCAAGCATCCGACGGATAGATCGGAGAGCTCTCATCTCACCACGTGGCGTGCATCCGAGAGCTGGAGAGCTCGTATAATTACATCCTTGTTTATTGCTTGGATTTTTGGAGTTTGATATGCAAGTTTGAACCTGTAATTCCAGATATACGGGATTTCATTCTTGAGTTTTAGTTATTTGAATCATGCCAACATCCCATCCTCTTTCATAGTGTTCAATCTTAATAACTTAAGAATGCGGAAGGGACTCCTCTGGTATTACTGAATACCGTATCCACGTATCCCTCATATAAAGAGTTGGTTAACCTTATCCTTAGTTCCATTTATCCCTTAGATAAACAGAGACTTAACCTTATCCTTCGAATAAGTCTAAAATCTTTCCAATCGGTTGTCTTTATTTATAAGGTAATGATTTTATAATCTAAATCAAGGGTTCACGAGAAATCATAGCTCCCTGAGCTAATATGATGAGAATTTTTACACAGGTTCTAATGGTTGATGTTTCCTTTAAAGACAAATGTTTGTTCGTATGAGAAAGAACATTTAGTTAGTATTAAGTAATTTTGTGAAAATTGATTATTATTATTATTATTATTAAAAACATGCTGTTTTCATTGTTTCTTACATTTGTAATTTTAATTTCAATTAGCCGTAAATGTAATTTCACTTAGCTGTAAAGATATTGTTGATAGAAATCTTTTATTTTTGTGAGGATGTGACAATGTATGGTTAAAAAATGCATCTATTCAAGTGTTGTTTATCAAGTTCACTGTTTTTAATTTTAGATTGCTAGTTTGGTGTAAATAAATATATAAAAAATTATATAAATTTTGCTCTTTTTGAAAGTTAGAAATTTGGAAAAGCACTATAAACTTAGAAAAGCCTTATAAACTGTGTTGTTGCAGGAATCCAAAAACTGAAGTGCAAACCTAAAAAAAATATTCAAGTGTTTATACCAATCAAAAATAAAATTTTCATCTTTCTATTTCAAAATGTATTTTATCCACACTTCTAGAAGTCTGGAAAATAAAGGTTTCTTAGATTTTCAATTTTTTTGAGATTGAGATTAGTCTAAACAATATTTGAATTTTGAGCTTAAAGCTTTTATTGACTATTATATATTGAACCTTTTTTTTATAGTTAAAACTCTTTTGAAAAGAGAAATTTATATTTTCAAGGTTTAAAGGTTGGGTAGTAAACAAATTCATAAAAGGAAAACTCAACACAATCTACATGAATTTTAAAATGGTAAATCAAGGAAAGCCATAAAAACAAAATGAAAATAAAAAATGTTTATCCATTGAAGATGAAAATGATTATTTTGAGTAAAGGGTTTTGCATCTTTATGATAATGAACACTTTAATGAACAAAAAAATGGACGTGGACTTTATCTTTGACAAAGAAATTGAAGAGGACACTAATGCACAACATGAATTGATAAACAAAATGAAGTGGCTAATACATTAAGGCTGGTAGGAAAAAATAGTAGTAACATTGATAACCAAAAAATAGTAGTAACATTGATAACCAACTTGATAACAAATACCCCTATAACTAAAAGTGAAGGGTTGGTGCCCAAATTTTCAACTTGTACTATATGAAAATATGCTTTTGATATTTTCACATTGTACTTCAAAAATTAATCAAGGATGCCACATGCTATGACAATCAAAGCATTTGGAAAATCAAAAACATTTGATGCAAGGACTACATGTAAAACTACATATGTAGTGGTCCATTGCACAAGTATAAAAAAATCAATGATGACCTTGTTGGTAGAGGCTTTATTTGTAGGATATATACAAAAGGTGTTAGTGCTATATGTAGTGCTTCATTGCACACTTATAAAAAATCAATGATGACCTTGTTGGTAGAGGCTTTATTTGTAGGATATACACATAAGGTGTTAGTGCTATATGTAGTGGTCCATTGCACAAGTATAAAATAATAAATGATGAACTTGTTGGTAGAGGCTTTATTTATAAGATATATACAGAAGGTGTTAATGTTATAGTGAAAGATTATTGAGTGGAAAATTCTCATGTTTGTGTGCCACCAAATATGAAGAGGTATGTATGGACCACACGTGCCACATTTATCAAAGAAAATTGAAGTTGAATTACTCACTAATTTTAAATAGATTCATTGTGATATTCATATCCTAATCAACACATTTGTGAATCTTAAACAGTAGTATATTCGATCTATCACCATTCATCACATGTTTTTTTGTTGTTACTATGTTGAATTTGAATTATAATATGACACTTTGCTTAATTTTGATAATAATTATTCGATAAATTTATGTTTTTCTTCCACAATTCGTGCTTTTATATCCTAGATGGTAATGGCTTATGAGATTTTTTTTCTACGAAAAATGTACTAATCGAAAAAATGCATTCGAAAAATCCCAGGCCCGCCAGCGTCCTTGCGGATATTAAGAACTTTATGGCACTGTAAGTTCTTTGACGAGGCCCTGTGTTTCGAAGTCGAGCCGTGAAATTGGTCGTCGATCTATTACTAGCCATGACAGCGAAGGGTCTAACTATGTGGATCCAAGCTATTCTTGGAAAATACGTTTTTAGGGTCAAGAAAACCCGTTGCAAACCATGAGTGCTTAAATCCCACGGCAAAAGGAGATCGACGCTCGAAAAACCAGTCCATGCAAACCGATCGTGGCTTGCAGAATGTTTGTAAGGTGGCTACTTGGAGCGTTCTCAAGTGATGGGAGTAGCCTCCGCTCATGTCATAATTTCGTGGAAGAAGCAACAGGCACAGTGGCTTCACATATGCAAACCCTACGGTTGCTCGTACCGGGAAGATGTGAGCTCGACACGCTCTATTTCTTAAAAGAGGCTGTAGACTACACCATGGCACTTAAGATGCAGGTTCAGGCCATGCAAGCACTCGTCGTCCTCTACTCAAATTCGAGTGCTCATGATTATTTTCAGGTCTAGGTATAACATCGCAGTTTCGAATCTCCATAACGTTCCAAGATCGAATCTCTGCGTGGACAAGAAAGGGTGAAGTGTTTTCCACGCAGCTGGGTAAATGTAACGGGTAGAACAGAAAACCAATTTGAATTCGCTCGCCTAACGAAAAAATGTCTATATATCTTAGATTTTTTTCATAATTTTGTCCCATATAATATACGACGGCTTGTGTATATGTATATTTTTAAGATATCACTTGCAAGTTTCATATAATAGTATTTATTTATTAATATCAAATTGTCAATGGAATATACTTTCATATACAGACACTCCCTACAAGAAGTTGAAGTTATGTGGCTGATGAAGGCCCAAAGGCATATTTAATTTATTAAACCTAATTTGAACATAAATCGTTCTGCTATATCCGTTCATTGTGGCTAGTCTTTCCTTGCAATTGGAGAACGGCCTCGAGAGTAGGTGAAACACGATCATCAGCGAACTCTGGTAATTTAAATAAATTAAACACATACCTCAATTATTCTTGAAATGTGTGGTAATTTAAACTGAATGCACAACTCAACTAAACGAATCGGTGCCGCAGCACGCGGGGCAGTAGAGAATGGGCGGACAGTTGAATCTGAATTGCACAGACAATTGAAACGCATCCACAATTGAATCTGAATTGATTTTGAAGGACGACTAAGAATATGCCAGCATCTTCAATGCATAGCCATCAGATTAAGATTTAAGGTTAAATAAAATTAAAAGATCATTAATTCTGTCCATTATCAATAAGTGTACACCTTTCCGCTTAATTAATATCAAATTGTCAATAGAATATACTTCCATATACCGACACTCCCTACAAAAAAAAAATTATGTTTTTATAATCTAAGTTCACAAAATTATGTTTTTATAATCTAAGTTCACGAGAAACCGTAGCTCGCCCATGAATAATATGAGGATAATTTCTACAAAAATTCTATTAGTTGATGTTTCCTTACACGAAAAATTTATCCCTTGTATGAGAAAGAGAAAGAACATGTAGTTAGTAGTCACGTAACTATGTGAAAACGTATTATTATTCTATTTGTGTTTATCCGTTGTATGAGAAAGAGAAAGAACATGTAATAGTAAGTAACTATGGGAAAACGTATTATTATTCTATTTGTCTTTATCCGTTGTATGAGAAAGAGAAAGAACATATAGTAGTCAAGTAAGTATGTGAAAACAAATTATTATTTTATTGGTCTTTTACCATGGTAAAAAGTCATTTTCATTGGTTGCTACATGTGTAAATTCAATTCTCATACAAATATTGTTTGTAGAGAATTCTTTATTTGGGTATTAACTTTTTAGAGTTTTATTTTCTATAATTAATAGATCATTGGTCATTTTGTATGTTTGTATTTACTCTCAAAAGGGTGTAGTTTCTCAAGTTCAGTATTTTCAATCAATTTTGGATTTGTGTTTTGGTATAAATAAAAATGATCAATAATCTACATAGAAATCACAATAATATTGGTTATAACAACAACTGCACCAAACACTAGCCACTACCTGCATAGATCTTTATTAGCTGCAATGGTTGCTGCACAATCATACACACAAAGAAAAACAAAATCTAGAATTTCACCACGATCCTCCTAAATCCATTGCAGAATATCCATGCTTGTAACCCTCATTGTCTATATCCAATCAACCATTGAAAACCCTCGATCGCAGAGGTCCTTGCGGGACATAATCGGTCGTCTAGCTGGGCCTCGCGGGACAACCTTTACTCGACTTCCAGGGATGCCTTTTGTTGGCGACGGAAGTCACTCCTGGATTCCTAGCAGGAGCAGAGCCCGACGCCCATCAATTTTATGTCACGATTGTTCATAGATGGGTGATCGAATGGAAGGAAACTCAAAACAATAGCGTTCCAATTCTGAAACTAGGCCAGGTATGCATGAGCAAGTGAGGTCTTGCGTAAACTTCAGACAGTGAGCTGTAGTAAAGGGTGAACAGGCAGAAGACTTGTACAAGAGAAAAGCGGAGGTCTGTTATAAACAACAGGTTTCTAACAGACTGAGGAAGAAGACGTACAAATGGGATATCATCTTACATTCAAACGCAAAGCCAGAGAATGCAGCAATGCAACAATAAATATTTGATCATAACATAACCGCAATAACTCGCACGACTCAGTCAATCACGAACTCTCTTAGCATGAGACGAAAATTAGATGGAGTAAGAAGAACTGTCGGTCATAAAACAAGAAATCTCATATACAAATGCATAAGCTGAAAGCTAGAATAGCTGTTAAAACATTATAGTAGGGAGCTCTGCTCAACCATCGATATCTTACAAATTACAAAGACTGAGTTTATATACTCATAGAAAATTGCCTCACAGAAGCGTGCTCAGTCACCCAAGACTTGGTGTCACTTCATTTCAGTCAAACTCGTACTGTTATCTTCTTTTAAGCGCCATCTTAACTACGCATGGCTCCTGCAAGGAGAGTAGCTGAGCCATTAAGTGTCGAGCTAGCGTGCGCAGACTTCTCTGTTGAGTCAAGGTCTTCGACATGGATTCTTTGAGAAAATCGATATACAGGACCTCCTCGGGCAGACGGCTTGCCAGAACCTCCATTCCCTCACTTAATGAATGAGAGGAGGTCTCAACCACCCGCGCCTGCCGTCATTTACTCCAGGTGAGAAACAGTAAGGAGATCGGATCCGATGGTGCCTGGAGGTCGCAATGATCCCCTTTGCAACTGAATTCGGCACCTCGGGCCTTCTTTATGCAACCCCTTCCTCTCCCCAAGTGACCATGGGCTATGACCATATGCTTTCGGCGCTCACGAATATGAAAGGGCTAACCTTTGCTGATTGAAATCACGATGAGCGATATGCCGAGAAGGCTTAATCTGGAACCACGTGTCCTTCTAGATCTGATGGTTCTTACTTCTCCTGGTGATGTCATGGGCCCGGGCCCGAGATTCTCCTGGCACCTCATACCTCGGAAAATAACGGAGCTTATTTTTGCGTGTTGGAGTCGTGATGGGCGAAGCGCCGAGATGGCTCTACTCGCTACCAAGTGTCCTTCTGGATGGACGGATGAGATCTTCTCGGCAAGACTGTGGGCCCGAGTCGTGGATGCCTTCAGCACTTCGCGTCTCGCGGCTGGGAAGAGGCTGGTCCTCGCTCTTCAAAGTCACGAAGGGCGAGGAGGCGAGGAGCCCAATCGCGTGCCTAGTGTCTACTTCAGATGGACGGCTGAGATCTTCTCGGAAATGCTGTGGGCCCAAGCTCTGGACGCTTTCGGCACTTTGTGACTCACGGCTGGGAGGAGCTAGTCCTTCTGCTTCAATGTCGTGATGGGCGAAAAGCCGAGGAGCCTAATTGCACACCACGTGTCCCTCTGGATGGACGGCTGAGATCTTCTCAACGATACTATATAGCTCTTTTTACTTTTGGTGCCCTCCACACGTAACCGTCGGCTAAGGCTCAAGTGCTAGCGCCTCTCGCAACTCGCGACCTCGCGAGTTGGAGTGTCGAACCTTGGCACTCTCCCTCCGCGAAATCCCGAGAGGCGATGGCTCTTTTCCTTTCCATAATTCTCGCGACTCGCGATCTCGCACGACCAAAGGATATGGTCCGCCCTCTGAACTCACAAACCCCGAGTTCAAGAAATGAATCCACGCATCAACTGATCGCGATCAATGGCCCTCGTTACTTCGCGAGTTCTCCATGGATACTTCTGACCGTTCACCTCTTTGAAAACTTCTGCGCTATACTTGGCATGACTCGGTTGAGTGCAATTACCCGCCGACCATTGATCTGTTTTGTAAAAAAGAACTTGGATGTTGTTGACGACACTTTGCCCACTCGCTTGACCTGCTACTTGGAAAAGCAGGGATTCTCTCGTGCTGCGCTTGAGAATTTCGTGCAACTTGTAGGCCCGAATGCTCTCGAGCCCATGACAAGAATTATCGCTAACATTAGGCTCCATGGGGGATAGATTCGTCCCTGTGATTCTCTAAGAACTCCTTCTGCAGCTTCAGTGCCTTGCTATTGGGCTATGGATTTACTTATTAGGACGAAAACATACAAAAAGAAATGAGACAAAGAACTAAAAGACAATATTTACAAACATAGGAGCCGTCTAAGGCTCAAATAAAACATTTTTTCAGAGAATGCCCATTCACTGGGCTGTTGAAAACCTCTCCACCCTCCAGATTCTGCAACCCATAGGTGTTGTTGGAGAAAATCTCAGAGATTTTAAAGGGGCCGATCTAGAGGGTGTCGAACTTGTTGTGCTTGCCTTTATCCTATCTGGGTGCGTCCCACTTCAATACCAAGTCCCCGATCTCGAACTCCTTTTTCCTGACCTTCCTGTCAAAAGCCTGCTTGATCTTCTGCTGATGACTGTAAGTTGCATCCCTCGCTTGTTCTCTGATCTGCTGCACTTCCACTATCTGATGAATTCTTCTGATCATATGATCTGGTTCTCCCTCAAAGTATTGAAAGAACTTTGCCACAGGTAAGGCAAGCTGAGTAGGGAAAACCACCTCTGCTCCATAGACTAGTTGAAAAGACAAAGTGCCTAGAGACTTCTTCGTGGTGACACGATCGGCCCACAGAGCAAATTTCAACTTTGAATCCCAGGCTCTTTTGTTATCCTCTAATGATTTTTTGATGATCTTTATCAGGCTTTTGTTAGTGGATTCCGCTAAACCATTGCCCTGGGGATAGTAGGGGGTGGAGTGAACTAGCGAGATCTGGAACTGCTCATAGAACTTAATTGAAGATTCATATTTGAAAGAAGCAGCATTATCGGTGACGATCCTGCTGGGACAGCCAAATCGGGCTATGATATCCTCCAGGAAGATGATAATTACTTTGTGTGATGCGCTTCTGGTGGGGACAACTTCTATCCACTTGGTGAAATAATCTCTTGCAGTCAGGATCCATCTGTGCTGACCACTTGAGGGAGGATGAATTTCTTCGATGAAGTCCAAACCCCACTGCTGAAAAGGTGTCGAAGCTACTATGGGTTTCAATGGCATCGATTTGAGCTGTTGCTTTCCTGAGAACTTTTGACATTTGGTGCAAGCTCTGATTTTCCTGCAAACATCGGGGAATAAAGTGGGCCAGTAATACCCATCTCGGAGTATCTTGTGGGCTGTGGTCTTCCAGAAATGATGACCTCCGCAAAGGCCACTATTAAAATCAAATGTAACCTTTTGGGCCTCTTGCGAGTCCAGGCATCTCAGAAACACCCCTAGAGGGTCTTTCCAGTACAAGGTTTGGTCAATGAGGCAATACCTGATCTCCTTGAGCTTAAGAGCCCTCGCTTTACTTTTTCCCATTCCATTGGGGGGCTTCAACTCCTGCAGAAAATACAGAATGTCACGATACCAGGAACATTCTGCCAGCGATAAGTCATCTTGAGAGCCTTGGCTGGGTGATTCAGCTTGCTGAGATCCTAGGCGGGCATTGATGAAACTAACTCCCAAGGCTTTGTAATTAGATTCAGCCAGCAACTTGTCAAAACCTTGCCCCTTAACCAACTTGGTGGGTTTTATCTCTAATTCAAATTCCAAAATTTTTGCGATCCATCGACCTCTTTTCCCATCTACGTCGGGTTGTATAAGGATGTCCTTCACGGAAGCTGAAGGAACATATGCTGTTACTTTTGAATGCAAGACATAGACTCTGAAAGCTTTAAGAGATTTCACTAAGGCATAGGCCTGCTTCTCCATGATTTCATATCTGCTCTCTGCATCTCTTAACGCCCTGCTGAAGAAAGCGATGGGTTGCTCACGCCCTTCCTCATTTTTTTGTAATAAGACTGCCGCCACTATGTCAAAAGAAGCAAAGGAGAAAATTAGGAACTCCTTGGAATAGTCAGGACTGATAAACACAGGTGTCTCGGTCAATTCCTTTTTTATTTGGTCAAAAGATGTCCGGGGCTCAGTGGTCCATCTCACTTCGTTTCCCTTTCTGAGCATTGTTGTGATGTGTTTTATCAGTTCAGCAAAATTTGAGACGAATCTCCTCAGGAATTTAATCTTTCCTAGAAATTCCTAGACTTCTTTCTTAGACCTGGGAAGTGAAAGGGTCTGAATTGCTTCTACCCTTCTAGGATCAATTCTCACTCCCTCTGCTGACACTATATGGCCTAATAACTTCCCCTCCTTCATAGAAAACAAATATTTCTTGGGGTTCAGGGATAGGCCAAACCTGCGACACTTCAAAAAGACTCTCTTCAGATGACAGCGGTGCTCCTTGTCTGTCCTGCAGAAGACTATGATATCATCCAGATATATTACCACAACCTGGTCCTTCTCCCCGATGAACGCTATGTCCATGGCTCGCTGAAATGTTGCTCCTACATTCATCAACCCAAATGGCATTTTGGCATACATGAATGTGCCCCAAGGAGTGGTGAAGGTTGTCTTCTCCTTGTCCTCAGGCATGACCGATATCTGATTATAGACAGAAAACCCATTGATCATGGATATCCTGGATGCACCGATTACCCTCTACAATATATGTTCCATCTTAGGTAGGGGTAATTGTCTTTCTTTGAGCTTCTGTTCAGGTTTCTGAAATCGAAACAAAGCCTGATTTCTCTGATTTTCTTCCTTACCGGGACCAAGTTGGCCACCCACTCGGAATATCTCAAAGGGAAAATAATTCAGGCATCTAACAACTTCTTCACTTCTTTCTCCATGACAGGTAGCAACATGGGATTCATCTGTCTTAGCTTCGGTCTAAATGTTTTAGCCTCTTTCTTTAGTGGGATTTTGTGCTCAATGACAGATGTGTCATAGGTCTTGAGGTCTTCGTATGTCCATGCAAACACATCAAAAAACTCTTTTAGCAACTCCATGTACTCGACCCTCTGTTCATTGGTCAGGCTGCTTGACAATTTGACGAATCTAGGCTCCTCCTGTGAACCAATGTTGCATTCGGTTGTCTCGGCATCTTCATTTGAGACCCTGCCCTTTACCGACACATCATTCCCATCGAACAATATTTCTAAAGGGACAAGTCTTCTCATAATGTGATTGCTGGGCAGCTGAATGATCTGATGATTATCGATTTTATTTAAAAACTCCTCAGGACGAGGGTCACCTTCCAGGTCGGGATCTTGGTCAATGTGCAATGCAGAAAATTCATCCATAGATTGGAGAAACCTTTCGAGTTCTGAATCATCCTCGAACACCTTCCAATTCTTGACATTGTCCGGCATCGAGGGCCTATATCTTATATCAACATCATTTTTTACCATAGGCAGCAGAGGAAGCTCGAGCACACTAGCTAAGACAGATAAAGAATCGACCAAAGTATTTTCTCCCCTCGGAATAGAAGAAATGTTAAAAGCCAAGAAGAAAATATCAATAAGGTCCCATACTTCATTTTGATAATTCCTGAGCCGGGGATTATGGGAACGATAAGAATTCCTTACCTGCTGGGTAATCAACTCAGCATCTCCGAATATTGCTATTTCTTCAATTCCCATTTCCTTTGCGGCCCTCATACCCAGAACAAGGGCTTCATACTCTGCCACGTTGTTGGTGGCTTCGAATTCTAGCTTGTATGACAGGGACACGACTTCCTGACAAGGTGATATGAAAACCACTCCAGCGCCAACGCCTTCGCTAGAAGAATCTCCGTCAAAAAACATCTTCCACACAGGGGAGATTTGAGGGGAAATCGGATGATCAGGGCTGGGATGTTTTCTGATTAGTAAGGATCTTTCAGGGGCATCGGTAAGCTGCAACAAACTAGACCCCAAGTCGGTGTCAAGTGCAAAGATGGGGTGATTGGTAGGGTCTGCTTCATCACTGACAATATAGGCCAGTTGGGATTCTCTGTATAATCTCCTTTGTTCCCCTCCAAAGACCAGAATGGTGGCATATGTGAGATCCATCTGTAGTGTCCCTCCCAGTTTTTTGATCCACGATCTAGACAACAACATACCGAATTTGGGGGGAACGTCGGCTACCACAATATCCGTGACCACACTTTTCATGGGCAGCTGAAACAGGGAAACCGCCAGGTCTTTGATGACTCCTAGGCACTGCACTCTTCTTGAATCAAAAGAGTATAAATCATGGTAAGCCCTGGTCACTTCTAATCCCAGCTCTTCCATTACTATTTTGGGCATAAGGTTATGCGAAGCCCCTGAGTCCATGAGGCAGTTATGCAGCACTTTATCATGTATATTTAGGGATGTGTAGAAGGGAGGGGATGAATCATCTATATCTTCCACCATAGGCCCTAAGACAACTGCAGGCTTTTCATCTTGAAGGTTTATTGAGTCAGAGGGAGGCTGGGGGGATTCAGATTGTAGCAACTTGGAGAGGGACCTTTTGAAATCCTCATTTTTAACTAGCTCAGAGAGAGGTACATGAATCCTAATCTTATGAATCTCATGCTCAAAATTGAAGGAGGTGGTAGATTTAGGAGCTTCTCTTACCTAAGTGACAGGATCTTTGTCTGGTGGTGAAGCACTTCGAGTCTTCTTTTCCTTAGTTGTGGCTGCTGTAGTTTTAGTAGGCCTATCTTCTATGAGGGGATGGTCTGAGCTGTCGAAGTCTCCTTCTCTCCTTCTTGATCTGAGATTATATCTTTTAGAAGTGTGACCGGCCCTCTGTTCTTTCCCCAACTCATGAATTTGAGCACTCATCAGTGATTCTTCATATGCGGACTGCGTCAAATGGGGAAAAGGGGGAGCTTCTTCAATACAGTGAATTTCAGGGCCAAACTCGTCTAT
>ML787141.1:330586-380897 GCA_009831015.1 Picea engelmannii | reverse complement strand
ACCGGCCCTCTGTTCTTTCCCCAACTCATGAATTTGAGCACTCATCAGTGATTCTTCATATGCGGACTGCGTCAAATGGGGAAAAGGGGGAGCTTCTTCAATACAGTGAATTTCAGGGCCAAACTCGTCTATCTCCTCTCTTTTCTCATGATCGACTAGGTTATTTTGGAGGGGCGCTTGAACCCTTTGATCTTCTCTATCCTTTCCCCTTTGTTCCCTCGGGAAAACCTGAGACATATTGCTAGCAGGTCGTTTGAAACCTCTATTATCATTGTTCTGGGGATTTCTGTACATGGGCTTCCCTTCTAATTCCAACCTTTCTATCTTGGTAGCAAGTGATTTTAGTTTTCTAGTTGTCTCATCTGTCTGATGGGGTAGGGGAGAGGAACTGGATGAGGAAGCTTCAGGCCTGTTCTTGGATGTACTTCTATCACCTGCATTCCTGAGTCGGTTGACAGCCAATATGTTAGATTCTACCTCCACGGCTGCATCCTGCATGTGGGCCAGCGTAGCAGCTCTTCTCTCCCTCAGCAGTAGGCAGAATTCGGGATCAAAAGCACTGGAGTAAGTGATCATTGCAGAGGCTTCGAACGGCTTTATCTCAGCAAGGATTCTGTTGTACATTTTATTAAACTTCTTGGAGAAGTCGGGGACAGATTCTCCTTCCTCTCTCTTCAACGACCCAAACTCTGTCATGTAATACATGAAATCCTTCTTATCTCCCCACTGCCTCAAGAAAGCATTATCCAGGGCTTCAATTCCAACAATAGATCCGGGAGCTAATCCTCTAAACCATTTCCTTACCTCACCATCCAGACATCTTCATCTCCAATGTTCAGGTTGTCTGCATAATTGTAGAAATAAGCCAAGTGTTCTTATGCAGTTATGTCCCCTTCCCCGGTGAACTTGGGCATATATTTCAAGTAATCTCCAGCAGGGAAAGGATTCGTGGGATGAGGTAAGATCAAGGGAGCATACCTAGAAACAACTATGGCATCCATTCTATTCAGAGGGGGATTAGCACTAGCCATAGGAATATTAGGTGGAGGAGAATTTGGAGGGGAAGGAGTTTGCGATGGGGCTACTGGGAATGAGTCCCGAAGTGGAGTGGGAAACAAAAGGGGATTTGAGGAAAATGCTAACGAGCTCAAGTCAGCGGGTGCTCGTCTTTGTGCAGGAGTGGGGAAATCTTCTATAGTCTCGGGTCTACACCAAGCTACAAACTCAGAGGAGAGGTGAGTGACAAGGATTTCTCCCTCCAATCCTAGATCAGGAGGGGAAAACTCAGCAGGAACACTCCCGAAATTTAAGAAACGGGAAACTTCAGAAAACGGTCTGCTGGGAAGCTGAGGAGAAGAAAATGGAGTTTCTATAGAAGGAGATAGCGGATTACCTGGTTCAACGGTCGAAGTTTCTCCTTCAGAGGCCTTTCCTTTTCTGAAAATCACCTCCGGATCAGCTACAGGTGTAGCTAGGGGCAGCTGTGGATGTGACCGCGTGTGTCTGCCTCTGGCAGCCACAACTAAAATAGCAGGTTCGCTCCAGTGGAGTCGTCACAATGGAGTCTCCAGGTGCACAGTAGCAATCTTCAAAGGCTCTGATACCTGATGCACCTTCAGAATCAGAGGCTCAATGTCGTTCAATCCCGGGGAAAATTTTCAACTTCGTCCCCGGCAACGGCGCCAGAAATGTTGGCGACGGAAGTCACTCCTGGATTTCTAGCAGGAGCAGAGCCCGACACCCATCAATTTTATGTCACGATTGTTCATAGATGGGTGATCGAATGGAAGGAAACTCAAAACAATAGCGTTCCAATTCTCAAACTAGGCCAGGTATGCATGAGCAAGTGAGGTCTTGCATAAACTTCAGACAGTGAGTTGTAGTAAAGGGTGAACAGGCGGAAGACTTGTACAAGAGAAAAACGGAGGTATGTTAGAAACAAAAAGTTTCTAACAGACTGAGGAAGAAGACGTCCAAATGCGATATCATCTTACATTCAAACGCAAAGCCAGAGAATGCAGCAATGCAACAATAAATCTTTGATCATAACATAACTGCAATAACTCGCATGACTCAGTCAATCACAAAATCTCTTAGCATGAGACGAAAATTAGATGGAGTAAGAAGAACTGTCTGTCATAAAACAAGAAATCTCATATACAGATGCATAAGATGAAAGCTAGAATAACTGTTAAAACATTATAGTAGGGATCTCTGCTCAACCATCGATATCTTACAAATTACAAAGACTGAGTTTATATACTCAGAGAAAATTGCCTCACAGAGGCGTTCTCAGTCACCCAAGGCTTGGTGTCACTTCATTTCAGTCAAACTCGTATTGATATCTTCTTTTAAGCGCCATCTTAACTATGCTTGGCTCCTACAAGGAGAGTAGCTGAGCCATTAAGTGTCGGGATAGTGTGTGCAGAATTCTCTGTTGAGTCAAGGTCTTCGGCATGGCTTCTTTGAGAAAATTGATACACAGGACCTCCTTGGGCAGACGGCTTGCCAGAACCTCCATTCCCTCACTTAATGAATGAGAGGAGGTCTCAACCACCCGCGCCTGCCGTCATTTACTCCAGGCGAGAAACAGTAAGGAGATTGGATCTGATGGCGCCTGGAGGTCACGATGATCCCCTCTGCAACTGAACTCGGCACCTCGGGCCTTCTTTATGCAACCCCTTCCTCTCCCCAAGTGACCATGGGCTATGACCATATGCTTTCGGCGATCACGAATATGAAAGGGCTAACCTTTGCTGATTGAAATCGCGATGAGCGATATGCCGAGAAGGCTTAATCTGGAACCACGTGTCCTTCTAGATTTGACAGTTCTTACTTCTCCTGGCGATGCCGTGGGCCCAGGCCCAAAATTCTCCCGGCACCTCGCACCTCCAAAAATAACGGAGCTGCTTTTTGCGTGTTGGAGTCGCGATGGGCGAAGCGCCGAGATGGCTCTACTCACTGCTAGGTTTCCTTCTGGATGGACGACTGAGATATTATCGGCAAGGCTGTGGGCCCGAGTCCTGGATGCCTTCGGCACTTTGCGTCTCGCGACTGGGAGGAGGCTGGTCGTTGCTCTTCAAAGTCACGAAGGGAGAGGAGGCGAGGAGCCCAATCACGCGCTAGGTGTCCGCTTAAGATGGACGACTGAGATCTTCTCGGCAATTCTGTGGGCTCAGGCTCTGGACGCCTTCAGCACTTCGCGACTCGCGGCTGGGAGGAGCTAGTCCTTCTGCTTCAAAGTCGCGATGGGCGAAAAGGCGAGGAGCCTAATCGCGCACCACGTGTCCCTCTGGATGGACGACTGAGATCTTCTCGGCGATACTGTATAGCTCTTTTTATTGTTGGTGCCCTCCACACGTAACCGTCGGCTAAGGCTCAAGTGCTAGTGCCTCTCGCAACTCGCGACCTCGCGAGTTGGAGTGTCGAACCTTGGTACTCTCCCTCCGCGAAATCCCGAGAGGCGATGGCTCTTTTCCTTTCCATAATTCTGGTGAATCGCGATCTCGCGCGACCAAAGGATATGGTCTTCCCTCCAAACTCATGAACCCCGAGTTCAAGAAATGAATCCACGCATCAATTGATCGCGATCAACGACCCTTGTTACTTCACGAGTTCTCCATGAAGACTTCTGACTGTTCACCTCTTTGAAAACTTCTGCACTATACTTGGCGTGACTCGACTGAGTGCAATTACCTGCCGACCGTTGATATGTTTCGCAAAAAAGACCTTGGATGCTGCCGACGACACTTTTCCCGCTCGCTTGACCTGCTACTTGGAAAAACGGGGATTCTCTCGTGCTGCGCTTGAGCATTTTGTGCAACTTGCAGGCCCGGATGTTCTCGAGCCCATAACAAGAATTATCGCTAACACCTTCAACCCTCATTTCTCCAAACCCTCCTGAAACCTACAAATTTTTGGGCTCGTCCTCGTCCAAAAATTTTTATAAACCTCCCGCGTACTTTTGTATCCTTCCAACTGTAAGAAAAACTCCCAAGTGAATCTCCAATGGTAGTCATGGGTGGACTCCCCTCTTGTTCATCTAGGGTGGGTATTGCACCACTGAAACTAGACTGAAGTAGTGGAATGGTTTTCCAAAAAACCAACAAAACCATGACTCCAAGAGCACCAATCAAGAGTTTAAACAAATCATATTGTCAAAGAGAAGGGTTACCCCTCTATTTATCCTTCCTCCGAGCCTTCTAGATCTTTCCCTTTTTCTTGACGAAATCAAACCCTCTCTTTATTTTCCCTCCAATTTCATTTAAATATAATTATTTGTTTTATTTAATGTCACTTTAGGATTTTTTATTCTTTTAACTTAGTGACACCAAATAAACCTCCTTGACTCCCTTTTTTCCTTATTGATTATAGCCTATGGGATTTGTATAGGATATTGAGTCATCCTCCATCATGATCAATTGGAAGGGGACATTACAGTCCTCCCTTCCCAACATTGCTTGTCCTCGAGCAACTCTATATCAGGGTGTTGTAAGATCTGCTCTCCTTCCCAAGCAACATCTTCTGCGAGAAATACTCTCGATACAACCAAATACTCTCGAATGACTCTTCTCCTCAACCTCCTTTTTGTAACATCAACAATTCTCTTGGGAGATACAACCGACCACCCTTCCTCATCTAGTGGAGTAAGATATTTTGAAGCAATGGCCTTTTATCCCAATGCCTTCTTGAGGCAGGATACATGGAAGGTGTTTTGGATCCTGCTACCCTTTGGTAACTCCATATCGTACGCTACCTCCCCAACTCTCCTAATCACTCTGTAGGGTATATAAAAATGAGGCTTCAGCTTCTCTACACCACTCTTCTTCAATGACGATTGTATATAAGGGTGCAACTTGAGAAAGACTAGGTCTCCAACCTCAAATTCGCATTCTACCCTATGCTTATCTGCATACATCTTCTGTTGATTTTGAGTGGCCTGCAAATTCTCCTTCAGGATTCTCAAGATGTCCTGGCTTTCCTGCAACCAATCTTTGGACTTGGGAGCTCTATTCTTCCAAAATGCCAAATCAAAAATAGATGGATCATCATGGCCATACAATGCCTTGAATGGGATCATTCAGATGGACATGTGATGAGTGGTATTGTAACAATGCTCCTCGAGATGCAACCACTTTATCCATGCATGTTGTTTCCCAGACACATAGTTCCTTAGGTACCCTTTGACCCATTTGTTTAGTATATCGGTTTGTTTTTCTGTCTAAGGGTGGTAGCTAGTACTAGGTGTCAAATTTGTCCTGGATAACCTGAACAACTCCCACCAAAACGCGTTGAAAATCCTTCTATCCCGGTCAGTGACTATGTTCCTCAGAAGACCATGGCGCTTGAACACCTCCCTAGATAATATATCGTCTACCTGAGATGCACTATACTCTGAAGGAATGGAAAATAAGTGTGCACATTTAGTCAATATTTCCACTACCACATAGATAAATCCCCTGCCCTGCACCTTTTGCAATCTTGTGATGAAGTCCATGAAAATGTTATACCACTTATGCTCTAGAATCGGAAATGGCTGAAGAAGTCCCACATGATGTGTAAATTCTAACTTGTTCTATTGGAAAGTCATGCACTCCCTCACATGACAAAGAACATCCTCCATGAGACCCTTCTAGGAGAATATCCCCTTCACCTGCTTGTAGGTCTTCAGATACCCCTGGTGCCCTGCCAGTGGTGCACCACGTACTTCCCTCAAAATATTACCAATGAGTTTTGAATCATGGACAAGATAGATCTTGTATTTGTAGTAGATGGTGTCATCCACTATCCTATACCTATCATCCTGAATGCTATCTTCCATCAAATCACAAGAAAAGGTGTTTTTGGAGTATTCCACCAAAATAATGGACTTCCAATATGCTAAGATCTCTTTCATGGAGAAAGTTTTAGGTCTCCTGGATAAGGTGTAAACAACTATGTTCTTATTCCCCTTTACATACTCAATGTCAAAACCATATGCCTGCACCTTACTCCCCCATTTTTGTTGTCTGTCATTCAAATCCTGCTGCTCCAAGAAATATCTCAAGTTGATGTGGTCAGTCCTAAACACAAAGTGTCCTCCTACTAGGTAATAGTTAAACTTGGTTGATGCATTCATGATGGTCAACATATCCTTATCATAGATCAGATAGAGCTTCTTTGGCTATCTTAGATTTATTCTCTTGAAAGCTATCGAGTGTCAGTTATACATCAATACTTCTCGTATCCCCTCACCGGATGCATCACACTCCAGTAAAAAAGGATGCTTTAAATATGGGAGTGATAATACTGGGAAAGTGCTCATCACCCTCTTCATTCTATCAAATTATAGCTATGAGTCCTCTGACCATCGGAGCACCCACTTTTTGGTGAGGTTTTTCCATGGTGCAACCAATTGTGAAAATCATTTCACAAAGCACCTATCATAACTGAATATCCTAAAGAATCCTTGCATATTTGTGAGTGATTTGGGGGTGGGATAGTCTAATATTGTTTGAATATTCTCTTGATTTACTTTTACTCCCTCAACATGAATCATGTGCCCCAGATAGAGGATCTTTGTCAACCAAAATTTTCACTTTTCCTCCTTGGAAAAAAAAAATTGCTCCTCCATAATGGTGAGAATCTGTTCCACGTGCTTCAAATGTTCCTCCCACATCCTGTTGTAGATAAGAATATTATCAAAGAAAACTAGTAATAATTTCCTCAACTGTTTGTTGAAGATATGGTTCATGCACAACTGAAATGTAGCTAATGTGTTAGTCAACCTAAAGGGCATGAATAGAAACTCATAGTGACGATAATGACACATGAATGTTGATTTATGGATATACTCCTCTCTAACCCAAATCTTGTGGTATCATGATCGTAGATCAACCATTGAGAAGTACACTACCCCATGGAGCTTTTCTATCAGCTCATCAATCATGGGTATTGGGTATAATTTTTTGATGGTCTTGTTGTTTAGTTCATTGTATTCTATGCACATCCTCATAGTTCCATCCTTATTCTTCACTAGTACTACTGAAGACGTGAAGGGACTAGAACTAGGCCTGATATGTCCCATCTCCAACAACTCCTTAATAGCCTTCTCGATTTTTTCCTTGAACCTATTCAGATGCCTATAGGGTGTGGTGATCATGGGATTCGACCCCTCTTTTATCTCAATGACATTCTAAAATCCTATGTCACGTGGTCTCCCTCCTGGAAATGGTTCAAATACTCTTTCATTACTTCCAAGCAATGCTTGGATATCAGCAGGGTAATGTTGACGATCCCGTGATGGCTTCTCCATGGTGATCAAGAACTCAGTTGCACAAGCCACGTCCCCATGTCTAAAATTTGCCTCCATGCATTGGTTAGACATGATCATAGGGGTGCATGTCGACATAGCTCTTAGGATGACTCTTTGTCCACCCTTGTCTTGGAAATCCATCCTCATGTCCTGATAATTCATGTAGATATCTCCCAATGAGTACAAACATTGAACTCCTAGTACCACATGAGTATCTTCTAAATCTATGACATAAAATTCATAGGTAAATGTATAGTTTCCCAATGTTACTTCCAATTCCATGATCCTATGAGTACAAGCCATGTTGTACCCATATGATACTACCATATTGAATCCCTCGAAATCCTCCACAAGGATTTGTCTCCTGGTGACAGGTGCAGCATCAATAAAGTTGTGGGTGGCCCCACCATCAATAAATGGTGTAACCCTCTTCCCTTGCAGAATTCCTCTAACCTTGAAGGTGTAGTATTTTAGGACTCCTGAAAGTGTGGCAATGGCTACTCCCTTGGCACTATTCTACAATGGTTCCTTCTCTATAACATCGAGCTGTGATGGATCACCACTGTCTTGTCCAATTCCCTCATCATCACCATAATCCTCCTCGTTATAAACTACCTTAATATAGTGGAATTTACCTTTTCCCACACATCGATGACCCGATTCCGAAGACTCCTTACAACTCTAGAAAAGCTTCTTCCTCCTTATTTCTCTCTAAGTTTCCTCATCCAACATGTCCTTCCATGCCCATGTTTTCTTGGGAGGTTTTGACACTACCTTCTGCGGGATAAATTTTTCTTCTGATGTCTTCTTGGGTACGATATTTTCCATATCCTAAGTCTTCATGATAGATTCCTATAGTTTTTTTGGCCTAAAATACTTTACCCAACCTCTTAAGGATTCAACTAATCCCTCTGTGAAAATCATCATCAATATTTTCTTAGAAACATCAGTCACTGTGACTTTCATCTGCTGGAAATTTGTGACATAGGCCTCTAGTGTACCTGTAACATCCCCAACATCCAACTGGTTTATGCCACATAAAAAATTTCGAACTGTATACAAATTAAATTATATACACATAGAAACTCTTGCATAACTTTATATGTAAAACTTAAAACGAACAAACACATTATGTAAATGCACAAATTCATACAAAAATAACAGTAAACATATACATGTAGCATAGACATGAAATACCCATAAATCTAACGAAAGGTATAAACCACACACAGGAAAAACCCATAAAAATAAACACAGAATTAATAATGTAACATATAAATTAACACACAATTGACACTTATCTTAGTAAGAATATCACGAACTGTGTGCAGACCTTCCACGAACCTCCCAACCTTAGATCACACTGCTCATGACTCTCAGCAATGGGTCACCCCTGAGCTGGTAGTAAACTCCACCCAGGTAAAGGGATTCCTAACCAGGATGACGTATCACAGACAACAAGAAAGACTCTGTCATAGGTGCCAACTCAAACTAACAACCTACAGTCTCTAATTCCCCACATGCCTATCCCACCCCAGGAAGTGTGCACCTTCTCTGCTAAAAAGTCCCTCAACTACCCCACTTCCCTTCCAGGGCTTCAGCAACAGGATGAACAGGAAGTCTCAGAGCCCTATAGCTATAGTTTATCACCTTTGAGAATCAATCCCCAACAATTCTCTCACCTAGAGAGAAATTGTTCATGGGAATGAATGATAACCTGCCTCTTCAATATCCCATGGGATTGACAACCCTCTTCTTTAGTATAGCTCCCAAGATAATTGGGTATATATACAAGTACGGGTATGGATATGGGTACAGGTATCGATACAGGTACAGGAAGGTACATAGGATAGTTGAATGAGTGAGTGAATGATCGTGGAATGATCTGAAAATGAACTAAGTCCAAGCTATATGTATGCATGTTCCCAAATTAACACTTGTCATGTTGGGAGCTACTTTGGTCCACTTGTCCCCATCCTTAGAACTTAGGATAAAATAATTATCCATACTTTATACTTTAAGGAATCTTAATATAATATTTATTTTTGGCTTAAGCTCCCTAGCTTAGCCCTTTTCCTCAACTTTTATCCCCCCCTTTCCCTAACTAGTGGATTTTATACCCCCATACTCCTTTATCGTGGTTAGTCTACACGTAGCGATGTATTATATTAATGATCAGACATATACAAAAATAGACTCATTGGCCTTAAAATCTAGGCTCTCTAGCATAAGTCAAAACATAAGCGTCCTAGCATATAATAAGTGGGTCAACAACCTATAAAACACAACATATACACAAAATCTCCCTGGCCTCAAAATCATGCACACTTAAGTTTGTTGTGCGCGATATCCTGGAATGTGCACACTTCATCATTTTAGTGCACAACAGATGTGCACACTATACCATGGAAGGTGTATACAAAAAATGATGTCAAACAACTCACCAGCTTAAGTACATTTCCATTTTCATTTACAATTGGGTTCG
The DNA here is from genome assembly GCA_009831015.1 of Picea engelmannii. Taxonomy (NCBI): domain Eukaryota; kingdom Viridiplantae; phylum Streptophyta; class Pinopsida; order Pinales; family Pinaceae; genus Picea; species Picea engelmannii. The sequence goes on along the minus strand of ML787141.1, from coordinate 371,118 downwards.
GCCTAGGGGTATTAATAATAATAATAATAATCTATTTTTAAGGTCATTGCCAAGCCACACCAAATTGGTGTATGGGATCCCCTTATTTATGCATTGTCCTCAGTGCATTAAGTACACATATCAATAAGATATCCAAAGTATTCAAAAATATGTGAGTATTTTGCCTGCATTGCATCCTCATGCTCCCAAGTAGCATCCTCAGGACCGTACCAGATCCATTGGACCTTTACAAGCCCTATGGCTCAATTCTAGATATGTTTGATTTTCCGATCCAGAATGCGTACTGGATGTACTTGGAAAGTGCCTTCTTGCTCCACTTGAATCACATTCCAATCAATAACATGATTAGCATCAGGTATATATTTCTTAAGAAATGATACATGGAATACATTATGAATGGTCATTGATGTAGGAAAGGTAAAAATATGAATGGTTTGAAAAATATATATTTCAAACCACCCACAATAGTGAGCTACCAACTTTGAACAATTTCCCAACTTTAGGGAACTTTTGTTGGCCTTCACTTTCAAGAATACATGGTCCCCCACTTTAAGGTCTCTGTGATTTCTGCCCGTATCAACATAGCTTTTCTTCCTTTCTTGGGAAACCTTTAAATTTTGTTTTATTTTCAACATTTTCTCCTTGATGTCCTTGAGTAAATCTGGCCCAACCATTTCTCTATTTGTTGGGTTGTCCCAACTTACCGGTGTGTTGCACCTTCTGCCATAAAGTGCCTCAAATGGGCTCATCTTTAGAGATGTTTGGTAACCATTATAATAATAAAACTCTACTAAGTGTAAGTATTCTTCCCATTTTTATGGTTTATATATCACATACATCCTCAACATATCCTCAATCACTTGATTCACTCTCTTTGTTTGTCTATCTGACTTTGGATGATAAGTTGTGCTAAAATTCAAATTTGTTCCAAATCCCTTAAATAATCCCTTCCACAAATTTGAGGTAAATTTTGGATCTCTGTCAGACACAATTGTCTTGGGTATACCATGTCATCGAGAAATTTCTTTCATATAAACATCAACAATGTTGGATTCCTTGTGAGTGATCTTTACTGGAATAAAATGGGTAGCTTTAGTAAGCTTATCCACCACTACCATGATAGAATCTTGTTGTTTTTTTGTTTTGGGCAGTTTGATGATGAAATGCATTGTTACAACTTCCCATTTCCACTCAGAAATGGGTAATGGTTGTATCAAACCAACTGGGTGTCTATGCTCAACCTTTACCTTTTGACATTCCAAACATTTGACAATTAAATCAACAACTTCTTTCTTCATTCCTAGCCAATAATATTGGCTCTTGACAACTTCAATACTTTTCTGATAACATGGGTGCCCAGCATAAGGTACATTATATATTTCCCTAAATATAATATTTTTCAATTCATGGGAATTTTGTACATAAATTATGCCCATGTATATGAGAATTTCATCATTTTCTAGCTTATAGTCTTCAATTTTCTGCTGAAATTACCTTGCTGTAATTTTGCCACTAATTCCTTGTATTGCAAATCTGATTTTGTAGCCTCCAAAATTATGTCTTTCAAATATTATTGGTACATGCTAATGGTTGTAGAATGAAACTCATGCACTCTTCTGCTAAGTGTATCAACCACTTTGTTGTCTTTCCCGTTGATATGCTTTTATATCAAAGTCATATTCACTGATAAATTCTAACCATCTACTTTTCTTAGCATTTAGAGTTGGTTGATCAAATAAATATTTCATACCATTATGGTATATCCTCAGCTCAAACATTTTCCGCATTAGGTAGTGCCTCCACTTCCTCAAAGCATGCACTATGGCTGCCAACTCCAAATCATGAGTGGCATAGTTCCTTTCATGCTCCTTCAACTTCCTTGATTCATAACATACAACAAACCCATTTTGACTAAGGAATCCACCAATTCCTTCTTTACATGCATATGTGCATACAATGAAGTCTTCATTTGGATCTGCAATCCTTAGTATTGCATTACTTGTTAATAATTTCTTCAAGTGCTGGAAACTCTTTTCACAATTCAATGTCCACTGCAACTTCACACCCTTCTTTTGCAAGGAAGTGATTGGGTGTGCACTATTTGAGAATCCTTCAATAAATCTCCTATAGTATCCTGCAAGGCCCATGAATGATCTGACCTCTATCACATTCTTTGGGGATGACCATCCTCTAATGGCTTCTATCTTCTCAGGATCCACTGATATCCCATCCTCTGAAATGATATGTCCCAAATAATGAATTTGCTTTTAATAAAATGAGCACTTGCTCAATTTGGCATACAACTAATGCTCCCTTAATACTTGTAATACCATCCTCAAGTGTTGTTCATGCTCTTACTCTGACTTAGAATATATAAAAATGTCATCTAAAAATACAATGACAAACTTATCTAAGTATTCTGTAAAAATACCATTCATTAATCACATAAAGATAGCTGGTCTATTTGATAACCCAAATGGAACAACTGTGAACTCATAATGAACATACCTTGTTCTGAAAACAGTCTTGTTGATGTATTCTTCTTTAAATATCACTTGATGATAACCTAACCTGGGTCAATCTTGGAGAATATCTTTTCATCTTTCAATTGATCAAAGAGATCATCAATCCTTGGCAAAGGATACTTATTTTTCATAGTTATCTTGTTCAACTGCCTAAAGTCAATGCAAAGTCTCAATGTTCCATCCTTTTTCTTCAAAAATAAAACTGGCGCACCCCAACGTGACACACTTGGGCATATATACCCCTTCTTTAGGATCTCTTCAAGTTTCATTTGCAACTCCTTCAATTCTGGTGTACTCATCCTGCATGGAGTCTTGGATACTGGATTTTCTCCAGGAATCAAACTTATGGAGAAAACAATATCTCTTTTATGGGGTAATCTTGATATTTCCTTAAACACATATTCAAACTCTTTTAGGACTACATAATATTCAATATTTGACACCTTGTATTTAGGTGTCTCTTCCATATGTCCAACAAATAATTGACACCCTTTTCTGTAACATTTCTTCAGCTGCAATGCTGAAATTTCTTTAATGGTTACTGCCCTGGGAATTCCCTACAGTGTCCTTAGGTTCCTTTCCTCATCCTATCAAGTAAATACCTTGTTATGACAGTATAGGATAGCATGATGTTGGTCCAACCAATCCATCCCAGTTAGACAGTCATAGGAACCTAAATGAAATATGTTCAAATCTGCCTCGATGTTCAGTCCATTCATGTACATAAGACATGACTTAACCATCTCATTAACTTTTATTTTGGCTCCGGTAGCCAGCGGCACCAACCAATATTTTCCATGCTTGCTTCTTGGAAAATCCAAACTTTCCACCATATTAGGATATATATAACTATGACTATCTCCTAAATCAATTAAAATAGTAATGGTTTGGTTGTCGATCATACCTTCCACTTCAATCATATCCGACTGATACTCTGCTTGCTTGTTGTAAATGGCTGGATAGATCCTTAGTACATTTATGCCCATGTCTTCCACTGTTTCAACTTGTTGTACATTGTGAACAGTCCTCACCCTTTCACCTCTGTGAGGACAATCTCTAAACATATGATCTCATTTACAACCCTAACATTGAATAGGTGGTTGCCTTGGATTTTGACCCCCTGTCTCCATGATTCTGGGTTCTCTAGTAGTTGGTTGTCCCTGAGGATTATTTCTGAAGACTGGTGGTTTAGTTCCCTTCTTCCTCTGATCCATCTTGAATTTATTTTTGTCTTCCCAATATTTTTGGAAAGTTGGCCTTGCTTTTTGCTGAGCATATAGGCATTTGGCTAGACTTATGGTCTCCTCCAATGTTTTGGGATCATCATATTGTATTTTTTCACTGATGAATGATGGAAATCCACTCAAATACTTATGAATCTTAACTGTATCATCCTTTATGAAAGAAACATACTTCAACAGTTCTAAAAACCTTCTTTCATATTCATCTATGGTCATACTCCCAAGTTTGAGTTCAAAGAACTCTTTTATTTTCTTGTCATAGTATCTCTTAGTCAAGTATTTATTTTCAAAATACTTCTTAAATTCCCTTTAAGTAAGATTTTTCTCTTTAATGTGTTGCACCTGCACAAGATGATGCCACCACATGGATGCCTTTCCCTTGAGTTTATATATGGAAATTATTCCCTGTGCATGACAAGAATAATTGTGCAATTGAAAATACTTTCTCATTCCCAGTAGCCATGTCTCTGCATCTTCATCCTTCTTTTTCTCACTATTAAATGTAGGAGGTTTATTTTGTTCATTTCTCCTCGTAGCTCATACACCCCAGACTTCTTATGCTTCATGAAAGGGGATGGACTTGAGATGTTGTGTGCTCTCTTATTGGAATGCCTCAGGGAGTGATGGTGATGTCTGCTAACACTTGCTTTTCTTCTTTTCTCATAAGGAAACCTATGAAATATTGATTTTCTTGAGCCACTCTCCTTATCCAATTTATTTTCTATTATGTTCAAGCTCAACATTAAATTCATGTTGAAGTCCTCCTGCTACTCCTTGGATTTCATAAGCCTTTAATTATCAAATTTATGGCTTTGGAAATCCTTCTGCAATTTTTTAATGGTCTCTACCATATTCATATTTTCATCCCTTCCTTCTCCATGTCCATTGGATTTTTTTCCTTCAATGCCCAAATGGAAATCCATCCCTCTGATCTCATATTCCTGGTTGTAAGTCCCCTGTGCATACTCCATTCCTATGCACTCTGTGTTGATCCTTATCTGATCTAAATTTGCAAAATGTACAACAAACAAAACTTTGTCAGGCTAACCATTTCAACAATTTCATGAAAATATGAACCATTCTAGTTCAATAATGCATCATAATTATTTCTTCTGATTTCTTGAAAATTGAATGCCCAAATCAATTTTATGGGTGAATAATTATATTATGTTTTCTAAGATATTTCCAACACCCACTTCCTTGCTCAATTCTGAGTTTCGAGCAAAAATTTATGGTTGTTTGAAAATTGTCCATTATTATTATTTTTTTGTTCACTCTTCAACTTGGTGCAATTCTGCGTTGTAATTATGTATTTTTGCACCTACTCCATTGGATGTTTAGTAGAATCTCAATTGGGTTTATTCATATAAATATTTTGGACAATCTATCCAAGTTTCACCTTTTTTTGGGTTTTGGGATGCTAGTTATAGCCTGCTGAAGTTTCGAGACGATTTGAGTTTTTGGTCTGGAATGCTACATGTACCTTCTTTTCCATATTAAACATTTTTACCATGCCCAGAATTTTAATTCAACTCTAGGACTATTTTCTATGGTTCAATATCTTTTCATAGACTTCTTCTGCGCCTCAATATGATTATGGAGAAGAAAGTTGTGGCCCTTCGAAGTTAGTTGGGTCTTAAAATTTACCCTCCACTATTTGTCCTGTAACTTCCTCATAAAAGATCTGTTTGACAAATGGTTTACACCATAGAAATTTCTCTCTGAGATCTTTTATTTGAGCTGCAGAGTTAGAGTATACCTTGGTACACTATGTTTTCAAGGTTTTTGAGTAGCTAAAAAAGAAATTTAGGGCCTCAAAAACGTGTTGCAAAAAGATGACCTTAAAAAAGTATAAAAGTTGCAGAAATTCGTTGGTTTTCTGCTGTTGTACACCATCCAAATGACTTCGCGCGCACAAATTTGAACTTGTACACGCATATTTATCATGGGAAGCAAAACCATAAGGTAGTGCATGCTTTTCACACCTATAACCAATGTGGATCACTTCTCTATTGCACCAATAACTGGTGCAGACTACTTTTGTGTCACACACCAATATCCATCACGCACAATTTTGGTTCATGCACTAATACCTGTTGCGTGCAATTTTTGTTTCATGCGCTAATATTTCATGCGCATTTTACTCTAGGCGTTGCACCATTACTTTACGCTTTGTCAATATTGTGCACACCATGCGCACCATTATTATGCATGTGCACACCGTGCGCACTAGTATTATGCATGCGCCACTCAATCTTCACCACACAATACCAAATTTTAGCATGCACGCCTGGACGCTAATATTTTTTTGCGCAATGCCATTCTGCACCGCACAACACCAAATTTTGGCGTGCCCACCCCCACACTAGTATTTTTTCACGGAATTCCACTCTGCACCGCGCAACACCAACTTTTTTCACGCGCACCAGCACTCCAATATTTTTCTGCGCAATGCCACTCTAGTGCAACGCCAAATTTTAGCGCGTCCACCCACACACCAATATTTTTCCGCGTAATGCCACTCTGCACCATGCAATGCCAAATTTTAGTATGCGCATCTGCGTGCCAATATTGTTCCACATATCACAAGCTTTTCACTGTGCATGATGCATTTTTAGTGCACCCAGCCACACACATTATTTTTTATGTGCATTAATCCATTATGAATTTCGCTGCATAAATTGTTGCTTTTGCTTAACATTTTCCCAATTTTTACCATAGACATTATGAAACTATGAAATTTGTTCAATTACACCTTGATAACACCAATTCAACCTCTGCAACAATAAGTCATTGTTGGTTGACATCCTTGGAACAATTTTTTCCCAAACTCAATTCACGAATTGAGAATTTTAATCAACTAATCTCGCTCCACCTATCATGGCTTCCCTGTAACTTCAAATTTGACCAATTCTTGGTGATGTGTTCACATGTAATTTCATTATCACGTCTTTCTCTTGCAGGCAGCACCTTCATCAAGTTTGTTATGTTTATCTATCGCTCACAACATGTCTACAAATTCTTATTAGAGGGCATATCCTCTCATGATGATGGTCAACATTTTCTAAATTTTAAGACTGGTGATTTTCAATTAGAACTAGTTTTTGGGTTAAACTATATTTTTCTTATATTTTTCTAGAATTTTATCTTAGTTATTAAGATTATTAAAACAAATAATTTACAAATAACATACTAATTTTTCCTTTCATTTGTGAATTTTATTAAGTTTACCAAAAGATTGAAAATTCATTTAATAAAGATTAGGGATAAGTTAAATTCATTAAGCATCATTAACCATGCACAAATATGTGTTGAGCATCACATTAGTCTTTAACTACCTAATAAGATTTCTTTAAATTCAAACAATTCTAGATGGATCTATGATGGCCCTTGCACTAGGTTACGATAACATGACCTTTTGTTGTAACATTTATTGAAAAACAAACCATTTAATGGAATCATGTCTAGCAACATTTATCCCTCTACTAAAATAGTTTTAAAAAATAAACATATAAGATGGCTATAATCATAACAATTCTCTAGAGATGTGTACAAAATACTATGTTAGACAATTAGGTATCAAACTCTAGACTGGCATTCTTAATTTAATTACCCAACTCTAGGCTAGTAACATTAACTTAGATTCCCAACCATCCCTATGAGGATCACTATGTGAATATAGACTCATCACCCTCCACATACATGCAAGCAATCATAGTCAAAAGCTAAAGAAACAACATGAACTAAATAGTTTAAATCCAATGAAGAAAATAAAATTCCCATTCAACTTAGATGCAACAAGAGTGTAATGTCAAACAGTCATCTAAGTGATGTAAACATAAAGTCAAGTGGTCCTCCATGTGATGTAAACTTCTCACCTAACTAGAAATGTATTCTAAAAAAAAAGAGGAAGAAATAAAATTATGTCATATCACTAGGTCTCCATCTAAGAAATGTAATAATAGAATCCTTTATTAAAAAATTCATTACACACATACATAATACAAATTGTCTTATATTTAATTTCTTAAGCAAGAGATTAAATCTAATTTAAACTATGCATATAGAGGTCATAAATGGAACGATGAATAAAAAAAGGTATAATTGTGTATAAAAATTTTCCTTTAATGTAGTTTAATCTTAAATTTATTAAACACTCATAAAAATTAAAATGTAAACCTATATATATGTAAAGATATTTATTTTATTAATATTACCGTCCATGTTTTATTATTATTATATTTATTTTTTGTGTTTTTTATCTTATATTATGATTTTTAACTTTTATTTTATTTTAATTTATTTGTTAGTAAAAGACATTTTTAAGGAGAGAAATCTATCTATTATTTATCACTCCAAACCATATGATATTTACTTTCTATGGTTTGGCATGCATGCAATGTGTTGGCTTCAAGCAAAAGTACATTACCATGCTCCACATCCAATGTGATGCTAGAGCATATTAGACCACCAAGCTTGTTGAGGTGATGACCAAGAAGAGCCTATTATACCACCAAGCTTGGCAGAGCCTATTAAACCACCAAGCTTGTTGAATTGATGAGCCTATTAAACCACCAAACTTGTTGAAGTGATGACCAAGAAGAGACTACTAGACCACCAAGCTTGCTAGAGCCTATTAGACTTGGATTCCTTGTGAGTGAGCTTTACTGGAATAAAATGGGTAGCTTTAGTAAGCTTATCCACCACTACCATGATAAAATCTTGTTGTTTTTTTGTTTTGGGCAGTTTGATGATGAAATGCATTGTTACAACTTCCCATTTCCACTCAGAAATGGGTAATGGTTGTATCAAACCAACTGGGTGTCTATGCTCAACCTTTACCTTTTGACATTCCAAACATTTGACAATTAAATCAACAACTTCTTTCTTCATTCCTGGCCAATAATATTGGCTCTTGACAACTTCAATACTTTTCTAATAACATGGGTGCCCAGCATAAGGTACATTATATATTTCCCTCAATATAAGATTTTTCAATTCATGGGAATTTTGTACATAAATTCTGCCCATATATATGAGAATTTCATCATTTTCTAGCTTATAGTCTTCAATTTTCTGCTGAAATTACCTTGCTGTAATTTTGCCACTAATTCCTTGTATTGCAAATCTGATATTGTAGCCTCCAAAATTATGTCTTTCAAATATTATTGGTACATGCTAATGGTTGTAGAATGCAACTCATGCACTCTTCTGCTAAGTGTATCAACCACTTTGGTGTCTTTCCTGTTGATATGCTTTATATCAAAGTCATATTCACTGATAAATTCTAACCATCTACTTTGCTTAGCATTTAGAGTTGGTTGATCAAATAAATATTTCAGACCATTATGGTCTATCCTAAGCTCAAACCTTTTTCGCATTAGGTAGTGCCTCCACTTCCTCAAGTCATGCACTATGGCTACCAACTCCAAATCATGAGTGGCATAGTTCATTTCATGCTCCTTCAACTTCCTTGATTCATAACATACAACAAACCCATTTTGAATAAGGAATCCACCAATTCCTTATTTACATGCATATGTGCATACAATGAAGTCTTCATTTGGATCTACAATCCTTAGTATTGCAGCACTTGTTAATAATTTCTTCAAGTGCTGGAAACTCTTTTCACAATTCAATGTCCACTGCAACTTCACACCCTTCTTTTGCAAGGAAGTGATTGGGTGTGCAATATTTGAGAATCCTTCAATAAATCTCTTATAGTATCCTGCAAGGCCCATGAATGATCTGACCTCTGTCACATTCTTTGGGGATGACCATACTCTAATGGATTCTATCTTCTCAGGATCCACTAATATCCCATGCTCTGAAATGATATGTCCCAAATAATGAATTTGCTTCTAATAAAATGAGCACTTGCTCAATTTGGCATACAACTAATGCTCCCTTAATACTTGTAATACCATCCTCAAGTGTTGTTCATGCTCTTACTCTGACATAGAATATATAAAAATGTCATCTAAAAATACAATGACAAACTTATCTAAGTATTCTCTGAAAATACCATTCATTAATCACATGAAGATAGCTGGTCTATTTGATAACCCAAATGGAAAAACTGTGAACTCATAATGAACATACCTTGTTCTGAAAACAATCTTGTTGATGTCTTCTTCTTTAAATATCACTTGATGATAACCTGACCTGGGTCAATCTTGGAGAATATTTTTTCATCTTTCAATTGATCAAAGAGGTCATCAATCCTTGGCAAAGGATACTTATTCTTCACAGTTATCTTGTTCGACTGCCTAAAGTCAATGCAAAGTCTCAATGTTCCATCCTTTTTCTTCAAAAATAAAATTGGCGCACCCCAAGGTGACACACTTGGGCATATATACCCCTTCTTCAAGATCTCTTCAAGTTTCATTTGCAACTCCTTCAATTCTGGTGTACTCATCCTACATGGAGTCTTGGATACTGGAGTTTCTCCAAGAATCAAACTTATGGAGAAAACAATGTCTCTTTTAGGGGGTAATCTTGATATTTCCTTAAACACATATTCAAACTCTTTTAGGACTACATAATATTCAATATTTGACACCTTGTATTTAGGTGTCTCTTCCATATGTCCAACAAATAATTGACACCCTTTTCTGTAACATTTCTTCAGCTGCAATGCTGAAATTTATTTAATGGTTTCTGCCCTGGGAATTCTCTGCAGTGTCCTTAGGTTCCTTTCCTCATCCAATCAAGTAAATACCTTGTTATGTCAGTCTAGGATAGCATGATGTTGGTCCAACCAATCCATCCCAGTTAGACATTCATAGGAACCTAAATGCAATATGTTCAAATATGCCCCGGTGTTCAGTCCATTCATGTCCATAAGACATGACTTAACCATATCATTAAATTTTATTTCGGCTCCGGTAGCCAGCTGCACCAACCAATATTTTCCATGCTTGCTTCTTGGAAAATCCAAACTTTCCACCATATTAGGATATATATAACTATGACTAGCTCCTAAATCAATTAAAATAGTAATGGTTTGGTTGTTGATCATACCTTCCACTTCAATCATATCCGACTAATACTCTGCTTGCTTGTTGTAAATGGCTGCATAGATCCTTGGTACATTTATGCCCATGTATTCCACTGTTTCAACTTGCTGTACATTGTGAACAGTCCTCACCTTTTCACCTCTGTGAGGACAATCTCTAAACATATGATCTCCTTTACAACCCTAACATTGAATAGGTGGTTGCCTTGGATTTTGACCCCCTGTCTCCATGCTTCTGGGTTCTCTAGTAGTTGGTTGTCCCTGAGGATTATTTCTGAAGACTGGTTGTCCATCTTGAATTTATTTTTGTCTTCCCAAGCTTTTTGGAAAGTTGGCCTTGCTTTTTGCTAAGCATATAGGCATTTGGCTAGACTTATGGTCTCCTCCAATGTTTTGGGATCATCATATTGTATTTTTTCACTGATGAATGATGGAAATCCACTCAAATACCTATGAATCTTAATGGTATCATCCTTGATGAAAGAAACATACTTCAACAGTTTTAAAAATCTTCTTTCATATTCATCTATGATCATACTCCCAAGTTTGAGTTCAAAGAACTCTTTGATTTTCTTGTCATAGTATCTCTTAGTCAAGTATTTATTTTCAAAATACTTCTTGAATTCCCTTTAAGTAACATTTTTCTCTTTAATGTGTTGCACCTGCACAAGATTATGCCACCACATGGATGCCTTTCCCTTGAGTTTATAGATGGAAATTATTCCCTGTGCATGACAAGAATAATTATGCAATTGAAAATACTTTCTCATTCCCAGCAGCCATGTCTCTGCATCTTCATCCTTCTTTTTCTCACTATTAAATGTAGGAAGTTTATTTTGTTCATTTATCCTCGTAGCTCATCCACCCTAGACCTCTTATGCTTCTTGAAAGGGGATGGACTTGAGATGTTGTGTGCTCTCTTATTAGAATGCCTCGGGGAGTGATGGTGATGTCTGCTAACACTTGTTTTTCTTCTTTTCTCATCAGGAAACCTATGAAATACTAATTTTCTTGAGCCACTCTCCATTTCCAATTTCTTTTCTATTGTGTTCAAGCTCAACATTAAATTCATGTTGAAGTCCTCCTGCTGCTCCTTGGATTTCATAAGCCTTTAATTATCAAATTTATGGCTTTGGAAATCCTTCTGCAATTTTTTAATGGTCTCTACCATATTCATATTTTCATCCCTTCCTTCTCCATGTCCATTGGATTTTTTTCCTTCAATGCCCAAATAGAAATCCATCCCTTTGATCTCATATTCCTGGTTGTAAGTCCCCCATGCATATTCTATTCCTCTGCACTCTGTGTTGATCCTTATCTGATCTAAATTTGCAAAATGTACAACAAACAAAACTTTGTCAGGCTAACCATTTCAACAATTTCATGAAAATATGAACCATTCTAGTTCAATAATGCATCATAATTATTTCTTCTGATTTATTGAAAATTGAATGCCCAAATCAATTTTATGGGTGAATAATTATATTATGTTTTCTAAGATATTTCCAACGCCTGCTTCCTTGCTCAATTCTGAGTTTTGAGGAAAAATTTATTGTTGTTTGAAAATTGTCCATCATTGTTATTTTTTTGATCACTCTTCAACTTGGTGCAATTTTGCACTGTAATTATGCATTTTTGCACCTACTCCATTGGATGTTTAATAGAATCTCAATTGGGTTTATTCATATAAATATTTTGGACAATTTGTCCAAGTTTCACCTTTTTTTGGGTTTTGGGATGCTAGTTATAGCCTGCTGAAGTTCCAGGTCGATTCGTGTTTTTGGTTTGGAATGCTACATGCACCTTCTTTTCCATATTAAACATTTTTACCATGCCCAGAATTTTAATTCAACTCTAGGACTACTTTCTATGGTTCAATATTTTTCCATAGACTTCTCCTGTGCATCAATATGATTATGGAGAAGAAAGTTATGGCCTTTCAAAGTTAGTTGGGTCTTAAAATTTACCCTCCACTGTTTGTCTTGTAACTTCCTCATAAAATCTCCATTTGACGAAAGGTTTACACCATAGAAATTTCTCTCTGAGATCTTTTATTTGAGCTGCAGAGTTAGAGTATACCTTGGTACACTCTGTTTTCAAGGTTTTTGAGTAGCTAAAAAAGAAATTTAGGGCCTCAAAAACGTGCTGCAAAAAGATGACCTTAAAATAGTATAAAAAGTCGCAGAAATTCGTTGGTTTTCTGCTGTTGTACACCATCCAAATGACTTCGCGCGCACAAATTTGAACTTCTACACCCATATTTATTATGGGAAGCAAAACCATAAGGTAGCGCATGCTTTGCACACCTATAACCAATGTGGATCACTTCTCTGTTGCGCCAATAACTGGTGCACACTACTTTTGTGTCGCACGCCAATATCCATTGCGCACAATTTTGGTTCATGCACTAATACCTGTTGCGTGCAATTTTTATGTCATGCGCTAATATTTCACGTGCATTTTACTCTAGACGTTGCACCATTACTTTACGCTCTGTTAATATTGTGCACACCACGTGCACCATTATTATGTGTGTGCACACCGCGCGCACCAGTATTACGCATGCGCCACTCAATCTGCACCACACAATACCAAATTTTAGCGTGCGCACCCGGACGCCAATATTTTTTTGTGCAATGCCATTCTGCACCGTGCAACGCCAAATTTTGGCGCGCGCACCCCCACGCTAGTATTTTTTCACAAAATGCCACTCTGCACCGCGTAGCATCAACTTTTTCCACGCGCACCAGCACGTCAATATTTTTCTGCGCAATGCCACTCTAGCACAATGCCAAATTTTAGCGCATCAACCCACACACCAATATTTTTCCGTGCAATGGCACTCTGCACCGTGCAACGCCAAATTTTAGTGTGTGCAGCTGCATGCCAATATTGTTCCACATATCACTAGGTCTCCAACTAAGAAATGTAATAATAGAATCCTTTATTAAAAAATGCAATACACATAGATAGAATCTAAATTGTTTTATATTTAATTTCTTAAGCAAGAGATTAAATCTAATTTAAACTATGCATATAGAGGTCATAAATGGAAGGATGAATAAAAAAAGGTATAATTGCGTATATAAATTTTCCTTTAATATAGTTTAATCTTGAATTTATTAAACACTCATAAAAATTAAAATGTAAACCTATATATATTTAAAGATATTTATTTTATTAATATTACCATCCACATTTTATTATTATTATATTTGGTTTTTGTGTTTTTTATCTTATATTATGATTTTTAACTTTTATTTTATTTTAATTTATTCGTTAGTAAAAGACATCTTTAAGAAGAGAAATCTATCTATTATTTATCACTCCAAACCATATGATATTTACTTTCTATGGTTTGGCATGCATGCAATGTGTTGACTTCAAGCAAAAGTACATTACCATGTTGCACATCGAATGTGATGCTAGAGCATATTAGACCACCAAGCTTGTTGAGGTGATGACCAAGAAGAGCCTATTAGACCACAAAGCTTGGCAGAGCCTATTAAACCACCAAGCTTGGTGAAGAGATGAGCCTATTAAACCACCAAGCTTGCTAAGTGATGACCAAGAATAGTTTACTAGGCCACCAAGCTTGCTAGAGCCTATTAGACCACTAAACTTGTTGAGGTGATGACCAAGAAGGATCACATGGTGCTTGTTGAACATTGATGTTTACAACAACAAGATCCAACATCATGGTAATCTTGACCAACTTGGTCCAATTACACATCCATGTTCCTTTGACTCTCTTGAATTCATTAATCATAGTTAATAAATCTAAGTTATGTAGCTCAACAAATTCTTTAAAACCTCGAGGGAATGAGTTGTAATGCTACTTAACTATAAGAGTTTTCACTTCCAACATTAGAAAGTTTGTACTTCCCTAATTCTTGAATCCTTAGATCATCATGTCCTTCCATTTTACTATATTATTTTGGAGCTCATTAAATATGTTCACAATTTTATATGATAAGGTCTTCGAGTTTAATATATTATTTTGGGACTCATTAAATATGTTCACAATTTGATATGAATAAGGTAGTGAAAGGTAGAGGCGATTACTTCATTATTTGCAATTATGGTTATTAGTTTAATGAGGTTATATTCATTATAAACAAATTGAAAAAAATAGAGATGATGGCGTCATTATTTGCCATTATTGTTGTTAGTTTAATGAGTTGATATTCATTATGAGCAAATTGAAATCAATGATTAATGAAACATCCCATCCCAAATGTAATGTGATTGTAGATTTTGACTATCAAATGATTAATAACATAATTCACATTTAAGATTAATGTTAGACCTTGACTAAAACATTCAATGAAATTAAAAACCACATAAAAACAGAAGCTTAAAAAAATAAAGACGAATAACACGATCTCTTAAAGGCCATTCAGGTCATGAATGAATAGATGAACCAACCTGTTCTTTTACTTTGCTTTTTATATACATGATTCTCAACTCATAGAGTCTCACAAGTGAATGCTTAGAAACTGTACGTGATTATCCGCTGAATTAATTAGTAGATTTATTGGGCAAATCCTCTAGTATATTGTTTGGGTAAATCCTCTAGTTTCAATTTGTAACAATTTGGATAATAAATTATTAGTTACTCGAAAGGTGTACATCTATTGATAATGGGTACAATTAATGATCTTTTAACCTTATTTAACCTTAAATCCTAATTTGATGGCTATGCATTGAAGATGTTGGCATATTCGTAGTTGTCCTCCAAAATCAATGGATCAGATTTATTGTTCATAACATTCTTGCATTTATCAAGACATCCTTTAACATGTTTACTTTTTAACATTTACCTAATCACATTAAAAAATTACTATAAGAATATGTAATTGCCACGTTCCATTTATCAACCTAATACAGCCAAACCTTTTATATTACCCCACATGGATTACCATAAACGTTTTATATTAAAAACACGCTCTCAATATATTGTATATTCGCACACGTTCTCAGCCGTTACCTTTCGGCGTTCTCAACCGCGAGTTAGCGGCTGTGCTAGTGTTATTAGGTGGATAATAAACCATTGCTGTTATTTTGAATGAAAATGACTCAAAGAAGTTAAAAGAAGGGTTTCTCTGCATCTCACCATCTGTACCAAAACTTTAAAGTAGTAACAACACACCAGATCGCTTTATAAGAAAAAGGCAAAATACCACCACAAGCGGTTGCATGCAGCAATATGGCAACTGGCAAGAATACGTGACGGACAGCAAGTCCCACATTGATGATTGTCGAATAGAGATAAAGCTCGTCGTATGCGTGCCAGAAGTCTCGTGAGGGCCCAATGCCTTCACGGATATTCCTTTTTTACTATGCAAGTGTGACATGACCAAAAGCACCTTCCTACCCGAGTTCAACATCTCGTGGAGCATCTCTGCCCATTCATGGATATGCAGTAGCGAGGGACATAAATACTTTATCATGCTTGGGCCAGATTCCAAAAGTGGTCGTCGAACGAAAGAATAATGTAAATATTTTTAATTTAAAATACAGTAAGAATTAATTTAAATTAAGATAATGACATACGGTTAGAAGATTAAAAAATCAACTATTAACTTTATATGGTCAAAAAATAACTACGATCACCACCATAATACAAAAATAATTGTGACAACTACATTGATTAAAAATTTAATTGATTAAAAATTTAATTGATATAAACAGAAAATGTCTAACCTAACATTCCAATTTATATACAACTAGCACAGCTGCTAAGTCGCTGCTGGTGAACGCCGAAAGACAGCTTACTATTGTTAAAAACGCAAAGCTGAAACGACTGGCCATCATTTGTGATGTCAGCACATAAACTCGGCCACCAAACTTCAGTCAGCAGAAACATGAAACGCCTTAATACCTGTGCTAATATCTTAATATATTTTAATAAGGTAGACGTGGCAATAGGTAAATGTAAAAAAGAAAACATATAAACGGATGTCTTTATAACAGCTCGGAAGTTAATGGATGAAATCAGAACCATTCATTTATTGTGACGACTAAAAATATTCTAGGCATATTTAATCTCGTCCATAGAAAACGTATTAAAAACTAAAAACCTATTAAATGTGCCCATTGTCAATAGGTGTACACCTTTCGGCCTAATAAATATTCAATTTCAATTCTTTGTAACTGTTAAATTCAAAGATGTACCGATAGAGATCAATGTAATCATCGCCATTCATCTAAAGAGATTTCACAATGCTCGTTCTATCAACCTGATTGAACCCAAATGGTTGATTTAGAATTTTATAGCAAAGAATGTCACGCACGTCCCTCTGTTCCATGTTTAAAATTTAATCTTTGTGCTTTTAAGTTTTGAATCCTTGCTTGGAGTGGTGCACTGCTAAGACTTTGGCCTAATCACCAATTCCACCAAGTTAATAAAAAATAAAAACTCAACCATCAATATATCCACTCAAAATCCAATTAATTACCTTAAACGTTTCCTTCCCAATTTCAAAAGATATACCACTTACGTTACACTGTACACATCTTATGTAACTCTCCTTCCTCATTTTTTTAAAAGTATACCACTTACGTTACACTGTAAGCATCTTATGGGCCCCCGTCTCTCGGTACAATAATTGAAAAGGTTTACATCCTAAAAACGACACAATGTAATTTGTCGGCCCGATTTTTTCGCCAACTAGGTTTTTAAATTTTGCGGTCGAGAGATACCAAGCAGCAATGCTAAGAGTGAAATGCTTCCCTATGCATAGCACGCTCCACTATGCAATCCGTCACTTCGTGGCCCGCCAGCGTCTATTGCAGCTATTAGGAGCTTTATGGCACTGTAAGTTCTTCGACGAGGCACTTCCTGCCCTCCTCACATTCACATGCATATGAAGCCACAACTCTTCTTTTTCTCTTTAAATCCCTGAAGCTCGAGCTTAGCCCATCCCTGCGTATTTTTATCCCTCCCCTGTAAGATCTTTGACGAGGCCTTTCCTGCCCTCCTCACATTCACTTGCATATAAAGCCACAACTCTTCTTTCTTCTCTTTAAATCCCTGAAGATCGAACTTAGCCCATCCTCTGCCCAGGAAAGTCAGAACTGATAGAAACGTTTTTGCGTCGGGTTTTATAATTTGCTGAACCGCTTATATGAAGCAGCTTTCTAGAAGCAGACTCGAGGCGGCATGCAGGGCGGGTTTCCAACGGAAATATTTGAGTCGTTTCGCGGACTTGCTGTGCCGTGGCAGAATCGAATGCGCAACAACCGTCTCGGCTCGAAGTCGAGCCGTGAAACTGGCCGCGGATCTGTCACTGGCCATGACGGCTAAGTGTAGAACCAGGTGGAGCCGGGCTATGCTGGCCAAATACATTTTCAGGCTCAGGAAAACCCGTTGCAAACCACGAGGGGTTAAATCGCACGGCAAAAGGAGATCGGCGCTTGACAAAACCAGTCCATCCAAACCGACTGTGGCTTGCAGAAGGTCCGTAAGGTGGCTGCTTTCAGCGTCCTCCAGTGGTGGGAGTCGACTCCGGTCATGTCATAATTGCGCGGAAGAAGCAGGAGGTACAGTGGCTTCACGTATGGAAACCCTAAGGTTGCTCGTCCCGGGAAGCCGCGGACTGGATACGCCCGATTTCTTAAAAGAGGCCGCAGACTACACCATGGCGCTTAAGATGCAGGTTCAGGCCATGCAGTCACTTGCCGACTGCTACTCAAATTCTAGTGCTCATGATGCTTTTCAGGTTTAGGTATAGCAAGGCAGTGTCGAATCTCTGCCTGGACAAACAAGGGTGAAGCGTTTTGCACGCAGCTGGGTAAATGTAACGGGTAGAACAGAAAACTGGTGTGAATTAGCTCGCCTAACTACCAACTGTTTATATATCTTAGATTGCTTTCATAATCTTCTCCCCTATAATATACGACGGCTTGTGTATATGTATAATTTTTAGATATTACTTCCAAGCTGTATATGATAGTATGTATTTATCAATGTCAAACTGTCAACGCAATATGCTTCCATATACAGGCGCTCCCTGCAAGAATGATAAAGAATGGCTTAGGGATTTTTCTTTGCTTTCATTTTCGGTATAGATTTTATCAGCAGAGAGCATAAACTTTGAAGGTATTTGCATGCCCTTTTATTTATCTGCCTCTATGAATGTTTATTAATATGAATTATGAGGCAGACTTTTCATGGAACTGTATGCGTTTCTATAGTTAATGTTTATCAAAATTTGGAACTGACGATTGACAGATCCATTGCGTTTATTTTGACAAATGGAGTAGAGAGCCATAATGATTGTGTCAAATTCCACGCAGAATATAGAGGTAATATTTGCACTCTATAAAGCCTGGCCATTCACCGATCACTTGCGATTTTCTAAAGCCGGCGGCGGATGTTGTCGTTCAACAGTATCTGACTGTACACTGCCAGCTCTTTTGGCTGACTGTACACTGCCAGCTCTTTTGGCTAGTTGTATCAGTCGTTAGGATTTTTGTTTTATTTCTTGATTCAGTTGTAATGTTTTTCACATTCTTTTTCTTTCATCTAATAAGAATATAATGTTCATTCTTTTTCTTTCATCTAATAAGAATGGACTCTACATAGTCTTGTTCCTAATCTCTCCTCTTCTCAGTATTATCTTCGTTACTTTTTATTTTGTCAGTACGGAATGAAATTAGAATTGAGGTAATGTGGAGTGAAATTTTTTATTTTGTCAATACGGAATGAAATTAGGATTGAGGTAGTGTGGAGTGAAATTTTCTATTCTAGAGGAGATGTATAATTACATCCTCATTTATTGCTTGAATTTTTAGAGTTTGATATGCAAGTTTGAACCTGTCATTGCATATCTCCGGCATTTCATTCTTGAGTTTTAGTTATTTGAATCATGACAATATCCCCTCCTCTTTCAGAGTGTTCAATCGTAATAACTTAAGAATGCGGAAGGGACTCCTTTGATATTATTGAATACCGTATCCACGTATCGCTCATATAAAGAGTTAGTTCCATGTATCCCTCGTATAAACAGAGAGTTAACCTTATCCTCGCGGAATTCTCACATATCCATTAGATAAAGATTTAAGAACCATCTGTTTAGGGAATTCTATCTTTTGGGTTTGTAATAGTTTTTTTTTTTTTTAAACATTGACCTTAGCGCAAACATCCTTCGAATAAGTGTAAAATCTTTCCAATCGGTTGTCTTTATTTTTAAGGTAATGCTTTTATAATCTGAATCACTGGTTCACGAGAAATCATAGCTCCGAGAGCAAACATGATGAATCACTGGTTCACGAAAAATCATAGCTCCTTGAGCTCTTATTATGGGAATTTCTTCACAAGTTCTAATAGTTAATGCTTCCTTTAATGACAAATAGTGTCTGTTGTATGAGAACGAACATGTAGTCAGTAGTCAAGTAACTCTGAAAAATGATTAATATTTTGTTTGTTTTTTAAGCATGGTAAAATTCTGTCTTTATTGGTTATTATTTTATTTGTTTTTTTAGCATGGTAAAATGTTGTTTTCATTGGTGGTTACATTTGTAATCAATGGTTGTTACATATGTAATTTCAATTTCCTTTGTTTGTACATAATTGCTTAGTTTGGTATTTTGTTTAAAGAATTTTATGGAAGACAATTAATAAGCCATTTTGATATTTTTTGTGACAATGTATCCAATTTCTTGTAAAAATAGTGTTTTGTACAGAATTGTTTAATTTGGTAATTTTTTTTAAGAGTTTTTATTGAAGACAATTAATAAGCTATTTTGATATTTTTGTCACAATGTATTCAATTTCCTTGTAAAAATAGTGTTTGTACATAATTTTTTAGTTTGGTATTTTTTTTAAAGAGTTTTATTGAAGACAATTAATAAGCTATTTTGATATTTTTGTGACAATATATTGTTTTTAGAATTTACTATTTTCAATTTTAGATTTCTAGTTTGGTATATAAATATATGATAATTTACATAAATTGTACTATTTTTGAAAATAAAAAAATTTGAAGAAACCCTAAAAACTAAGTTATTGTAAGGTTGGCAAAAAATTAAATTGCAGGATTAAAAAAATTGAAATATTTAAAATCAATCAAAAATAAAACTTCCTATTTCTTTTCCACCTCATCTCAAAATGTATTTTATCTAATTCACTCACAGTTTGAAAAATCTAAGGAATGGAAAATAAAGGTTTCTTCTATTTTTCCCATTTTTTTTTGGAGATTAAGATTAGTTTCAATAAGATTAATTTTGGGTTTAAAGTTTTTATTGGCTATTATATATTGGATTATCTTTTCAAAATAAATTTGAAAGGAAAATTTAATATTTTCAAGATCTAAAGGTTAAGTAAGAATGAGAGTAAATGAAGCAGGAAAAGCTCTAACACAACCTACATGGATTCCAAAATGGAAAATCAAGGGAAAAAAACTGAAAACACTTTTATTTTTATGTATTGAAGATGTAAACCATGATAGTGAGCAAATGGTTTTACATCTTAATCATAATGAACATGTTAATGAACATAAAAGGTGTTCTATCTTTGACAAGAAATTGAAGAGGAAAATGAAGTGCCTAAGACCTTAAAGATGTTAAGAAAAAATAATAGTCACAATGATAACCAAGTTGATGAATTGTTTTTTAGAAAATATCAATATAACTAAAATTGAAGGGTTTGGGCTCAAATTTTCAACTTGCACTATATGAAAATATGTTCTTGATATTTTCATTGTGTACTTCAAGGATTAATCAAGGATGCCCCATGCTATGAAAATCAAAGGATTAATATAATCACAAACATTTGATGCAATGGATACATATAGTGGTCCATTGCATAACCATAAAAAAAATCAATGATGAGCTTTCTTTTGCATGCTTTATTTATAGAAAACCCTATAAGATAAACATACAGAAGGTGTTAGTCCTATAGTGAAAGAGTATTGAGTGGAAAATTCTCATGTTTCATCAAATATAAATGATGTGTTGTGCCACCAAATATCAAGAGGTATGTATACCACATGTACCACATTTATCAAAGACAATTGAAGCCCAATTGTTCACTAATTTTAAATAGAATCATTGTGATATTCATATCCTATTCAACACATTTGAGCATCTGAAACGATAGTATATTCAATCTATCATTCTTCATGACATGCCTTTTTATTGTTACCATATTGAATTTGAATTATATTATGATACTTTACTTTATTTTGGTAAAATTATTGGATAAATTATTCCACAATTCATGTTTTTATATCCTAGATAATATTAGAAAGAATGGATTATACTATTTTTTACTAAAAATGAAATTAGTGCACTTAATATATCTTTATTATATACAAATTAGTAGATTGATCGTAATCATTCAACATTGAAAAATATAATTATTACTTCCAAGAGATATGAATAATTTAATATCCACACCACCTCCTTTTCAATAGCTCCATCTACAAAAAATGATTTGCGGAATATAATCCCCATGATTCTAGAAATTTAAATGACAAAATCAACATGCACAAATTTTGTCATACACTTAGCAACCTAGAGATAATTGTCTTGTATGAACTCTGAAATGTATAAAACCCACATTCAAAAATTACCATAAGAAGAAATATACATTGCTAAGTAATTATGCAGCGGAACAAACACAATGAACAACATTCAATCAACCATGAATAAATCTAAAATTTAGGCAAATGCCAGGGAAAACCCCAATGTGGGGAAAGCCAATGAGAGAGAGAGAGAGATTTATTATTCAACTCTAGGAAAGTACATATCAGGAACAATAATACAATCTCCATCCAAGAGAAAAACCACTTACAACACCCAAACTGTCCCTCCATTTTTTTTCCTTGAAAAGTGTGCCAAGTCCGTACTGTTGTACGACCCACCCAGAAAAAATAGGACCTCGAAAATAGATGCAAAATGTTTTTGTACGGACTTTCCTTCAACAACAAATATCCCAAAATGCCTTGGTTTCCATGCCCAAACTTGCCTCAATTTTCATGCCTTCTTTTTTGCTGTATCGACTGTACAGATCTGTACAGTACGACCTCCCTCATAACAGTAAATTACAACATTCACAAAACACAAATTCATTTATTGGGAAATGTGCCCAAGTTCTCTTGGTAAACGTTCCCTCCTTGCTGCCCTCTTTCCTCTCTCAAGATTACTCAAAAATCTCTCTCAATCTCTGTCTCTTGTATCTTGCATACTACCCAATGCATTCTTTCATAATTTCTGAAGATGACCTTTTACCTCCCAAGTGTCTTTTCACCTTCCCCCAACCCTAAATCCAAGGGCCAAAATCTAATCTTGTATTTACAATATCAAGGGCCATGATTCATTCCCTCCAAAACAAATCACTTAAAATATTAAAGTACATTTCACTTTATTAGATAAGTGCACTTTATGAAATAAAGTCGCTTTAATATTAGAAGGCACACTTCATTAAAAAATCACTTTAATCAAAGAACCACTTTAGAAAAACTTTGTAATAACCCATTACAAAGTCAAGTTCTTAGTAGTGTCAACATAAGATTGCATCCACATACAAGAAAAAACATGCAGAGTAACTCTCGAGCTAAAAATATATCACTCCCTCTTAGAGAGGGAAGTACTCGTTGCCATCACTATCATCTGGTTCCATCACACTGTGCTCAGTAGGATCTCCCTCTTCACCTAGAGCCATCCTCAACACCTGCACAAAACTCGAACTAGAAGATCTTCTCTTGACAGCTATCTGGAACCCTGAGCTCCTTGGAGAATACATTCCACATTTAGCATCGGTTCGATCACACTAGTTAAGCCTCCTTCCAATGCCAAGAAGAGACTCCCTCTCTTGTCTTGGAATGCAAGATTGAATCCTTGGTACAAATGCAGTCTTAGGAGCCTCCTCATTCTCCTCATCCGACATTGAATCATACCCTCAAGGTTGTCCTCGCAACATATACAACCTATCCAGTTGATCACTGATCAACTGCAGTTCCAGTGGGTCCACTCCCTCCCTGTAGATAAAAACATGTTCCATCTTGAAAAATGTACAATATCCTACATCTTTCAAGGCTGAGACCGAGAGAAAGTTAACCCTCAGCCATGGAACAAAGAGAACTCCATCAATCTCCAGGAATCCTCCATACTCGAGTCAGAATCTAACCCTTCCAACTCCACATACAACTCGTGCCATACCACCTTCATTTACCACCTGTTGGTCAAGACCTGTCTCTGTGATAATTAGGAATATTTGCTAGATTCATGTCATGTGGAAAGAGGCTCCACTATCCACAATCCATCTAATATCACTCCCAAATCCTCCACTACCGACACTCGAAACTAGAGTAACCAAAGAAAATTCCTTGTCATACTTGGAAGCAAAGTCCTCCATGACTGTTGTAGTAGTTGTCTCAGGCCCCTTCGATTCCTTCTTCTTCTTCTTCCTCTCAGGACAATGAGAAGAAAGGTGCCCCAACTGGTTACAATAGTAACATTTGATTTTACTCAAGTCCCTCCTAGAACTTCCTTTCTTCTTTCTATTTGAAGCAAGAGCAACATTCTCATCAACTCCATATGTCTTCTGTCCACGTCTCTGAGATCCTTTCCGGATCTCCTCCTGAGTGAAATCGTCCCACAGTCTGCTTCAATATGGAATATGCTCACGACCCACCACACACTTCACAAAGACTTCCCATTCCTTAGTGAAGCCTTTAAAGCCTATCCTCACCAACTCTGAATCTGATATGACCTCTCCAACTGCATCCAGATCATCTTTCACTTGAGCTACCTGAGTAAGATAAGAAGACACACTCTCCTCCCAACCCATATTGGTATCATGCAGCTTAGCCTTCAAGGCCATCTTCTGATTTTCATTCTTTGCCTCAAGTATGTTTTTAAGTGCATCCCACATCTCTTTGGTTGTTTTCTTCTCATCCAAGTGTGGGATAAGGTGATCCTTCACCCCATCGAGAATAATCCTCTGAGCTTTGGCCTCCTTGACCTCATGCAAATCCAAAGAAATAGGATCTGTTGTGGGATCCACAACAATATAACTGACATAGTTCCAAATATTTTTCTCCTTGAGAACAACTGACATCCGGACCTTCCACTGCAAATATTTTGAAATGCCATCCAACCGATCCTCAAATATAATGTATGTAGCCATATTACTTGTCACAACTCAAGGAAAACAATAAAAAAAAATCCCCCTTCAAACTTGCCCAAATATCTCACTGCTCACTGTCACTCATAGCCCAAACTCTGATACCATGTAGAAATTTAAATGACAAAATCAACATGCACAAATTCTGTCATACACTTAGCAACCTAGATATATTTGTCTTGTATGAACTCTGAAATGTCTAAAACCCACATTCAAAAATTACCATAAGCAAAAATACACATTGCTAAGTAATTATGCAGCGGAATAAACACAATGAACAACATTCAATCAACCATGAATAACTTATAAATTTAGGCAAATGCCAGGGAAAACCCCAATGTGAGGAAACTCAATGAGAGAGAGCGAGAGAGATTTATTATTCAGCTTCAGGAAAGTACATATTAGGAACAATAATACACTTTCCAGCCAAGAGAAAAACCACTTACAACACCCAAACTGTCCTTCCAAATTTCTTCCTTAAAAAACATGCCAAGTCTATACTGTTGTATGGCCCACCCAGAAAAAACAACACCTCGAAAACATAACCAAAATGTTGTTGTACAGACCATATTTCAACAACAAATATTCCAAGCTTCCTCGATTTCCTTTCCCACACTGGCCTCGATTTGCATTCCCTCTTTTCTATTGCACAGACTATACATATCTGTATACTATGGCCTTCCTCACAACAGTAAATTACTTCACTCACAAAACATAAATTTCTTTCTTGGGAAATGTGCCCAAGATCTCTTGGGAAATGTTCCCTCCTTATTGCCCTCTTTCCTCTCTCAAGCTTACTCATAAATCTCTCTCAATCTCCTTCTCTTGTGTCTTGCACACTACCCAATGCATTCTTTTATAATTTCTGAAGATGACTTTTTACCTCCCAAGTGTCTTTTCACCTTCCCCCAACCCAAATCCAAAGGCCAAGATCTAATCTTGCCTTTATAAGATCAAGGGCCATGATTCATTCCCTCCAAAATAAATCACTTAAAATATTAAAGTACATTTCACTTTATTACATAACTGCACTTTATGAAATAAAGTCACTTTAATATTAGAAGGTACACTCCATTAAAAAGTCACTTTAATAAAAGAACCACTTTATAACAACTTTATAGAAACGCATTACAAAGTTAAGTGCCTAGTAGTGTCAACATAAGGTTACATTCGCATACAAGACAAAACATGAGAAGTACCTCCTGAGCTAAAAATCTAACAATGATACACTTGAAAATGTTGAAACTATACCAACCATTCAATACATCAACTAGCAAGACCTATAATTCAAACAAGATTGTGAGGTTTTTCCATGCGAGAAAATATTGTGGGGGGTTGATTTTGGAGAGAACTATATTTTTTCCATGAAAAAGGAAATACAAATTGAATATTGTTATTTTGAAAAACTATCTGGTATATTCCATGTTTAATATAGACATGTAGGGGATTCAAAACACTACAATCAAGGGATACGACATTTACCTCCACTTCATCAACATAGTTTGCACTTATAAAAAATGTATATTACACTACTTAGTGATCTTGATATTTGCAACTTTATTTACATGTCCCAATGGATATGGTTGGGGATGATCATGAATTGTCAATCCAAGTTTACTTACTAGACCTTTTACTATGAGGTTTGCCTATGAACTAGAATCAAATAGAGCATCCGCCTTTGTCTTCTTAACTTAGATCTTAATATGGAATAACTTAGTCATCTACATCTCTTCCTTGGGATGAAGGTTACTTAGATTCACCTCATTTTGCATTGTAGTGCAAACAATATTTTCCATTTGAGCTTCTCTCTACATGGTTTCCTGAATCCACTTCTACCCGTTATTCTTCTTGACATCCTTCTTGTCATTCTATGGATGTAACTTCCAAAAGTTATCTTGGTGTGTCCATCTATATTACAATGATTAAAGTGATCGTTTGGATTCTTTCATTGATGGGCAATGGTTGTTGTCTTTTTACCCTTTATTTTTCACTTTTTATTCATCCTTTCTTCAAAGCATCTTTTTTATCTCTTTGCATGGAGCCACTTGATTATTCACGATTATGTTTTGTGAATATATCCACCCAAAATCCAATTACCATAAACGTCCCCTTCCCCATTTCAAAAGATATATCACTTACTTTGTACTGTACACATCTTATGGACTTCTCGTTCATTTTCTAAAATCATACCACTGGTCTCGGCCCAATAATCGAAAAGGTTTACCTCATAACGAAACACAATTAAACTTGAAGACGCGACATATGCGTACGCATGGCACGCTCCACTCTGCAATCCGTCACTTCGTGGCCAGCCAGCGTCCTTGCGGCTATCACGAACTTTACGCCACTGTAAGTTCTTTGACGAAGCCCTGCCTGTCCTCCTCACATTCACATGCATATGAAGCCACTACTGCTCTCTCTTCTCTTTAAATCCCTGAAGATCGAGCTGAGTCCATCCCTGTGTATATCTATCCTTCCTTTCCTCTGCCCAGGAAAGTCAAAACTGATAGAAACATTCTGGTTTTGCGTCGGGTTCTACAATTTGCTGAACCGCTTATATGAAAAAGCTTCCTGGAAGCAGACGCGAGGCCGCATGGAGGGCAGGTTTCCAACGGAAATACTTGAGTCGTTTGGTGGACGTGCTGTGCCGTGGGAAAATCGAATGCGCAACAACCGTCTGGGCTCGAAGTCGAGCCGTAAAATTGGCCGCGGATCTGTCTCTGGCCATGACGGCGAAGGGTCGAACCAGGTGGAGCCGGGCTATCATTGGCAAATACATTTTCAGGCTTAAGAAAACCGGTTGCAAACCACGAGTGGTTAAATCCCACGGCAAAAGGAGGTCGGCATTTGACAAAGCCAGTCCATGCAAACCGATTGTGGGTTGCAGAAGGTCCGTAAGGTGGCTACTTGCAAAGTCCTCAAGGGCTGGTAGTAGCCTCCGCTCATGTCATAATTGCGTGGAAGAAGCAGGAGGTACAGTGGCTTCACGTATGGAATACCTAAGGTTGCTCGTCCCGGGAAGCCGCTCGATTTCTTAAAAGAGGCCGCAGACTACACCAAGGCGATTAAGATGCAGGTTCAGGCCATGCAGGCACTTGCCGACTGCTACTCAAATTCGAGTGCTGATGATGCTTTTCAGGCTTAGGTATAGCATCTAAGTGTCGAATCTATGCCTGGACAAGCATGGGTGAAGCGTTTTGCACGCAGCTGTGTATATGTAACGGGTTGAACATAAACCTGGTTTCAATTAGCTCGCCTTATGAACAACTGTCTATATATCTTAGATTTCTTTCATAATCTTCTCCCGTATAATATACGACGGCTTCTGTATATGTATATTTTAAGATATTGCTTCCAAGTTGCATATAATATGTATTTATTAATGCCAAACTGTCAATGCAATATGCTTCCATATACAGGCGGTCACTGCAAGAATGATAAAGAATGGCTTAGGGCTTTTTGTTTGCTTTCATTTGCGGTATAGATTCTATTCAGCAGCGGGCATAAACTTTGAAGGTATTTGCATGCCCTTTTGGTTATCTGCCTCTATGAATGATTATTAATGTGGATTTTGTGGTAGACTTTTCCTGGAACTGTATGCGTCTCTATAGTTAATTGCTTATCAAAATTTGGAACTGACGATTGACAGATCCATCGCGTGTATTTTGTCAAATGGAGTAGATGGCCATAATGATTGTGTCGAATTACACGAAGAATATAGAGGTAATATTTGCACTCTATAAAACCTGGCCATTCACCGATCGCTTGCTATTTTCTAAAGCCGATGTTGTCGCTCCAGTAGTGAGGAATGAACTTGAGGTTGGGGTAGTGTGGAGTGAAATTTTCTGTTCGAGGGAAGATCGTATAATTACATCCTCATTTATTGCTTGAATTTTTGGCGTTTCAATACAATTTTGAACTATGAACCTGTCGCTGCAGATATACGGTTTTTCTTTTTGGAGTTTTAGTTAGTTGGATCATGCCAACATCCCATCCTCTTTCATAGTTTTCAATCGTAATAAGTTTAGAATGCCGAAGGGACTCCTTTGATATCATTGAATACCGTGTCCCTTACATAAACAGAACGTTAAGCATCTCTTTAGGGAATTCAATCTTTTGGGTTTATAATTGTTCAATTTTCTTAAAACATTGTCCTTAACTCAAAATTCCTTCGAATAAGTTGTAAATTTGTCCGTTGTATGAGAAATATTAGTTGATGTTTCCTTACACGGACAAATTTATACGTTGTATGAGAAAGAGAAAGAACATGCAGTTAGTAGTCAAGTAACAATGTGAAAAGGAATTATTATTCTATTCGTCTTTATCAGTTGTATGAGAAAGAGAAAGAACATGTAGTTAATAGTCAAGTAACTATGTGAAGACGGATTATTATTCTATTCGTCTTTTACCGTGGTAAAGAGCCGTTTTCATTGGTTACTACATGTGTAATTTCAGTTCTCCATACAAATATTGTTTGTAGAGAATTCTTTAGTTGGGTATTAACATTTTAGAGTTTTGTTGTCTACGATTAATAGATCATTGGTCATTTTGGTATTTTTGTAATTACTCTCAAAAGGGTGTAGTTTGTCAAGTTTACTATTTTAAATCAATTTTGGATTTGTGTTTTGGTATAAATAAATACAAAATAATCTACATAGAAATCACAAATTACAGTAATACAAATTTCTACTGGCTATAACACTAATCTCACATATTTATATTGGCAGCAATGACAACTTCAAAATCACACATACAAAGAAAAAAAACACCTAAAAAGATTCTCCTGAATCCACTGTAGAATATCCACTCATGTAGTCCTCGTTGTCGAGATCTAATCGGCCGCTCCAAACCCTCGATTGCATAGGTCCTTGTCAGACACAGTTGGTCATCTAGAGGGGCCTCATCGGACAACCTTTACTCGACTTGGAGGGATACCTTCAACCCTGGTTTCTCCAAACCCTCCTAAAACCTACAAATGTTTAGGCTTTCGGTATCGCTCCAATTGTAAGAAAAACTCCAAGTGAAGCTCCAATGGTAGTTCTAGATGGACTCCCCTCTTCTCCGAGTAGGTTGGGTATTGCACCACTGAAACTAGACCGCAGTGATGGAAGGGTTTTGCTAAACCCCAATGAAACAATGGCTCCAAGAGCACCAATCAAGTATTCAAACAAATCATAATTCCAAAGAGAAGCGTTACCCCTCTATTTATCCTTCCTCCAAGCCTTGTAGATATTTCCCTTTTTTTACCAAATCAAACCCTCACTTTATTTTCCCTCCAAATTCATTTAAATATAATTATTTATCTTATTTAATGTCACTTTAGGATTTGACATTCTTTTAACTTAGTGACACCAAATAAACCTCCTTGACTCCTTTTTTTCCTGATTTCCTATAGCCTACAGGAGTCGTATAGGCTATTGATTCATCCTCCATCATGATCAATTGGAAGGGAACATTATAGTCCTCCCTTCCAAAGATTGTTTGTCCTAAAGCAACTCCAGATCAGGTTGTTGTAAGATCTACTCTCCTTCACAAGTAGCATCTTCTGTGGGAAATCCTCTCCTTACAACCAAATACTCTTGAATGACTCTACTCCTCAGCCTCCATTCTCTGACATCAACAATCCTCTCGGGAGCTAGAACCAATTTCCCTTCCTCATCTAGTGGAGGAAGATCTGTCGAAGCAATGACCTGTTGTCCCAATGCCTTCTTGAGGTAGGATACATGGAAGGTCTTGTGGATCCTACTACCCTTTGGTAACTTCATCTTGTATGCTACCTCCCCAAATCTCCTAATCACTCTGTAGGGTCCATAAAAATGAGGCTTTAGCTTCTCTGAACCACTATTATTCAGCGACGACGGTCTGTAAGGGTGCAACCTCATAAATACTAGGTCCCCAACCTCAAATTCGCATTCTACCCTGTGCCTATCTGCATACATCTTCTACTGATTTTGAGCAGCCTGCAAATTTTCCTTCAGGACTCTCAAGATGTCCTAGCTTTCCTGCAACCAATCTTTGGCCTTGGGAGCTTTTTTCTTCCTGAAATCCAAATCCACAAAAGATGGATCATAATATTCATACAATGCCCTGAATGGGCTCATCTTGATGGACATGTGATGAGTGGTATTGTAACAAAGCTCCTCGAGATGTAACCACTTTATCAATGCCTACTTCTGTCGAGACACATAGTTCCTTAGATACCCCTCTTTCCATTTGTTTACTATATCAGTCTTTCGATCTGTCTAGGGGTGGTAGATAATGCTAGTGTAAACTCTGTCCCAGATAACCTAAACAACTCCCACCAACACACGTTGAAAAACCTACTATATCGGTCACTCATTGTGTTCCTCATAACACCATGGAATCTGCACACCTCCTTGAAGAATAGATATGTTAGCTCAGATGCACTATACTCTAAAGGAATGGAAAAGAAGCGCGCATATTTAGTCAATCTGTCCACTACCACGTAGATATAGTCCAGGTGCCATGCACCTTTTGCAATACTGTGATGACATCCATGGAAATGTTATACCACTTCTTCTCCAGAATCGACAATGGTTGAAGAAGTCTCGTAGGATGTGTATATTTTGACTTGTTCTATTGGCAAGTCATGCACTCCCTCAAAATATTACCCTTGAGTTTTGAATCAGCGAAAAGATAGATCTTGTCTTTGTAGTAGATGATGTCATTCGCTACCCTGTACCCATCATCCTGAATGTTACTCTCCATCAAATCACAGGCAAAGGTGTTCTTGGAGTATTCCACCAAAAGAATGAACTTCCAGTCTGCTAAAATCTCTATCATAGAGAAACTTGTAGGTCTCATGGATAAGGCATCAACAACTACAATTTTCTTCCCCTTTACATACTCAAAGTCAAAATCATATATTTGCACCTTACTCACCCATTTTTGTTGTCTCTCGTTGAGATCCCGCTGCTCCAAAAAATATCTCAAGTTGTTGTGGTCAGTCCTAACCACAAAGCATCCTCCTACCAGGTACTATCTAAACTTGGCCAATGCGTGCATGATGGCCAACATATACTTATCATATATCAAGTAAAGCTTGTCTATATCTCTTATGTTTCTTCTCTCAAAACCTATCAGGTGTCATTTCTGCATCAATACTACTCCTATCCCTTCATCGGATGTGTCACACTCCTAGACCAAAGGGAGTGATCATACTAGGCAAGTGCTCATCACCCTCTTCATTCTGTCGAATGATATCTATGAGTCCTCTGATAATAAAAAATCCCACTTCTTGATGAGGTTTGTCAATGGTGCAACCAATTGTGAAAATCCTTTCACAAAGCACCTATAATAACTGTATATCCTGAAGAATCCTCACATATATGTGAGTGATTTGGCTATGGGAAAATATAAGATTGTCTGAATCTTCTCTTGATGTACCTTTAATCCCTCAACACCAATCACATGCCCCATATAGAGGATCTTTGTCAACCCAAAATCACACTTTACCTCTATGGAAAAAAGCAACTAGTCCTCCATAATGGTGAGAATCTCGTCAATATGCTTCAAATGTTCCTCCCACATCCTGTTGTAGATCATAAGATCATCAAATAACACCAGTAAGAATTTCCTCAACTCTTTGTTAAAGATATGTTCCATGCTCGACTAAAAGGTAGTTGGTGCGTTATTCAGCCCGAAGGGAATGACTAGAAACTCATAGTGCACATAATGACACCTAGATGTTGTTTTATGGATATCCCCCCTCTCTGACCCAAATATGGTGGTATCATGATCACATATCAACATTTGAGAAGTACACTTCCCCATGAAGCTCGTCTATCATCTCATCAATCCTAGGTATTTGGTATCTATTTTTTATGGTATTCTTGTTTAGTTGATCCAGGTGGATATTGGTGGCCACCCACGTCTTCCAACTAGCTCAAAACAATTTTCTGACAATTTTGGGAATTTATTATTTTTAGTAGTTTTAACTTCTGGGGCCATTGTGAGGGCCTAAATGAATGTTTTTAGGGATATATATTCTCAATGATAGCTGAAGGCATGATTTATCCTCCAAAATAAATCTCCTCGATGATACCTTTCAAATGGGCTATCATATGCCTAAACCAAAGATCGTATGCAAAAGTTACGACCCCGAGAAGTTGATGTACTAACTTACCCAAACGGGGCCCACATGACTTTTGACACTTCACCTCCTAGGGTTAGGTTTTTGGATGTCTAGGGTTTTGGGCATTCATTTTTATTGTAAAAATTCCTTCAGAGCCTTATTGTAATCATCTTCTTGTGAATGAGAGCAGCTGTCACATCTCTTCTCATAGATAAGTTGCCACCATTCCAACAAGCTTGTTTCCGCTGCATTTTACAGTTTCATCTTATTTCCTTATTGAATAGAAAACCAGTTTTACTATATCTCTGTTATTTTGTGTTAAGCCCCTGTTAATAATCTGTATTCATTTCGTTATGCTCATAAAATCCGGATCATCAGTGCCATGTAGTCTATGAACATCCTCATAGTGTCATCCTTCTTCTTCTCTAGTATTACTGAAGAAGTGAAGGGACTAAAACTAGGCCTGATATGTCCCATCTCCAATAAATCCTTAATGTCCTTCTATGTTTCATCCTTGAACCTCTTCGGATGCCTATAGGGTGTGGTGATTCTGAGCTTCGACCCCTCTTCTAGCTCAATGATATGCTCAAATCCTTTTTCACGTGGTCTCCCTGTTGGCAATGGTTCAAATACTCTTTCATTCTTTCCAAGAAATTCTTGTATATCCGCAAGGTAATTATGAATATCGTGTGATGGATTCTCCATGGTGATCAAGCACTCTCCTACGCAAGCCATGTCCCCGTGTCTAAAAAGGGCCTCCATGCATTGGTTAGACACGATCCTGGGGACGCCTATTGACATACATCTTAGGATGACTCTCCATCCACCCTTGTCCTGGAAATTCATCCTCATGTCCCAATAATTCATTTGGATATCTCCTAATGAGTACAACCACTAAACTCCTAGCATCACATGAGTATCTGCTAAATCTACGACATAAAAGTCATCGATCAATGTATAGTTTCCCATTGTTACTTCCAATACTCTGATCCTCTGAGTACAATCCATGTTTCACCCATATGCTACTACCATATTGAATCCCTCGAAGTCATCCTCATGGATTTGTCTCATGGTGACAAGTGAAACATCAATGAATTTGTGGGTGGCCCCACCATCAATAAATTTTGTAACCCTATCTGCTTGTAGAATGTTTCTTAC
The DNA here is from genome assembly GCA_009831015.1 of Picea engelmannii. Lineage (NCBI taxonomy): Eukaryota > Viridiplantae > Streptophyta > Pinopsida > Pinales > Pinaceae > Picea > Picea engelmannii. The sequence goes on along the minus strand of ML787141.1, from coordinate 336,947 downwards.
CCTAAAGGTGTAGTATTTAGGGACTCTTGAAAGTGTTGAAATGGTCACACCTTTTTCACTCTCCGACAATGGCACCTACTCTGTAGCATCGAGGTGTGATGGCTCACCACTATCTTGTCCAATTCCCTCATCATCATCATCATCCTTCTCGTCGAAAACTACCTCAATACAATGGACTTTACCTTTTCCCATACATCGATGAATTGGTTCCCATAACTCCTTGCAACTGTACCAAATCTTCTTCGTCCTTATTTATCTTCAAGTTTCGTCATCCAACCTATCCTTCCTTGTCCATATATTTTGGGGAGGTTTTGACACCTGACCCTTCTGTGGGATAAATTGTTTTGTCGATGTCTTCTTGGGGACTGTATCTTCCATATCCCAAGTCTTCATGATAACTTCCTGCAGTGTGTTTGGCCTGAAATCCTTTACCCCACCTCTTAAGGGTTCATCCAAGCCCTTCGTGAAAAGCATCACCAATATCTTCTTAGAAACATCAGTCACCATGACTGTCATCTTCTGGAACTTTGTGACATAGGCCTATGGTGTAATTGTCTTCCTTAGTTGTACCAAATCCATGAAGTGGATCTTAGGGTCCTTCCTATCGATCTTGTCCATCATCCTCTGAGTAGAATCCTCATGTGTTGCAATGTTGGAATGCCTCAATGTTAATATCTCATGGTACCACCACTCATGAGCCTCTCCATACAAGTGTAGGGTGGTAAAATTGATCCCCTATGCCTTTGTCATCGAGTTAAGCTGGAAATAAGTGTCCAACTTATGTACCCATGCTCAGGTTGTTCTCCTATCATATTTGTCAAAAGATGGGATAATCATCTTCCCCAATTTGCCTAGAAGATCGAAATTCTATTAATTATGTCTTTCCCTAGGTTTGTTCCTCATTGTGAGGTTTTAGTAGTCATTGTAAGACATGGCTTCCTGTGATCCTTCTTCCATCAAATGATACTCCCTAAAGTAGGAGTTCATTTCATCTGCCCCCTTGTTTTTCTAGTGCTCCTATAGACTGCTCCTCAAGGAATGGTGGGAATGATGGTATGGGTACCTTTATACTACCTTCCTGGAAGACACTCTATGATGAATCATAGGTATTACTCCCTTCAGGAGTCCTACCACCTCTATGGTTGGCCTTTGCATGGTTCCCATTGGTACCTCCCTGGTTTTGGTTTCCTTGATTGCTGAAAAAGTACAGTGTCAGGACTTGTGTTAATTGTTGTTGTCCATTATATATTGTTTCCAAAAACTATATGGTCCTATCTTCAAGATGATCCCCCATAACTTCCTCTACTTTTACCTCTTCTAACTCTGATCCTTGGGTGGTTTGTTTCCCTTGTCCTCTATCTTTCCTGGCATCAATGCCTAAATAAATCATAGGATGGAAAGATCACCAGTTATGATACCACTGTAATGTCCCCAATTATATTAGGCTATGATAATGTGTTTCAAGTTGGTTGTTTTAATCATATACTTTGAAAATAATGTTTTGAGTTGGTTGGTTACTTATGCAAAATAGTTTGCTTGTAAACTTATAGTAGACATCTTATCAAAACACATTGCAAGTACATAAAATAGAAGAGATGATCATGGCATTTTATTATGGATGGAATCTTCAGAAATCACAACAATACAAATCTCTAATGGATATAACAACAATTTCAATAAACAATGACCTCATAGATCTTTATTGGCTGGAATTCCAGTTGCACAATCACATGCACAAAGTAAAACAAAAGCCGAAATGTCTCCATAATCCTCCTAAATCCACTATAGAATATCCACTCTTGTAATCCTCATTGTCCAAATCCAATTGGTCGTTGAAAACCACTGATCCCAGAGGTCCTCAAGGGACACAATCAATCATCTAGGGGGGTCTCCTGGGACACCCTTTACTTGGACCGCGAGGATTATTTCAACCCCAGATTCTCCAAACCCTCCTGAAACCTGCAAATGTTTTGGCTTGGCCTTCTCTAGAAAGTTTTGTAAACCTTCTGTGTACTTCAATATCTATCCAAATGTAATAAAAACTCCCAAGTGAAGCTCCATTGGTAGTCCTCGATGGACTCCCATTTTTTCTGGCTAGGGTAGGTATTGCACCACCGAAACTAGACTGCAATAGTGGAAGGGTTTTTCTAAACCCCAATAAAACAATGGCTCCAAGAACACTAATCAAGAGTTCAAACAAATAATAATGCCAAAGAGAAGGGTTACCCCTCTATTTATCCTTCCTCCAATCCTTCTATATCTTTCCCTTTTTTTTGACCAAATCAAATCCTCACTTTATTTTCCCTCAAATTTCATGTAAATATAATTCTTTATTTTATTTATTATCACTTTAGGATTTGTAAATATTTTAACCTAGTGACACCAAATAAACCTCCTTGAATCTCTCTTTCCTTATTTACTATATCCTACAGGAGTCGTATAGTTTATTGAGTCATCCTCTGTCATGATCAATTGGAAGGGGAAATTATAGTCCGAAGCTCCAGAGGACTGATGCTAAGAGGGCCAATATCACTTAAGGAAAACTCCAACTAGGTTCAAAATTCGTAGAGGAATGATTCTAGACGAGTTAGTGTCACTTCAAGAAAAAACCCCAATATATGATCTCTCCACTATGCGGGTTATCTCCTCGACTTCCCTTTGTGTGACCTTGTGTTTGACTCCTGTGTGAGAGGAGCTTCCGGATATACTTATGAGAAATTCGGTTTTGCACTCACTAGATCAGACTCCTAAGTTTTTTTTTGGCCTTGGATAAATTAACTCTCCAACCTAAACCAAGGCCCTAATGCTAAATTGTTTTATGAACCCTATAAACAGTCTATAAAATTTCAAGTTTCGTGTTCATTTTAGCAGTTGTTTTTTACTCAAAGGGTATGGAAGTGAAATTGATTTTGTTTGAGACTCTTGCAAAAAATGAAATTTGTAAGAACAATGTCAAAGAAAACTTTGCACTAATTCTTCAATGAAAATGTGTTTCAAAAAAGAGAAAAAATGCATGAACAATCCTTCAAACCTTGAAATGTTTTTTTTTCCTTTCTTGATGCAAAATGGACATTGCACTAAAGACTTGAGTTCTAGTAAGCTAGTTCTTTTCTAGAAAAGTTCAAAGGTAAAGGGAACAAGAGAAACAACCAATAACCAAGTTATTTTGTCTTTTATGTTACTAAAAAGAAATGAAACGCAAATAGAATGAAATTGTTTCTTTATTTTTATGAAAAAAGGGAATATAGAAAAGAGGAAGAAAGAAAGCAATATAAAAATACTAGAAGGCAACAAAAAATTGGAAGCAAAGCCTAGACTCTCAAGACTAAAATTTCAGCCCACCTAAAAACCTTATAAGAAAAAGAGTAACCAAATAAAAAGCAAGATTTTTTTAGCATGATTTTGAGGTTTTCAGAAACTTAATACAACATTCAAAGACAAAAGAAACCAAAAAAGTTTCAAAAGGTATTGAACAATCAACCTAGATCTTCCCAAAATTCATAGAATGGCCCAAAAACTAATTTCTCATAAAAATAAGCTATTGTACACACGGTGAATAACATATATACGCTATAAGAACCAAATCAAATCACTTGTATACACGATTCAAACAAAGGAAAAACATGTATGGTTTGAGAAGACTAACAAAAAAGTTGCAAAATCAAGGGAAGCTTCCAAAAACCAGAGAAGGATTATGGGATTACAATTGCTTTGAAATCCAGCTCAAGAAACAAGAAACCCACAAAAATCAAGATAACACAAGATCACTTAAACCAACCCAAACTAGGAGAAAAGATCCCCAATATGGCCACCAATTCTATTACGGGATTCTAAACCATATGACCTTGGGTCTATGTCACTACAGAGAAAGACTGCATCTAAAAGACTGAACTTACCCTCCCACATACAAACTTATAAATAAATAACTTGTTGGAAGAGACAGATAAAAACCTTGTACCTTGCATCCAAACTTTTGGTGTAGATCCCCGCTTTCAACCTTCGATTTCATCCCGATCCTTGTTTTTAATACCCTACAAAAGAAGATCACATATATATTGCAATAAGGTAGTTGTCAAATCAAGTTATGCATACAATGTGTAAATTCAAATATGTAAAGCAGGTTTAACATATATAAATAGATTGAACAAAATTACACTTATATAGAGGGAAATAGAACTCTGTTATTGAACAATAAAAGTAGGTAATTTACAACCTGACTCTAACCATCGACACTATCTTGAAGCCAACCATCTCGGTTCCTCCACTAGACTCTTCAAACATTAACTCAACAAAGTGATTCTTCCTCAAATGACCCAAAAGGGATGGGAACACACCCAATGATCATATAGGAGAGAGGAAGGAATCCTCGAAAAACAAGTGTCCAAATTAGGGGATGCTACTCAAAGGTTCAGGGAATAGGGGAGATTGCAGATCAACAACATAATATTGCACCAAGGTTGTCTCTCCTCATCCATACCCCCATAGGATATTATATACCATCCTAAAGAGGTTGAGATGGTTGTATTCCATTATGTATGGGAAAATGAAATTTTAGGAACAGGCCTAACAGAAAACCTCACCAAAAAGTGTGGAATATTTTATTTTTTCACAAAATTGGGGGTATACGCGATTTGTACACTGGAAAATAACGCATATATGCAGTTTTCACATGGGTGAATAACGTATGCCAAAAAAAATATTGTTTTTTAGATTATTTTGATGACAGAGAGCGGGACTTAGGTTTTCAATTTGAGGGATGGACTAGGTCATCTCACAAATGCAATTTGGTGTGGTAATTTGTGCTATAACAACTGGTTAATTTCAAAGGAAAGGGATGCCCCTTATTGAATTAAAACTACACGAACTCCATGCCTTGATATATCATATTCCACAATAAAGTTTTTTGTGAAGTCCGGGGCATGGCCATAAATGGAGTCATACACATATCCTCCTTATCTTTTCAAAATATTTGGTTTCTTATTAAGTCCAAGAAAATACCTCATTTTTTAATAAATCTATTAGAGGTGCTACTATTTGACCATAATTCCTTACAAACTTATGGCAATATCCTATCGATCATAAGAATCATCAAATATTCTTCAAGGTTTTTGGAATTGGTTGTTCCATCATAGAGTTAACTTTGTTAGTTTACACATTTACACCTTTACAAGATACAGAAAGACCCATAAATTACACTTATTGAACCCCAAAGGAATGCTTGGAAGGATTTTCATATCGTTTTTTCTCTTCCAGTAGTTTGAAAACCATTTCAACATGTTGTACATGTTCTTTCCATGATTTCTTGTAGATTAGTATATCATCAAAAACTAGCACACATTTTTTGAGCAAGGGCTTGAAAATATAATTCATGAAGCTTTGAAATTTTGAAGGTGCATTAGTAAGGTCAAATGGGATCACCAAAAATCATAATGAACTTCATGTGTTCTAAAGGATATTTTGGGAATATATTCTTTCCCCATTCAATGATATCAAGGGTTGAGATACAACTTAGGAAAATGAATTCTTCCTTGCAATTCATCTAATAATTTGATAAATCATTGGAATAGGAAACTTATCTTTAATGCTAATATTTTGAGTTGTCTATAATATGGATACATACTCCATAAACCCTCTATTTTTGTAACCATCACCACTACGGAAGGGAAAGATATTTGGCTTGGTTGAATGATGTTGTCCTCTAACATTTATTGAACCGTAAGCTCAATCTAACTCTTTTGTGCATATGGGTTTCTACAAGGCCTAATGTTAGGCGATGCACTTCTTGGTTGAAAATGAATAGCATGGTCATGATCTAGAGAAAGTGGAAGACCCTTAGGAATCTCTTCAAATACCTTGGAATGATTCTAAATAACATTTTTGAGATCCATTGGAACAAAAGATCTAGATGTTTGAACATCTAGTGAGAACAATTTTGCAAGTACACCATGATGTCCATTTTTTAGTAATTTTTTCATGTTATTAAATATTACAAATTTAGAGGGATTCCCTTCGATACCATTGAGTTCATTTTCCTTGTCTTATAAGGAAAATATCATGAAAATTTATTGAAAATTAATATCTAATGTTACCAATTATTGTAACCATTGGACCCCTAATAAAACATCTAGTGTACTTAACCCAAAAAATTCGAAGAATTCACAACAAATATAGTTAAAAACCAAATATCACAAGAGAAAATAGATATAAACACTAAGAAATATCTCTTTTATAAGAAAAAATAGAGAGTTGTGTTCACTTTCATCTTCAAGTGGGAAACCTCTAAGAGCAATGCTCCAAATACAATAAAAATTATTGAAGAAACAATACATAACCATCTACTCAATATATATCTATCCATAGA
>ML787141.1:272344-330486 GCA_009831015.1 Picea engelmannii | reverse complement strand
GGAAAATCGAATGCGCAACAACCGTCTGGGCTCGAAGTCGAGCCGTAAAATTGGCCGCGGATCTGTCTCTGGCCATGACGGCGAAGGGTCGAACCAGGTGGAGCCGGGCTATCATTGGCAAATACATTTTCAGGCTTAAGAAAACCGGTTGCAAACCACGAGTGGTTAAATCCCACGGCAAAAGGAGGTCGGCATTTGACAAAGCCAGTCCATGCAAACCGATTGTGGGTTGCAGAAGGTCCGTAAGGTGGCTACTTGCAAAGTCCTCAAGGGCTGGTAGTAGCCTCCGCTCATGTCATAATTGCGTGGAAGAAGCAGGAGGTACAGTGGCTTCACGTATGGAATACCTAAGGTTGCTCGTCCCGGGAAGCCGCTCGATTTCTTAAAAGAGGCCGCAGACTACACCAAGGCGATTAAGATGCAGGTTCAGGCCATGCAGGCACTTGCCGACTGCTACTCAAATTCGAGTGCTGATGATGCTTTTCAGGCTTAGGTATAGCATCTAAGTGTCGAATCTATGCCTGGACAAGCATGGGTGAAGCGTTTTGCACGCAGCTGTGTATATGTAACGGGTTGAACATAAACCTGGTTTCAATTAGCTCGCCTTATGAACAACTGTCTATATATCTTAGATTTCTTTCATAATCTTCTCCCGTATAATATACGACGGCTTCTGTATATGTATATTTTAAGATATTGCTTCCAAGTTGCATATAATATGTATTTATTAATGCCAAACTGTCAATGCAATATGCTTCCATATACAGGCGGTCACTGCAAGAATGATAAAGAATGGCTTAGGGCTTTTTGTTTGCTTTCATTTGCGGTATAGATTCTATTCAGCAGCGGGCATAAACTTTGAAGGTATTTGCATGCCCTTTTGGTTATCTGCCTCTATGAATGATTATTAATGTGGATTTTGTGGTAGACTTTTCCTGGAACTGTATGCGTCTCTATAGTTAATTGCTTATCAAAATTTGGAACTGACGATTGACAGATCCATCGCGTGTATTTTGTCAAATGGAGTAGATGGCCATAATGATTGTGTCGAATTACACGAAGAATATAGAGGTAATATTTGCACTCTATAAAACCTGGCCATTCACCGATCGCTTGCTATTTTCTAAAGCCGATGTTGTCGCTCCAGTAGTGAGGAATGAACTTGAGGTTGGGGTAGTGTGGAGTGAAATTTTCTGTTCGAGGGAAGATCGTATAATTACATCCTCATTTATTGCTTGAATTTTTGGCGTTTCAATACAATTTTGAACTATGAACCTGTCGCTGCAGATATACGGTTTTTCTTTTTGGAGTTTTAGTTAGTTGGATCATGCCAACATCCCATCCTCTTTCATAGTTTTCAATCGTAATAAGTTTAGAATGCCGAAGGGACTCCTTTGATATCATTGAATACCGTGTCCCTTACATAAACAGAACGTTAAGCATCTCTTTAGGGAATTCAATCTTTTGGGTTTATAATTGTTCAATTTTCTTAAAACATTGTCCTTAACTCAAAATTCCTTCGAATAAGTTGTAAATTTGTCCGTTGTATGAGAAATATTAGTTGATGTTTCCTTACACGGACAAATTTATACGTTGTATGAGAAAGAGAAAGAACATGCAGTTAGTAGTCAAGTAACAATGTGAAAAGGAATTATTATTCTATTCGTCTTTATCAGTTGTATGAGAAAGAGAAAGAACATGTAGTTAATAGTCAAGTAACTATGTGAAGACGGATTATTATTCTATTCGTCTTTTACCGTGGTAAAGAGCCGTTTTCATTGGTTACTACATGTGTAATTTCAGTTCTCCATACAAATATTGTTTGTAGAGAATTCTTTAGTTGGGTATTAACATTTTAGAGTTTTGTTGTCTACGATTAATAGATCATTGGTCATTTTGGTATTTTTGTAATTACTCTCAAAAGGGTGTAGTTTGTCAAGTTTACTATTTTAAATCAATTTTGGATTTGTGTTTTGGTATAAATAAATACAAAATAATCTACATAGAAATCACAAATTACAGTAATACAAATTTCTACTGGCTATAACACTAATCTCACATATTTATATTGGCAGCAATGACAACTTCAAAATCACACATACAAAGAAAAAAAACACCTAAAAAGATTCTCCTGAATCCACTGTAGAATATCCACTCATGTAGTCCTCGTTGTCGAGATCTAATCGGCCGCTCCAAACCCTCGATTGCATAGGTCCTTGTCAGACACAGTTGGTCATCTAGAGGGGCCTCATCGGACAACCTTTACTCGACTTGGAGGGATACCTTCAACCCTGGTTTCTCCAAACCCTCCTAAAACCTACAAATGTTTAGGCTTTCGGTATCGCTCCAATTGTAAGAAAAACTCCAAGTGAAGCTCCAATGGTAGTTCTAGATGGACTCCCCTCTTCTCCGAGTAGGTTGGGTATTGCACCACTGAAACTAGACCGCAGTGATGGAAGGGTTTTGCTAAACCCCAATGAAACAATGGCTCCAAGAGCACCAATCAAGTATTCAAACAAATCATAATTCCAAAGAGAAGCGTTACCCCTCTATTTATCCTTCCTCCAAGCCTTGTAGATATTTCCCTTTTTTTACCAAATCAAACCCTCACTTTATTTTCCCTCCAAATTCATTTAAATATAATTATTTATCTTATTTAATGTCACTTTAGGATTTGACATTCTTTTAACTTAGTGACACCAAATAAACCTCCTTGACTCCTTTTTTTCCTGATTTCCTATAGCCTACAGGAGTCGTATAGGCTATTGATTCATCCTCCATCATGATCAATTGGAAGGGAACATTATAGTCCTCCCTTCCAAAGATTGTTTGTCCTAAAGCAACTCCAGATCAGGTTGTTGTAAGATCTACTCTCCTTCACAAGTAGCATCTTCTGTGGGAAATCCTCTCCTTACAACCAAATACTCTTGAATGACTCTACTCCTCAGCCTCCATTCTCTGACATCAACAATCCTCTCGGGAGCTAGAACCAATTTCCCTTCCTCATCTAGTGGAGGAAGATCTGTCGAAGCAATGACCTGTTGTCCCAATGCCTTCTTGAGGTAGGATACATGGAAGGTCTTGTGGATCCTACTACCCTTTGGTAACTTCATCTTGTATGCTACCTCCCCAAATCTCCTAATCACTCTGTAGGGTCCATAAAAATGAGGCTTTAGCTTCTCTGAACCACTATTATTCAGCGACGACGGTCTGTAAGGGTGCAACCTCATAAATACTAGGTCCCCAACCTCAAATTCGCATTCTACCCTGTGCCTATCTGCATACATCTTCTACTGATTTTGAGCAGCCTGCAAATTTTCCTTCAGGACTCTCAAGATGTCCTAGCTTTCCTGCAACCAATCTTTGGCCTTGGGAGCTTTTTTCTTCCTGAAATCCAAATCCACAAAAGATGGATCATAATATTCATACAATGCCCTGAATGGGCTCATCTTGATGGACATGTGATGAGTGGTATTGTAACAAAGCTCCTCGAGATGTAACCACTTTATCAATGCCTACTTCTGTCGAGACACATAGTTCCTTAGATACCCCTCTTTCCATTTGTTTACTATATCAGTCTTTCGATCTGTCTAGGGGTGGTAGATAATGCTAGTGTAAACTCTGTCCCAGATAACCTAAACAACTCCCACCAACACACGTTGAAAAACCTACTATATCGGTCACTCATTGTGTTCCTCATAACACCATGGAATCTGCACACCTCCTTGAAGAATAGATATGTTAGCTCAGATGCACTATACTCTAAAGGAATGGAAAAGAAGCGCGCATATTTAGTCAATCTGTCCACTACCACGTAGATATAGTCCAGGTGCCATGCACCTTTTGCAATACTGTGATGACATCCATGGAAATGTTATACCACTTCTTCTCCAGAATCGACAATGGTTGAAGAAGTCTCGTAGGATGTGTATATTTTGACTTGTTCTATTGGCAAGTCATGCACTCCCTCAAAATATTACCCTTGAGTTTTGAATCAGCGAAAAGATAGATCTTGTCTTTGTAGTAGATGATGTCATTCGCTACCCTGTACCCATCATCCTGAATGTTACTCTCCATCAAATCACAGGCAAAGGTGTTCTTGGAGTATTCCACCAAAAGAATGAACTTCCAGTCTGCTAAAATCTCTATCATAGAGAAACTTGTAGGTCTCATGGATAAGGCATCAACAACTACAATTTTCTTCCCCTTTACATACTCAAAGTCAAAATCATATATTTGCACCTTACTCACCCATTTTTGTTGTCTCTCGTTGAGATCCCGCTGCTCCAAAAAATATCTCAAGTTGTTGTGGTCAGTCCTAACCACAAAGCATCCTCCTACCAGGTACTATCTAAACTTGGCCAATGCGTGCATGATGGCCAACATATACTTATCATATATCAAGTAAAGCTTGTCTATATCTCTTATGTTTCTTCTCTCAAAACCTATCAGGTGTCATTTCTGCATCAATACTACTCCTATCCCTTCATCGGATGTGTCACACTCCTAGACCAAAGGGAGTGATCATACTAGGCAAGTGCTCATCACCCTCTTCATTCTGTCGAATGATATCTATGAGTCCTCTGATAATAAAAAATCCCACTTCTTGATGAGGTTTGTCAATGGTGCAACCAATTGTGAAAATCCTTTCACAAAGCACCTATAATAACTGTATATCCTGAAGAATCCTCACATATATGTGAGTGATTTGGCTATGGGAAAATATAAGATTGTCTGAATCTTCTCTTGATGTACCTTTAATCCCTCAACACCAATCACATGCCCCATATAGAGGATCTTTGTCAACCCAAAATCACACTTTACCTCTATGGAAAAAAGCAACTAGTCCTCCATAATGGTGAGAATCTCGTCAATATGCTTCAAATGTTCCTCCCACATCCTGTTGTAGATCATAAGATCATCAAATAACACCAGTAAGAATTTCCTCAACTCTTTGTTAAAGATATGTTCCATGCTCGACTAAAAGGTAGTTGGTGCGTTATTCAGCCCGAAGGGAATGACTAGAAACTCATAGTGCACATAATGACACCTAGATGTTGTTTTATGGATATCCCCCCTCTCTGACCCAAATATGGTGGTATCATGATCACATATCAACATTTGAGAAGTACACTTCCCCATGAAGCTCGTCTATCATCTCATCAATCCTAGGTATTTGGTATCTATTTTTTATGGTATTCTTGTTTAGTTGATCCAGGTGGATATTGGTGGCCACCCACGTCTTCCAACTAGCTCAAAACAATTTTCTGACAATTTTGGGAATTTATTATTTTTAGTAGTTTTAACTTCTGGGGCCATTGTGAGGGCCTAAATGAATGTTTTTAGGGATATATATTCTCAATGATAGCTGAAGGCATGATTTATCCTCCAAAATAAATCTCCTCGATGATACCTTTCAAATGGGCTATCATATGCCTAAACCAAAGATCGTATGCAAAAGTTACGACCCCGAGAAGTTGATGTACTAACTTACCCAAACGGGGCCCACATGACTTTTGACACTTCACCTCCTAGGGTTAGGTTTTTGGATGTCTAGGGTTTTGGGCATTCATTTTTATTGTAAAAATTCCTTCAGAGCCTTATTGTAATCATCTTCTTGTGAATGAGAGCAGCTGTCACATCTCTTCTCATAGATAAGTTGCCACCATTCCAACAAGCTTGTTTCCGCTGCATTTTACAGTTTCATCTTATTTCCTTATTGAATAGAAAACCAGTTTTACTATATCTCTGTTATTTTGTGTTAAGCCCCTGTTAATAATCTGTATTCATTTCGTTATGCTCATAAAATCCGGATCATCAGTGCCATGTAGTCTATGAACATCCTCATAGTGTCATCCTTCTTCTTCTCTAGTATTACTGAAGAAGTGAAGGGACTAAAACTAGGCCTGATATGTCCCATCTCCAATAAATCCTTAATGTCCTTCTATGTTTCATCCTTGAACCTCTTCGGATGCCTATAGGGTGTGGTGATTCTGAGCTTCGACCCCTCTTCTAGCTCAATGATATGCTCAAATCCTTTTTCACGTGGTCTCCCTGTTGGCAATGGTTCAAATACTCTTTCATTCTTTCCAAGAAATTCTTGTATATCCGCAAGGTAATTATGAATATCGTGTGATGGATTCTCCATGGTGATCAAGCACTCTCCTACGCAAGCCATGTCCCCGTGTCTAAAAAGGGCCTCCATGCATTGGTTAGACACGATCCTGGGGACGCCTATTGACATACATCTTAGGATGACTCTCCATCCACCCTTGTCCTGGAAATTCATCCTCATGTCCCAATAATTCATTTGGATATCTCCTAATGAGTACAACCACTAAACTCCTAGCATCACATGAGTATCTGCTAAATCTACGACATAAAAGTCATCGATCAATGTATAGTTTCCCATTGTTACTTCCAATACTCTGATCCTCTGAGTACAATCCATGTTTCACCCATATGCTACTACCATATTGAATCCCTCGAAGTCATCCTCATGGATTTGTCTCATGGTGACAAGTGAAACATCAATGAATTTGTGGGTGGCCCCACCATCAATAAATTTTGTAACCCTATCTGCTTGTAGAATGTTTCTTACCCTAAAGGTGTAGTATTTAGGGACTCTTGAAAGTGTTGAAATGGTCACACCTTTTTCACTCTCCGACAATGGCACCTACTCTGTAGCATCGAGGTGTGATGGCTCACCACTATCTTGTCCAATTCCCTCATCATCATCATCATCCTTCTCGTCGAAAACTACCTCAATACAATGGACTTTACCTTTTCCCATACATCGATGAATTGGTTCCCATAACTCCTTGCAACTGTACCAAATCTTCTTCGTCCTTATTTATCTTCAAGTTTCGTCATCCAACCTATCCTTCCTTGTCCATATATTTTGGGGAGGTTTTGACACCTGACCCTTCTGTGGGATAAATTGTTTTGTCGATGTCTTCTTGGGGACTGTATCTTCCATATCCCAAGTCTTCATGATAACTTCCTGCAGTGTGTTTGGCCTGAAATCCTTTACCCCACCTCTTAAGGGTTCATCCAAGCCCTTCGTGAAAAGCATCACCAATATCTTCTTAGAAACATCAGTCACCATGACTGTCATCTTCTGGAACTTTGTGACATAGGCCTATGGTGTAATTGTCTTCCTTAGTTGTACCAAATCCATGAAGTGGATCTTAGGGTCCTTCCTATCGATCTTGTCCATCATCCTCTGAGTAGAATCCTCATGTGTTGCAATGTTGGAATGCCTCAATGTTAATATCTCATGGTACCACCACTCATGAGCCTCTCCATACAAGTGTAGGGTGGTAAAATTGATCCCCTATGCCTTTGTCATCGAGTTAAGCTGGAAATAAGTGTCCAACTTATGTACCCATGCTCAGGTTGTTCTCCTATCATATTTGTCAAAAGATGGGATAATCATCTTCCCCAATTTGCCTAGAAGATCGAAATTCTATTAATTATGTCTTTCCCTAGGTTTGTTCCTCATTGTGAGGTTTTAGTAGTCATTGTAAGACATGGCTTCCTGTGATCCTTCTTCCATCAAATGATACTCCCTAAAGTAGGAGTTCATTTCATCTGCCCCCTTGTTTTTCTAGTGCTCCTATAGACTGCTCCTCAAGGAATGGTGGGAATGATGGTATGGGTACCTTTATACTACCTTCCTGGAAGACACTCTATGATGAATCATAGGTATTACTCCCTTCAGGAGTCCTACCACCTCTATGGTTGGCCTTTGCATGGTTCCCATTGGTACCTCCCTGGTTTTGGTTTCCTTGATTGCTGAAAAAGTACAGTGTCAGGACTTGTGTTAATTGTTGTTGTCCATTATATATTGTTTCCAAAAACTATATGGTCCTATCTTCAAGATGATCCCCCATAACTTCCTCTACTTTTACCTCTTCTAACTCTGATCCTTGGGTGGTTTGTTTCCCTTGTCCTCTATCTTTCCTGGCATCAATGCCTAAATAAATCATAGGATGGAAAGATCACCAGTTATGATACCACTGTAATGTCCCCAATTATATTAGGCTATGATAATGTGTTTCAAGTTGGTTGTTTTAATCATATACTTTGAAAATAATGTTTTGAGTTGGTTGGTTACTTATGCAAAATAGTTTGCTTGTAAACTTATAGTAGACATCTTATCAAAACACATTGCAAGTACATAAAATAGAAGAGATGATCATGGCATTTTATTATGGATGGAATCTTCAGAAATCACAACAATACAAATCTCTAATGGATATAACAACAATTTCAATAAACAATGACCTCATAGATCTTTATTGGCTGGAATTCCAGTTGCACAATCACATGCACAAAGTAAAACAAAAGCCGAAATGTCTCCATAATCCTCCTAAATCCACTATAGAATATCCACTCTTGTAATCCTCATTGTCCAAATCCAATTGGTCGTTGAAAACCACTGATCCCAGAGGTCCTCAAGGGACACAATCAATCATCTAGGGGGGTCTCCTGGGACACCCTTTACTTGGACCGCGAGGATTATTTCAACCCCAGATTCTCCAAACCCTCCTGAAACCTGCAAATGTTTTGGCTTGGCCTTCTCTAGAAAGTTTTGTAAACCTTCTGTGTACTTCAATATCTATCCAAATGTAATAAAAACTCCCAAGTGAAGCTCCATTGGTAGTCCTCGATGGACTCCCATTTTTTCTGGCTAGGGTAGGTATTGCACCACCGAAACTAGACTGCAATAGTGGAAGGGTTTTTCTAAACCCCAATAAAACAATGGCTCCAAGAACACTAATCAAGAGTTCAAACAAATAATAATGCCAAAGAGAAGGGTTACCCCTCTATTTATCCTTCCTCCAATCCTTCTATATCTTTCCCTTTTTTTTGACCAAATCAAATCCTCACTTTATTTTCCCTCAAATTTCATGTAAATATAATTCTTTATTTTATTTATTATCACTTTAGGATTTGTAAATATTTTAACCTAGTGACACCAAATAAACCTCCTTGAATCTCTCTTTCCTTATTTACTATATCCTACAGGAGTCGTATAGTTTATTGAGTCATCCTCTGTCATGATCAATTGGAAGGGGAAATTATAGTCCGAAGCTCCAGAGGACTGATGCTAAGAGGGCCAATATCACTTAAGGAAAACTCCAACTAGGTTCAAAATTCGTAGAGGAATGATTCTAGACGAGTTAGTGTCACTTCAAGAAAAAACCCCAATATATGATCTCTCCACTATGCGGGTTATCTCCTCGACTTCCCTTTGTGTGACCTTGTGTTTGACTCCTGTGTGAGAGGAGCTTCCGGATATACTTATGAGAAATTCGGTTTTGCACTCACTAGATCAGACTCCTAAGTTTTTTTTTGGCCTTGGATAAATTAACTCTCCAACCTAAACCAAGGCCCTAATGCTAAATTGTTTTATGAACCCTATAAACAGTCTATAAAATTTCAAGTTTCGTGTTCATTTTAGCAGTTGTTTTTTACTCAAAGGGTATGGAAGTGAAATTGATTTTGTTTGAGACTCTTGCAAAAAATGAAATTTGTAAGAACAATGTCAAAGAAAACTTTGCACTAATTCTTCAATGAAAATGTGTTTCAAAAAAGAGAAAAAATGCATGAACAATCCTTCAAACCTTGAAATGTTTTTTTTTCCTTTCTTGATGCAAAATGGACATTGCACTAAAGACTTGAGTTCTAGTAAGCTAGTTCTTTTCTAGAAAAGTTCAAAGGTAAAGGGAACAAGAGAAACAACCAATAACCAAGTTATTTTGTCTTTTATGTTACTAAAAAGAAATGAAACGCAAATAGAATGAAATTGTTTCTTTATTTTTATGAAAAAAGGGAATATAGAAAAGAGGAAGAAAGAAAGCAATATAAAAATACTAGAAGGCAACAAAAAATTGGAAGCAAAGCCTAGACTCTCAAGACTAAAATTTCAGCCCACCTAAAAACCTTATAAGAAAAAGAGTAACCAAATAAAAAGCAAGATTTTTTTAGCATGATTTTGAGGTTTTCAGAAACTTAATACAACATTCAAAGACAAAAGAAACCAAAAAAGTTTCAAAAGGTATTGAACAATCAACCTAGATCTTCCCAAAATTCATAGAATGGCCCAAAAACTAATTTCTCATAAAAATAAGCTATTGTACACACGGTGAATAACATATATACGCTATAAGAACCAAATCAAATCACTTGTATACACGATTCAAACAAAGGAAAAACATGTATGGTTTGAGAAGACTAACAAAAAAGTTGCAAAATCAAGGGAAGCTTCCAAAAACCAGAGAAGGATTATGGGATTACAATTGCTTTGAAATCCAGCTCAAGAAACAAGAAACCCACAAAAATCAAGATAACACAAGATCACTTAAACCAACCCAAACTAGGAGAAAAGATCCCCAATATGGCCACCAATTCTATTACGGGATTCTAAACCATATGACCTTGGGTCTATGTCACTACAGAGAAAGACTGCATCTAAAAGACTGAACTTACCCTCCCACATACAAACTTATAAATAAATAACTTGTTGGAAGAGACAGATAAAAACCTTGTACCTTGCATCCAAACTTTTGGTGTAGATCCCCGCTTTCAACCTTCGATTTCATCCCGATCCTTGTTTTTAATACCCTACAAAAGAAGATCACATATATATTGCAATAAGGTAGTTGTCAAATCAAGTTATGCATACAATGTGTAAATTCAAATATGTAAAGCAGGTTTAACATATATAAATAGATTGAACAAAATTACACTTATATAGAGGGAAATAGAACTCTGTTATTGAACAATAAAAGTAGGTAATTTACAACCTGACTCTAACCATCGACACTATCTTGAAGCCAACCATCTCGGTTCCTCCACTAGACTCTTCAAACATTAACTCAACAAAGTGATTCTTCCTCAAATGACCCAAAAGGGATGGGAACACACCCAATGATCATATAGGAGAGAGGAAGGAATCCTCGAAAAACAAGTGTCCAAATTAGGGGATGCTACTCAAAGGTTCAGGGAATAGGGGAGATTGCAGATCAACAACATAATATTGCACCAAGGTTGTCTCTCCTCATCCATACCCCCATAGGATATTATATACCATCCTAAAGAGGTTGAGATGGTTGTATTCCATTATGTATGGGAAAATGAAATTTTAGGAACAGGCCTAACAGAAAACCTCACCAAAAAGTGTGGAATATTTTATTTTTTCACAAAATTGGGGGTATACGCGATTTGTACACTGGAAAATAACGCATATATGCAGTTTTCACATGGGTGAATAACGTATGCCAAAAAAAATATTGTTTTTTAGATTATTTTGATGACAGAGAGCGGGACTTAGGTTTTCAATTTGAGGGATGGACTAGGTCATCTCACAAATGCAATTTGGTGTGGTAATTTGTGCTATAACAACTGGTTAATTTCAAAGGAAAGGGATGCCCCTTATTGAATTAAAACTACACGAACTCCATGCCTTGATATATCATATTCCACAATAAAGTTTTTTGTGAAGTCCGGGGCATGGCCATAAATGGAGTCATACACATATCCTCCTTATCTTTTCAAAATATTTGGTTTCTTATTAAGTCCAAGAAAATACCTCATTTTTTAATAAATCTATTAGAGGTGCTACTATTTGACCATAATTCCTTACAAACTTATGGCAATATCCTATCGATCATAAGAATCATCAAATATTCTTCAAGGTTTTTGGAATTGGTTGTTCCATCATAGAGTTAACTTTGTTAGTTTACACATTTACACCTTTACAAGATACAGAAAGACCCATAAATTACACTTATTGAACCCCAAAGGAATGCTTGGAAGGATTTTCATATCGTTTTTTCTCTTCCAGTAGTTTGAAAACCATTTCAACATGTTGTACATGTTCTTTCCATGATTTCTTGTAGATTAGTATATCATCAAAAACTAGCACACATTTTTTGAGCAAGGGCTTGAAAATATAATTCATGAAGCTTTGAAATTTTGAAGGTGCATTAGTAAGGTCAAATGGGATCACCAAAAATCATAATGAACTTCATGTGTTCTAAAGGATATTTTGGGAATATATTCTTTCCCCATTCAATGATATCAAGGGTTGAGATACAACTTAGGAAAATGAATTCTTCCTTGCAATTCATCTAATAATTTGATAAATCATTGGAATAGGAAACTTATCTTTAATGCTAATATTTTGAGTTGTCTATAATATGGATACATACTCCATAAACCCTCTATTTTTGTAACCATCACCACTACGGAAGGGAAAGATATTTGGCTTGGTTGAATGATGTTGTCCTCTAACATTTATTGAACCGTAAGCTCAATCTAACTCTTTTGTGCATATGGGTTTCTACAAGGCCTAATGTTAGGCGATGCACTTCTTGGTTGAAAATGAATAGCATGGTCATGATCTAGAGAAAGTGGAAGACCCTTAGGAATCTCTTCAAATACCTTGGAATGATTCTAAATAACATTTTTGAGATCCATTGGAACAAAAGATCTAGATGTTTGAACATCTAGTGAGAACAATTTTGCAAGTACACCATGATGTCCATTTTTTAGTAATTTTTTCATGTTATTAAATATTACAAATTTAGAGGGATTCCCTTCGATACCATTGAGTTCATTTTCCTTGTCTTATAAGGAAAATATCATGAAAATTTATTGAAAATTAATATCTAATGTTACCAATTATTGTAACCATTGGACCCCTAATAAAACATCTAGTGTACTTAACCCAAAAAATTCGAAGAATTCACAACAAATATAGTTAAAAACCAAATATCACAAGAGAAAATAGATATAAACACTAAGAAATATCTCTTTTATAAGAAAAAATAGAGAGTTGTGTTCACTTTCATCTTCAAGTGGGAAACCTCTAAGAGCAATGCTCCAAATACAATAAAAATTATTGAAGAAACAATACATAACCATCTACTCAATATATATCTATCCATAGAAAATATTAACTATCTATGGGCCCCTTATAATGAGGTTTGACTAACTACTTTGGACCTTATTGCTAAAAATGACCCTTTATTACAATGAGTGAATATGGACTAACTATTTAATGGGCCTTATTCAAGGAAGATGGTCTAATACATTAATAAAGTATATAAGTGAGGAGGTTAGGGTAGGATTATAACATTCCCTCCCCCTTCAAGAATGTAATTGACATCAAGGATGAAGGATAGGAAATTGTTTTAGAATTGTCGTCAGTTCCCAACTGACATATTTTGGTTTCATATATTTCCACTGGATTGATACTTCCTTGATCATTCACTAGCACAAGTGGTTCTCTCTAATATCCAACACTTCTTCTGGCTAGAGATAAATGGAACCTTCTTCACCAAGTTTTGGTAGTTTGGTCTACACTTTTCAATTTGAGGCCACAACTTTATTCAAATAGGACACATGAAATAGTATATGAATCTTATAGTGGGTTGGGAGAGCCATCTTGTAGGTGACCCAACTAATGCATTGTATGTTCTAATAAGAACAATAAAACATAGGCGGTATCTTATGGGGAATTTTATCTTTGAGTTATGTATGTTTATACAATTGCAGATGAAGAAATACTTGACCCATTTATTAAAATAATGTTTATATCTATGTTGACTAACTTGTTTCATTCAATTTTGCATCGTAAACAAGTTGTACTTGAGGATATGGGTAATGGATTCTCTAGTTTGAAGTGTTCTATCTACTTCAAGAACCTTGGAGGTTAATGATAAAAAGGATGCCACTGATAGGGGTTTTGGCAATAAAAAACTTCATATGGTATGATTTTAGTATATCCATGATAAGTGGTTGTTGGGGAATAGGGTGGAACATGACATGAAATAGGAAACACAGTACTATAGATAATCAAAGAGGAGAAAAAAAGTTTCGAAGACAAAGGGTGGTGTCTAAAGACACCATTACAACACTTAAGAAGAGCACACTATGATCATAACATCATAGTGAATTTTGCACATATTGATTTGCATGATATATTTGCATAACCGATATATGATAGTGACCCAAGGGGCCTGCTATTTATAGCCTTGGGATCTAACCAAATTCCATAGAATCTAGAATATCCTATCCACATTTAGTCATCGTCTATTAGAGTCGACTCTTCCAAATATTCCCTATAGAGTCAGATCGAAAAGGATGCTCGACCCAACCGCCTACACGTCCAACTCATAGGCGATTATTGGGATGATCTATCCACTTCCCAAATATATTTTATTGTTGGTCGAATATTTGATCGATAGGCATGTCGACTACTTGACTGACTCATGTAGTGTGTTGGTCAAATATTTGATCGATAGGCATGTCGACTACTTGACTGACTCATGTAGTGTGTTGGTCGATCGCCCTAGATGTGGGTCAACCTCTCAACCGACTAAACCTAGGAGATGTGTGATGAACCATTACTAATTGATGTTCCAACACTCCCCAATCAACACATTGTTGAGCACTCAACACACCCTAAAAATTCTATGTCAAATTTTACTTTTTGGGTACCACTTGATCTTTTTGCATTGTCTAAATTTGACTTCAGTATGGAAAATGTTGCCTTTGATTATCATTCTGACTCTCGTTAAGTATTCCAAATTTTGTTTGAATCTGTGAAAACCAATAACTTAAAAGACTAACATTTAAATAAAGAATCGACAGTCAAAACATTTCACTGACACGCTCAAAGATTTGGCATCAGGAAGAATTAAAAAATGAAAGAGAATCACTCGAGAGAACCGAGGTCGTCGAGTGCCAATCTTCGTCAGCGTCGATAGAAGGGAGTTTTTATTTTGCGACATGCATCACACAAGGATATCATCGATGATTGATCCCTTTAGAATCGGTAAAAGGCTAAAAGAGTAACCGTTAACGACGAAATGAAGGCTTCGTTGATAGCCGATCCCCAATACCTTTCGGCGTCGACAGTCCCAGGTTTATTTTAACACATGCATATAGTTGAAACCCTGATTCCGAATGATGAACATGACCAAACCACCTATCCTAATGTGCCATGTGTATTTTCCATATTGGATAAAACATACAATCTAGTTTTACCTTGAGTAGTTATCGGTTCCCGAAGCCCAAGTCGCACCCCGTGTTATTTTTTTCCACATCAGCACCATACGACGAAATTTATCGGTGCTAGAAGTTATTATCAAAAGGATACCATTGAAAAATTTCACCACGCATCACCGATCCACGATCTGTCCACTAAGAAAGCAATGCAATGAGACGTTTTAGTGCTAAGATATGTTGGATTCAAAGCATTTAAAGAACTAATTAATTCCAAATCTCGCATTAGTTATTAATTCATGCATGGATCAAATTAGCCATTTGAAATAGAGCACATTACCCTCCACGCCTCCACCGTCAACCCATGATGAATTGAATTACAGAGATTCGACGAAAGATTTCGTTTGATTTTCACTCATAACCCGAGTTAATTGGATGATACGACACGGCAACTTCTTCCCCATTTAAATTCTTTCAAGTTGTTCATAAACAAGATCATTGTGCGCAAAGAAGTTCAGAGCATCTAGAGGAGTGAGACGAGCAATTTGGAAAAATTTTCCAAGATCCCGTGAGTATTAAACAACAGGTTTAGCAAGCGTTACAGGTATGTACCAGTTTATGGAATTTTTCATTCTTGAATTCATACATTTTTATTCGATGTTACTCTATATGCATGCCTAAAGGATTTATTTCGATTGCATGAACGATGCCTCCAAGAAAGTCGAACACTAGGCGATCATTGAGGGAGCCAAAGAAAAAGGAAGCCAGGTGGGTACGAGCGACCCTGAATTTATAGATATTTATGAAATTGACGGGTTGTACCAACTGGATCGCCGACATCTATGGCGACTCAGCCAAAAACAGTCTGGGTATTAGTGGAAATAAGTGCATCAAACCCTTTGAGCGATTTTATAAAGATATATGATGATGATGAAATCCCATAAGTATCTCTCGGGACCCCTATGCACATCGAAGAAGAAAAGGGACCGAAGAAGACATCTTCTCCTATCCCCGAGGTACAAATCCCAGAGGTCCCATAGAAAGAAAAGGAAGTTGAGGGTGTCCGAGACAAAAAAATGCCTGATGCATTAGAGTCTCAAGCGAACAGTCTGAAAAAATAGCCGGGGTCAGATGAGCCAAAGAAAGGAGCACCGTGAAAGGAAGTCGGTGTTACGATGGTCGATGAACAAGTATCAAGTCTATCCCCAACATGTCTATTTCACTTGGTACTCAAACACCCGATGGGCGACAGACTAAATTCGAACCTTTGAAGCATAATGAGGAAGTTCAAGAACCCAACCTTGAACAAGTATACACCAACAAAAGTCTAGGAAACACATTTAGATGGGGGGATGAATAGATTCCCGAACCTGTGGATGAAGTAACCGACATACATGCTATAGATTATGATCGAAGGAAGAAGGATATCGTCCAGAGAACCAACAAGAAGAGGAGGATCACTTTAGATCGCTCCATCCTCACCACTACAGAGGAAAATTTGATAAACACAGAATATGCCAGAACATCCGAGCTTATCGGCGTGGGGATGGTGATCTCCGATGCCACCCTAGATAGAGCTAAAAGAGATGAAAAAGAGTTGGTCGTCTCCCTGAAATAGATATAACATTTGCGTCACTTGGCTAAGTACTATCAGGACACCACTCTGGCCACGGTGTATCTAAGGAATGAATTGAAGGAGGCCTATAGCAGGTTCATAGACGAGTGACACCTATTCACTAAAGGGATATCGAGCTCCATGAAGATACTATCATGGAACTTGCGACGCGAAAGGATATGGAGTGGTGGTATGAAAAAGCGCAACAAGCCGTGGAGAGAGTAGACTACATTGGTGCAGGTCAACAGGGCCGAGATAAATAAGAACACGACATTAAGGTGTTGAACGAAGGCATTCTTGACTGCATAAGGAAAGAGGATGAGTATTGGGTGAAAATGTCTCGGGAACTGCACCGAGATATTCAAGAGAAACAGGCCAAGTGTGAGAAACACTAGATTAAGATCAATCGGGTGATTAAAGAGATCGAACTTCCCCAGTTCAGAACACCCGACGACTTTGTCGACTTGCATGACATAGTCAAATCACACACCAAGTAAGATGCATCATGGGACGAAAGACTAGAAAAGGTGGTGGACATAGCGCCAGGGAAGGTATGACAATTCATGAAACACCCGATCAAATCTTGGGCTATGATGCAACAATTAAGTGCCAGTCTTATGAAGTATCGGGCACATGCAATAGAGATAAGGGATATCTACGTAGCCCCGATGGAACAACATAGATTTCCATATGCCAACACCTATGAGGAGTTGTTCATCAGTTGGTCGGAATATGATAAGAGTCATCCTTTTAAAGCGATATCTTGAGATGACTGTTAGAAAACTATTAGGAGAGAACGCCACATGGCGAATTTTGTTTTTCTTAACTACACTTTAGCCATTATTTTTAGTTAATTTTATGTTATAAATAAGAGAATCGACCAATTAGTTAATGGTTGATGGTTGTTGCAAGAAACTCTCTTTTCTAGTTTGTTAAAAAATATTTTGAAGCTACCTTTAATTGAGAAGTCCTTCTGGACTAGAGACAAGTTATATTTTCATCAAATGCATGTATGATTGGATGTGGAGAAGAACTATTTCCTATCTTGTCTCATGGATGTATGTTGTAACAGGTAAGAGCTAATAAATCTATTGATAAGTTATCTGATGCAATGTTTTTATAGTTCTTTTCTCTAATGATGAAGATGAATCGTTGTGTTATTATGTGATGGATGATTAGAGTAGGTGAATTATTTTGCTTGACATAATCTTATTGCATGTGTGTTTTCTTTTGCTAATTAGTATCTCAGACATAAATTGGAATATTCACATGGTTAATGTATTAGTACTAGGCCTTTGGTAGATGATCGTTGTCTTCATGCTTGAGCAACAGGTTATCCCAAGCTCATCCTCTTCTCCAGTATTTAGAACATTTTCCCATTTTGTTGCCAAGTTGGTTTATAACGTCTTCCATCTTAATATTGGTCCCACCTAAGAGAAAAAACAAAGAGAGAAAATCCAAACTGAAGGAGACACCTTCGCAAGAAAACGTAAATCCCATCGATTAATTGGTCGGATCGCAAGATCTAGAGAACCATTCCACTATTAAACGCTCCAGAGTCTAATTGGGCCTTGGTGGTGGGTTTGGTTTGTACTGTTGAATTAAATGGATTTAGGACCCATCAACAGAATTGGATCTAGAAGGAGGGCCGAATAATGAATGGTTGAACACATATTTCACATAATATTTCAGACAACTTGTAGATTTAAAACAACCCACATTCATGGCTAGTCATTCCCAAGACAGCCCACACACACTAAGTACTCTTGAAACAAGTAACTCACTGATGCAGGAGCATCGCCAACTCAACAAGCGAGCCAACACATCAAGTGAAAGTTCAGCTGGATAAACAAACCCAAACTTTTGAAAATGCTTTGGGATGGTAGCGCAAGTCTTAAATGATCCTTTATGAAGGAGCGTCTTTTGTATGTTGTATCAGACCTCAAGCCTTACGCTCTTGTCTGAAGTAGATACACGACATTTACTTTAGTTAATGCAGGTAGATAGGATTTTATTTCCAGAATAGACAGTTTAGAGTTCGAGAGGGAAAACGGATATAGAAACCCTCCTTTGTACATTGTAACATTATTCAGATAATTCAGAAGCATTCAAAGAGGAGAGCAAGTAGAGAACTATATGAAGAACACTCATGTACATATTTGAATTAATAGAAGAGAGTCTTTGATTCAAACTCATGGCTGGTGTTGTTTCTTTGTGTGTATTGTTCATGTTCTTATGAATGTTTGTTTCTGGTTATGCATTTGCTCT
Organism: Picea engelmannii; assembly: GCA_009831015.1. NCBI lineage: Eukaryota > Viridiplantae > Streptophyta > Pinopsida > Pinales > Pinaceae > Picea > Picea engelmannii. Next base: position 311,582 of record ML787141.1, on the reverse strand, counting down.
GTATATGTTGTGCATGTGATTTCAGGGATTCAATCTGAAGTCTTAATGAGAAGGAAGATAATGAGTTTCAATTGTTTCTCTAACTGAGCCAGGAGATTCCTGCATAGAGTGCACTTGAATTCATCCTCAAGGAGTGCGTTGATAAGGGCTCGATAGTTTAACACTTATTCTCATTCCCATAGAAGTTGCAGGGGTTGTTGAAGCCGTGCGAAGAGTGTGCAGGCGGAATTGGAGATCTCAGTTGTTAGTATGAGCAACGGAGTTAGACGACTGCTGCTGCAGAGAGGGTACAGAGTCTAAAGGATTCAACACTTGAGAAGTTGTTGAACGCTGAGTGCAAGGAGTGCGCATAAATTCCCCTGAAGGAGTCAGAGTGAATAAGCTCAGGAGGTATAGAACCCTTGTGATATCATTGAAAGGGAGCGTAGAAGGTTTGTGTTGAGGAAGGTTTCGAGCAGGAGATGCAAGCGCAGGCTTGGAGAACAAGTCTCGGCAAAATCACTTAGTCATTTTCAAGAAATCCTCAAGGAGGAGGAGTCGACGGCCAGGATTCGCAGGAAAGATTAGCGAAGACCCGATAGCCATCAGATCTCGGGGAAGTTGCACAGGGGTTAAGCATTGGCCCGTAGGGAAAGAGTCAGAGATCATCGGGACTCGACTCATCGGAGAATCGGAGTTTCCAGGAACATAGGATTCTCGCAGGAAGAAATCGCGACTCACGATTTTTCAAAAGGACCATAGTTGTAGATCCCGGACTGGACACATGTCAGTAATCTGGAGAGTCGAGGGTTCGACATTCGGGATTTTCCTATGCAAAGGAATTGCTACACTTGAAATCGCGATCCCATGATACCCAATAACGCGACAAGGAGAGGGTGACGTGGAGGAGAGCGTCCGCGTGTGCATCGAGGTTCGGCACTTCGGAGATATTGGTGTTGAGAGAATTACGGAGGAGTAGAAAAACTCCGAACTGCGAGGGGTCCCACAGTTATAGCACTTGGGAGTCGACAGGTGTCAACCCATATCGGAGATCGGGATTTGGAAGGGTCTGCGGCATCGTGCAGCAGAAATCGCGAATTCCCGAAACACGAATTTCCGATCATCGGTTGAGCGTGGGTCACAGGTGTCAGAGCTGAGGACACGTGGCATCGAAAGTCGGGGATCAGAGATCTCAAAGGCGCGATTTCTTCACATTGCAAACTCGCGAAATCCGAAGTTCCGATAGGGAAAGAGACCCTAGTCCCGTGGATAACGGTCACCTGCAAAAGGAGTTAGACAAAAGGGGCAGAGGAGAAAAGCTAAGTGCCATCACAGATCGGGAATCGAAGATCCGCGAGGTGAGGGATTTGTGACCTCGTGTGTACCGATTTCCTGATGGGTAAATTCCCGATCAGGAGTAAGAAAGTCGTGGACGAGTAATCATCGGGATTTGGGGATTGGTGAGACCTGATTCCGTGAGCTCAGGATTTGTGACATCGCGAGGTCTAATTTCTCGATTTGAAGAAGGGAGATCACAAAGAAAGTATGTGGGTATTGAGAACTCCCGACAGGGGGTTGAAGAGTAATTTTAACTCTTCAGGCCTAGCTAAAAGAAGGTCCTGGTGAGAGAAGATGTGCGAGGCACGGCCTGCATCAGAGTGGTATCAGAGTGGGAAATCTGTCTTTTCTGCGACAGAGAGAAAAGAGGGAATTTCACCATGCCGCCCAGAAGAGAAAGGCAATCGCCTGATCCAGAGGATAGGGATGTGCGAAGAAGAGGTAGGCCAGCAGGGAATCCTGAGATGGAAAGGCAGATACACGATCTTAGAGTGAGATTGGAAGACATGGAAGCAGCGCAGAGATGCACAACAAATGCTGGAGATCTAAGTGACTCCGAAGGCGAAGCTGAAGCCGAACAACAAGGAGAAGTTGTAGTTGAAGATGCAGCCAATGAGCGATTGATTAAGGCTATCGCCCGGATGAGTTCAAAGACGAAAATGGACATTTCAACTTATGAAGGAAGTCTGGATGCAGAAGAGTTGTTGGACTGGATTAGAGTTCTTGATACCTACTTCGATTATGAGGATATCAAAGAGGATAAAAAAGTTAGACATGCTGTCACTAAATTGAAAGGACACGCAGTGTTATGGTGGGATGAGTTTCAGGAAGACAGACATTCCAAAGGGAAGCAAAAGATCAAAAGCTGGGATCGAATGATTGTGAAGATGAAGGAAAAGTTCATCCCGAGGGATTATCAGATCACACTGTTCATAAGAATGAAGAACCTGAGACATAAGTTGATGACGGTGAAGGAGTATACCGAAGAATTTTACAAGCTCAATATCAGAGCAGGTCATCGGGAGAGTGATGCTGAAAAAGTTGCTAGGTATATGAATGGCTTAAGATACAATATCCAGGATGAGATGAGTATGAAAACCATCAGAACAGTTGAGAATGCATATCAGATGGCATTGAAGGCAGAGGAGAAGCTAAGCCGGAAGCCAACACAGCGAGGCAGAGGCAAGAGCCAGCCGAGAGGAAAATCAGTTGCCCAAGATAGGTTCCAGAAATCTAAGGATGACTGGAAGAAGCCTCAAACCAGAATTGAAAGAGGTGGAAGTTCTCAACGAGGCTAGCATGCTGAACAACGAATGCAGCAGGAAGAACAGAGCAGAGGATACACCAATGTTAATACTTTTCCTCATACCATAGGTAGAGGAAGAGGCAGAGGAGGAATCATCACATGCTACACATGTGGAAAGAATGGGCACAAAGCAGTTGACTATCCATATAGGAAGACAGATAAAGGAGAAGCTCATATCGTCGAGGCATAAAGGCGAGCTGCTGAAACAAAAGACGCAGAAGACAGAAGGTCATTAATGATGCGTAAAGTTATCATTACACCCGAGAAGGAGGTGGAGGACACAACTCAGAGAAGCAGACTGTTCAGAACCGCATGCAAGACCAAAGACAGAAAATGCAAAGTCATTATGGACAGCGGGAGCACCGACAATCTCGTTTCAACCAAGATGGTGGAGAAACTAGAGCTGGAGACGACTGATCACTTGTGTCCATATAAAGTCTCATGGCTACAGAAGGGACATCAGGTGAGTGTCACTAAACAGTTCTTAGTGGACATTAAAATCGGAGGATATAATGATAAAATTCTTTGTGATGTTATCCCTATGGATGTATGTCATTTACTGCTAGGAACACCATGGCAGTATGATAGAAACATAATTCATGATGGGAAAATGAATACGTATACCCTCGAGAAGAATGGGAGAACACATATGTTACTTCCAATAAAAGATAAGGAGGTAAAACCGGAAGTGAAAAACAGGATACTTCTCATGAGTGGGAAGGAACTTCTGGTAGAAGTTAAGAAGAAAGAGGATCCACAATTCTTTGTGGTCAGAAAACCTAAGATCATTTTGACCAGCACAAGAGTGGATGATTTGCTGGAAGAAATTCAGGAACTGCTGGAAGAGTTCGCGGATATAGTGGTGGACGAATTACCTCATTCGTTGCCGCTGTTGGAGCCGCCCTTGTTTTTCACCTCGCGCAATTTTCAATTTTTGATACTTGAGATCTAAGATTGATTTTCTTGTTCCTTCCGAGATCTTAAAAAACTCTGAAATCTTGTCGCCTGAACATAAATGCTTTTCCTACTTTAAAGAAAAACAAATCCATTTTCGAAATTGTATTTGCTCTTTTTTTTTATTTCGGGATATCGCAAGTCGGATACTTTAATCTTTGAATTCACAAGTCCCGAGTCGCGAATGCTGCGAACTCGCCTTTAATTTTCACCCAAGACTTTAACTAAGGTAAAAATTTTAACTCGTGAGTGGACGTTGTAAGGAATTCGCGTCTCGGCATTCGTCCAACCCAAGTTTCTGTTCTTACAACTTCGAGAGCCGAGAACGCGATAATTCTTAATATAACCTTGGTCTAGGATTAAAGGTCAAAAAACTAACCTTGGTTAAAAGTTTGGTGCTCGGCACTTCGCCACTCGTCACTTTCTTTCACAAAGTCAAGGCGTCTAAAATCCCGACTCACGAGGTTGCGACATGATTATATCAGTATTAATTAGTGACCTAATCTAAGATTTCCTTCCCATATTTTGAGCCTTAATTATCGCCACATCGCTGTATCGCGACTCGCCATATCATTCCCCCAAAAATCTGTCTTCCAACTTCCGAGTCGCGATATGGCGAATAGATTAATTATACAATTAATGAATCTCCAAATCATGATTACTATTAATCAAATCCAAGTCGGCCCTCACAGTCTCGCGAGTTAAAGATTCAAATTGTTGGAAGGAAGTCCACGATACAGCGATAAGCGAGAAAATGGTTAACATTGCTAAATTTGAAATTTTAAAATAAAACGAAATACGTCCCATCCCGTGCATCGAGGTTTGCGCATTTCCCAAAGCACCTACTGCTCTCCATACCCCGACTCCCTGTTCAGCCGCCGAACATTGATGACATTAATGAAGAATTAGGGTAAATCCACGAATAAACAAAATCGGATTTACGCAATGAATTGTTTCTAAATTACGATTTGACAGACTTAATTCGAATAGTACATAGTTTCCAAATATATACGGGAGTTTCATTTTATTTTAAACATTTCTCATAAGCGTATAGAGCATGCCTTTCTCCGAGTGAATTAGTTTCCGCATGTATACATAGGTCTATTGCAGAAGAGTGAAAAAGCAAGCGTCAGCCATGGCTCCAAGGAGAGCAGCGAAAGCGAATGTCGAGGTTGCAGCGTAGGGTCCAGACAACGTCTCAGATACTTCACCTCGGACTGGCGGCTCAGTACCCACCTGGTCGTTTATTTCAGACATTCTGCAATCCGAGTTGGTAAATTATTTAGACTCAGATGACGATGACAATGATATTGTAAAGGACGACCTGAACACTAAGTACAAGACAATTGTTCAGTCAGGGATGCAGCTAGTTGCAACCAGACCTCGGTTGCTCCCATACTACGACATGATCCGATGGGCATTGGATCACATCGACCTACCCACCAGAACTATCATAAATGACCGACGGAACACGGTCGGGACTTTCAGACCAGAGCATATCCAATCTATGTATAAGCTACCGACGACTTCTGGATATATATATGGCAATGAATTCCTGGAGGAATTCAAAAAGAAGGAGTGCGAAGAATATGATAAAACCATGTCTGGTTTGATAAAAGATTAGGTTTCGCGCTCCGCGACATTCAGAGCGAATGACAAGGGCGTGTATTCAATTTCTTCGCTGGATCCACAGTATATGTATGTGGCGATGATGACGTGTCGATTTTTCGGAAGTGAGGATACTGCGCATTTTTACATCTGGTGGGTACCTCTCATCTTTCGGGTAGCAGAAGGTTGCTCATTTAATTGGGCGAAGATTCTCTCCGACAGTTTGTTCAACAGGGTCACAGAGTACCGGGAGAAAAAAGCAGCCGGAAGACCATCCGGATTCTTCATGTCCGCGTATATCATGGACGCAATATGCTCCATGACACCTTTTCCTTTGATGAATTGGGGTTGGAGTCCAACCCAAGAAAAAACTGTGCATGAGTACCACGACAAGATGTGGGAAAATAATGCGAATAAATTTATTTATGAGATTTTCAACTGGGTGATGGTGCCCCTGCACATCGCCATTTTTGGTCTTTCACCACCCCGCATCTCGGATAGCATTGCTGCGAATCTGAGTAGTATCGTGGAATGGTACGTAGAAGAAGAATTCTCCTATTTTAGAGTTTTCGGAGCTGCTGTTCATCCTCTGGCGTTACCGCTGTTCATCCCCGACAAGCTGGCATGTCGTGAGATTGCTCGACAAACAGTGATTGGCGGAGTGAGTAAAGAGCTCAAAGCGTCATCAAAGAAGGTGTGGCCGTTTTTCCCTGTTCGGCTTAATTCCTATTCCTTATTAGATTTCGGACATGCTAAGGCTGAGGCTGCAACCTTAGAAGACTTGAGCCTAGTCTCTATTGAGTACAAAAAGCATGATCCTCAGAGGATTGTAAGCACCCATTTGCGAAATTGTGGATTAAAGAGGTTTGAACACGAATGCTCACCCTCGGATGATGTTTTCCGAGGGGCGAGGTCCTATGCAGAAGTACAATTTTGAATCGGATGTCTAGCACCCGAAGACAGAGACTCTGTTTTAAAATTTCAGGAGCATAGGAAAAAATGTCTCCCCGTGGTGCTAGGAGGTTTGGGACTTTCCAAGGATAAAGAGAAGGAGGCTGAAATCTCTGAGGGCCAAACTTCTAACACCGAAAAACGTCAGGAAGGACAGCAGGAAAAGAGTCTTGAGCAGGAAAAGAATCCCGAACAGGAGAAGAGTCCCGAGCAGGAGAAGAATCCCGAAACAGAAAAAGAGACTATTGACCCTCCCAAGGAACATAGTCCAGAGGTGGAAGTAAAAAACACAGACCCGCCAGAAACTCAGAATCCATAGACAGGGACAGAGACAAAGACCTCTAATCCTCCGAAGGAGCAATACTCCCTTGATACAATAGGAAAGGCCACGAAGCAAATCGGGGAACCCATCACCTCTGTCACCCCTTTGCAGTCAATGCAAGGAAACATACAGGAAGGATGGATTTTTGGCGAAGAACTAAGGCCAATCAGAGAAGAAGAACTTCCTCCTAATGAATTTTTCTTCGACAAAAAGAGAAAGGAAGTTTTGAAAAGGGAGTTCTCCTGGGAGGAAGGATCAACTGTCAAAAGGTTCAAAGTGATGACTGATGGGATGAACAAAAGGAAAGATGAATTTTCCACGGAGATTGCAGGGACGCTAGGAGCATATGCGACGACAAATCAATTCTCGGTCGGGGTGTTAAAGAATCAGCTCAAAGCAAAAAATTGCCTGATCAAGAATCTTGAAGCTAGAGTGGCTTCGGCAGCAGAAAGCGCTAGGAGTCAAGCGAGTGGAGAAATATAACTGGCCCAATTGACCGATAAGAAAGAAATCGAAGTCCTCAAAACCAAGCTGGAACAAGCAAATTCAGTGATTCGAGATGGTCAGGTACAGTCGGGTCAGCAGAGGGATATGATCACACAGCTGTAGGCTCAGTTAGAGGTCGCAGAAAGCAAGGTGATTGACATTGAGATTGTTAAATCTCGAGCAATCGATATTCGGAGCAGGATCTCTTCTGCTCAACAGAGTCTGCTAAACAAAGTGGGGGATATTCGAGAAGATTGCTTGTAAATGCATCAGATTTCTGAGAATCTGATTGTCAAAGGAAGAAACGTAGAAGCTGCTCGGGTCGCTTTCCAAGAAGCAGTAATAGCTACCAACAACAGATTTTCAGCAGGGCCTCTCGGACTCACCATTGCCGAACAAACTAGGGGTAATATTTTGTTAAAAAATTGGGAACATGATATTACTTTAAGCAAGGAGCAGGCTCAAAAAATGACAAATTCGTTAGAAGAAGCCTTCAATGCCATAAATGGTGAGCTATTAGGGATGGAGAGTGGAGGTGACACAGAGACGCTAAGGCAGATGAATATAGATCGGATTTCCCTCGACATGAAAGAGAAGAATGAGAGAAATTCGACAGAAATCTCTAAGATGGACAGGATAGACATGGCTCAAATCGACCAACATTTGATTCAACCTAGTGCACAACTCGGCGCCCTTGACATCGTCGATGCACAAATAGGTAATAAACTTCCACAGTTAGCTCGAGAGTGCTATTTTGCCGAAGCCAGTTGTCAAGCCGAGCCTTCATAGCTTGTATCCCAGTTTGTGGACAAATGTATCATGTACACTGAATCCATGCGAGGACAAGCACCTGACACTTCTTGAAAAAGGAGTAGGAGAAATGGAGTGATTTCGCTCCTCCCAGATGTCAAGCAGAACCTTCACAGCTTGTATTCCATTTTATGGACAAATGTATCATATGCATTGAATCTAAGCAAAGACAGGCACCTGACACTTTTTTGAAAATTGATTAGGACAGATGGAGTGATTTCTCTCTTCTAAACCGAGAGGCAAAATTTGTATAAATAGATCACAAAAAGAAGAGAACGGGGCTGGACCTTTTTTGGGAGTGATTGTAATAGATTTTCTGCATTCAAGAAGTTAATACAAGCAAATTTGAAGATTCCTAATTCCGTCACGACTGTGTTACAAGTTTGTTCCGTTATGTTTTTTGTTTCTTTTCATTTTGCTCTACATAATTGATGTGTATCACTATAATTTAGTACGACCACTACTATAGTGAAACGATTTCATCATTCTGTAATTGTTTCTTATCTTTCCTCTGCACCAGCTATCAGCGGGTGTAAGACCAATTTGCATTTATAAAATCATATATTTATTTACACTATATCAATTATGCCTGTGCTAGTTTCTTCTTCTATGTATGTGCGAGTTTTCTATTGACAGGAACCTTACGTTATCTACATCTAAACGTTTTTCTCTCACCCCACATCTTTTTATTAAAAATAACACAGTTACGGGAAAGGGCCTTCAGTTTGCGTTTTTATTTCATTCTTCATGCAAAAGTTTCTCTTCACTTCGACCAAATTGAACATCGTTGAAATCTCTCGTTAAATCATTCCTTACTGGTATTGTTCCTCGATGACTGTCCCTGCAACAACTCAACCTAACATTCAACCCAGACTACCTAATCAAACACATATCGCTTTAAATCTTTTTGACACAATACTTATAACTGCTAACACCCGGGAAGAACTTGAACGTTCATGGGCAGCCATTGAACGTGATATAACTGCTCAAGAGCAGTTGGAAGCTAGACGACGAGAACGTAGAAATCTGCCTTAGTTTCTCATACCGAAGGTGAATTTATTCTCGTATTCATCTTTTACATACTTTCGGATGCCTTGACACTGTACTTTAAGCCTTAGTACAGACCCAGGAACAACATCTTTCTGGCGCCGTTGCCGGGGAACGAAGTTACGAAATCTTTTCCCTGGGAAAACGACAAACAATTTCATTGATAGTGTTGCTCTTTGATAGTGAACATAGAGTGCACACCGTTTTAAGGCTTGTTTAAATATTTCACTTGGCGACTCCACTGAAACACAAACTGGCGTTTGGTAGGAGGCATACCAGATAGAACCCGGATGGCAAGCTGATTACGCTTGTTAATAATCCTGAAATTTTTTTAAGAGCGAGAGGCTCGCTTGAGACAACCGCTTCAGTTAATAAACCCAAAAACCCACTTTTAAAGACCAAATGCCCTTCAGAACCTCCTACTTCTGGAAGCCTTCTGTCTGATACCAAAGATCCAGAAACAAACTACTCGAAATTTAGGAGTGAGCCACATCAGACTTTCCCATCTATAAACAAGGGTAAAGGTCCTTTAGAAAGATCGTTATCGTTTGACATACCAGCCTTTCTTCGGCAAAACTTCCCAATTTCACCTGTTTCCAAAGAGTGTGTCACACCCTCTTTTCCTACTCCCAAGTCGATGGCAGGCGTCGGAGGGGGAGGTGGAGGACATCATAATGTCCCTCCTCCCAGAGTATTTACGAAAGTAGCAGTAAGATATACTCCCCTAGTTTTACCAGTTCCCCTCCATGATTTACCTGACAACTACATTAAAAATCTTCCTAACTTCACTGGGGAGGGAGATCTAACCGCAGCCGAGCATATAAACTTTTTTGACCAGTTCGCAGATATCTGTGGTATTGAGCATGAGGATGTCTATTCGAGACTACTTGTCCAGACCTTCAAAGGACAGGTCCGAACTTGGTTTCAGAGTCTTCCTGCAGATTCTTTTCTGACATATGACGCCTTGGAAGATGTATTCCTCAGAGAATGGCGAGAGAGAAAAGATCACTTGTATTACCTTACTGAATTTGGGTCTCTGAAGAAAAAGAAATCAGAAACCGTTATGGAATTTATTCTGAGATTTAACAAACTTTATAATAAAATTCCAGTCGTTGTTAAACCTTCCGAACCCTCAGCCAAAGTAACCTTTGTGGGAGCTTTCAAACCTGATTTTGCATTTCTTTTGCGAGAAAGAGGAGGAGCCACACTGAATAGAATGCAAGACGATGTTGTCGAAATAGAATCTAATATGATGGCTTCAGGTAAGTTGAAGGCTAAAGTAGAAATAGTCAACCGTGATAATAGACACTATAGGGAACCAGCAGGTCCTTCCGGGTCAAATAGATACACTGACGACAGAGTGGATGATATGGCCCGAATAATTAAAGATCTGTCTGACAAAATGTCTAGGATGGAGTTGGATCAGGCTAAAGCTGATTCTTCTAACAAAAGGGACTTCAGGAGAAACCCAAATCCCCAAAATCAACAGAGGCAAATAAAGAATGAAGATAAAAAAATACAAGCTCCACTAAAAAACAAAAATTTTATAGGAGCAAGTGACCTCCAAAATTTCAGAGATTCAGAAGATGAAGTTGCATGTTTCGGTGATGAGTGTTCGCAGCCGTTTCTGACTAGGGAAGACTATGAGAAATCCTTAAATACTCCTCAACCGTCTAATGAAGAAGAAGAAGGTGATCATACTGACCTCTGCGTATCTCAACCAGAAACAGAAATGATAGCGGATGATTTTCAACCCAGATACAATCTGAGATCAAAAAATAAGCCCACCTCAACTAACCAACCTAAGAAAATCCTGCCAAGGGGTCAATCTCATGAACCTCCTTTGGAAGAGACACTGTTACCCAACAATAACGTCAAGGTAGCAAAAACTCAAGAGTCTGAGGTAAAAAGGGCTGAAGCCCAAACAAAAGAAACAGGACCGATAGATAAAGTTACATTTTCGACTAAGGTTACGAGTGATAAAGCGATCCAGACAAACAAATCGGAAGAAAAAAACAAGGAAGTTTTAACCAAAGAAACGGACAAGGAAAATTCATCCTATAATTTTGAAAATGAATTAAATAAAATTAAGATACCGATTCCTTTGGTAGAATTAGCAAAAAACCCCACTTATCGAAAGCAAATTGCCAAAGTGATGGGCATTTACGAGCCAGAAAGTCACTCCGACGTTATCAACCTAGAAGATGACAGACCCAACATCACCTTTGGTCCTCATTTTGAGGGATTCAAAGACAATGTTGCTCCTTTCTATATAACCCTGAATATACATGACCAGTTACTGCATAACTGCATGTTAGACTCCGGGGCTTCACATAATGTTATGCCCAAAACTATAATGGAGAGGCTGGGGCTCCAGATCACTAGACCCTATGGAGACCTATACTCGTTTGATTCAAGAAAGGTTAAATGTATGTGAATGATAAAAGATTTGGTGGTTACCCTAGCTCAGGTCCCGGTCAAGAGTATCATGATGGATGTGGTTATTGCAGATATTCCCCCCAAATATGGTATGTTATTATCCAGATCATGGGGAGCCAAGTTGGGGGGTTCTCTACAATTGGACATGTCATATGCCACAATCCCAATTTTTGGTGGTCAGTTCACCCGTTTGTACCGAGAAACAAGATTAGCATATACTGTCAGTGATCCTCTGAATCCAAATAACTTCCCCATTTACGTTGCAGACCAAGATCTGGGGAATTGCATATTATCTTTTGAGGATGGTTTAGATGGGTGTCCAGAAGAACTTGATATGAAGCAGGAAGAGCTTAGCCCCTTGACTGAAGAACTATGTAGAAATGGTATCTGGAAAATGTACTTCGATGGTGCTTCATCTTCTGAAGGAGCTGGTGCTAGCATACTTTTGGTAGCACCTGAAGATAAGTTTACCGTTCCTTTCTCATATCGCTTATAGTGGGACATAGATTACACAAATAACATATGTGAGTATGAAGCCTTAATCTTAGGATTAGAGGCTGCCAAGAATTTAAACATAAAAAACTTGGAGGTTTACCATGACGCTGAATTGATAGTAAGACAAGTAAACCGACAATACCTAGCCAAACATCCTAGATTGAGAAGATACAGAAATTGCGCCTGGGATTTAATGGAGAATTTCTTCTCATCTATAAAAGTCCATTTTATTCCTCACACAAAGAATCTACATGTTGACGCATTAGCTAAGGCAGCCTCGACCTTTTCCCCTCCCACGAATGTTAAACTGAAATATCATATTGAAATCAGATATAAACCCTCTATACCAGACAATGTCCGACACTGGCAGGTTTTTGAAGATGACGAACAAATTCAGAAATTTCTTATAGAAATAGGCGAGTTCTCTGAAACCCATCCAGATCAAGAAAACCAAAACAACCCGATGTGGATTATGCAAGAAGATGAAAATCCTGAAACCTTCCGAGAAAAAATAGTGGATCATCGCATGTTGGTCCTCAAAAATAACCAAATCCCGAAAGGATTAATTCCTTTGGAAAGACTCTTCGATCAGAATGACATACCTGTGAAATACACTTTGCGGCCCCAACCAGAAGAAGTGGAGGACTACAACATAGGAACTAAAAAAGATTCCAGGATAGTAAAGATATCTAAATTCCTCCCTCCTAAGGTAAAAGACTAGTACATAGACCTACTCAGATAGTATAAAGACGTTTTCACCTGGTCCTATGATGAGATTCAAACATATGATACTTCTATAATTGAGCACAAGATACCTTTGAAGCCCGGAGTCAAGCCTTTTAGGAAAAAGCTCAGGCAATTTAACCCCATTCTGTTGCCCGTTATTGAAAAGGAAGTTAAGAAGCTTTTAGATGCGAAAATAATTGTACCTCTAAGGTACTCAGACTGGGTGGCAAATTTGGTCCCTGTCAGAAAAAAGAACGGAGAAATCAGACTGTGTGTAGATTTCTGGAACTTGAACAGGTCCTCTCTTAAAGATAATTATCCACTTCCTAAAATGGATCATGTCCTGGAAAGGGTAGTTGGAGCAAATCGGATGTCTATGGTAGATGGGTTTTCTAGGTACAACCAAATCGCCATGAACGAGCAAGACAGAGAAAAAACCGCTTTCACCACACCATGGGGTACATTCATGTATGATAAAATGCCTTTTGGTTTAATGAATGCAGGGGCTACCTTCCAGCGCGCCATGGATATCGCTTACATTGGGGAAAGAGATAAGTTCGTAGTAATCTATCTTGACGATTTGACGGTTTTTTCTAAAACCGATGAAGAACATTTGATCCATTTAAAACAAACTTTCGAAAAATGCCGCAGGTATGGTCTTTCTTTGAACCCAAAGAAATCACATTTCGCTATGCAGGAAGGTAAGCTTCTGGGGCATATCATATTTAAAGATGGGATCAAGATTGATCCTAAAAGGGTTGAAGCGATACAAACTATCAGTATTCCTAGAAACGTTAAAGAATTTCAATCTTTCTTAGGTACAATAAATTTTTTACGAAGGTTTATACCAAATTTCGCTGAGATTGTCAAATTGATCACAGGAATGCTGAAGAAAGATAGTAGAGTAAATTGGACAATCGAGGCTAAAGCGTCGTTCGAGCATATTAAGAAATTCATCAGTGAGGCACTTGTGTTAACAAGCCCAGATTACTTGAAAGATTTCCTCATCTTCTCATTCGCTTCTCAACATACTATCGCCGTGGTGTTGCTGCAAAAAGATGATGAAGGCTTTGAATACCCGATCGCGTTTTTTAGCAAGAGCCTTAGAGATGGCGAGCTAAAATATGACATAATAGAAAAACAGGCGTACGCAATGGTGAAAGCGCTAAAAGCATTCAGAACTTATGTTCTGCATTAAAAAATTATCGTGTACGTACCAACCAGTGCTATGAAGGATATATTGGTACAGTCGGATAGTGATGGAAAACGAGGGCGTTGGCTCGCTAAAATACAAGAATTTGATCTGGAAATCAAGCCAACTAAATTGATAAAAGGAAAGGGTCTGGCCAAACTCTTGGCTGAGTCAAACCTTAGAGCTCTTGACATCAATTGCCTACAAGGAGAAGATGGAGACACATGTTTGCAAGAGCCGAATGACCAGACATATCAAAGCAAGGCTGAAGAAAAATTCATACCGTCTGGCTGGTATAAAGATATAGTCTTCTACTTGTTAAACCTGAAATGTCCAGATGGACTAACATCAACCAAATACAGAACTTTAAAACTCCATGCTGTAAAATATTTCATCTCCGAAAATCAACTATACTGGAAGGATCCACTCGGGTTTTTACTGGTCTGTCTGGTTGAGTCGGAAACTCCGCGAGTTATAGAAGAGTTTCATGAAGGAATTTGCGGGGGAAACCATGCATGGAGAGCCACAGCCTACAATATCCCGAGGGCCAGATACTATTGGCCGAAACTATTTTCGGACGTTAATGCTAAAGTACGTGCCTGTTACTCGTGTCAAATATTCGCTGGTAAGCAAAAACTCCCTGCACTACCACTCATTCCAGTCAAAACTGAAGCCCCATTTCAACAATGGGGATTATACTTCATAGGGGAAATCAATCCCCATTCCAGTGCTCAGCATAAGTGGATCTTAACAACCACAGATTATTTTACAAAGTGGGTAGAAGCAATTCCAACTAAAAGGGCAACAGACTCGGTGGTGATCGACTTCTTGGAAGATAACATCTTGTCAAGATTCGGGTGTCCCCGAAAGATTGTTTCCGACAACGCCCAGGCTTTCAAGTCCATGGCTATGATCGACTTCTGCCAAAAGTACAGTATCGTTCTCGGCCATTCCACTGCTTATTACCCTCAGGGAAATGGGCTGGCTGAATCATCTAATAAGAGCCTGGTAAACATAATAAAAAAGGTACTGAATGAAAACAAGAGGTCCTGGCATATACATTTAAAGCACGCATTGTGGGCAAACCGCATCAGTACTAAAAGGTCTATCGGAATTTCACCGTTTCAGATGGTATATGGGACCGAGGCGGTTCTGCCTATAAACTTAGCATTGCCAGTGATGAAATTATGGCAGGATCAGAATGAAGAGCCCAATCATGTGACTAGGAGAATTAACCAACTGATTGAGGTTCAACAGCTCAGAGTGGAGGTTGATGAGAAAATGCAAAAATACCAGGACGATATGAAAGCATTGTTTGATCTTAAGGCAAAGGACAGAGAGTTCCTCCCAGGTGACTTGGTGCTAAGGTGGGATACGAGAAGGGAGGAAGCCTCGAAACATGGCAAATTTGACCACCTTTGGTATGGACCATTCAGGGTCTCGGCTCCAGAAGGAAAAAATTCCTTTCTTCTGGAAAATATTGATGGAGAAGTTCTCAGCGCTCCTGTCAACGGGCGGTATTTAAAGAACTACATGACATGACAGTGGTCGGATAAAAAAAATAAAAATTATATATATAATTGTAAATAAATAAATTTTAGTATGAATTTTTGTACATATTTGTATTTTTTCGTTCAAATATTTACATTAATTTTGGGTTTTCGTTCCTAAATTTTCACACATTTTTCGATCACATTTGTATTTGTTTTTGCAGGATTCCAGCCTCAGACGAAACTAGCAGAAAAATAATGGATAGGTCGGTGTTGGAAATAGAACGACATAAAACAGGTGATACATAAGATAATTCATGGTCCACAAAGAAATTGAAAAGAAAAGATAGAGGTGAGTTTTCTCAATATACAGTTCATGAAAGGCTGTTTTAACAATCTAAGGTAATGTTGTTCAAATTGCAATATAAAAGGATTAGGTAACAGGATTATTTTTGGCTTCATAATCTTCCAACTAAATTTGAATGAATTAAACCCAAAAACAGTCAGTCATAATTTTTGCCCCCAAATATGTTCGAAAACCAGTCCCGAACCATTGTGACCTCTTGTATATTAAGTCATTGAATTGCTGCCTTGTTTTTTGTCTATCTTTGGGCCTAACTTTTAATCAGTCACTACTTTCCCAAGTCTTTGTGAAGGAATAAATTTTTTTCGTTTTAAACCTCAGGGATTTCGAAACAGATCTTAATAAGAAATCTGGTCTTCACAACTACTCAATCTTCTGCTAAGCCAAGGAACATTTATAGCGATCCTAACTTTCCTAGGTTTTTCAACAACGTCGAAAAAATCAAAGCTTGCTTGAACAGGATGTCCCTTAAATTTTTTTATTATTATTCCCCTCTGTCTCCCTAGGAACGAAGGTCTTGTGAGGGTCAAAGAAAGGTTGATACCGAGTAATCAAAATAAGTGGACAGGCCTCTGATAAAAAATATTACACAGATCTCGGCCCTGATATAAACTAATTGCTCCCATCTTCATGTTTTAAAAGTAAATATTAAGACAGGTGGTGAAAGGAAATTTAGAAATGATTGCCCCCACCTAGTCCATTAAGATGATGAAAGGAAATTCAGAAATGATTGCCCTCGTCTTAGCGTTTAAACGCATAAATATTTTCCGAAGTGGTGAAAAGAAATTCAGTAAAAAAGGGTCAGACAACTTCACCGGGGTACTGAACAGGCTCGCTGGCAGTGAAGCAATGTCTGAGAGATCTGTAAGGCTGTTATACATAAACATCAATCTACTCTGGTAATCAACGTTTTCTGAAAACCTGATCATTTCCCCAAATTCCGACGGGACTTCCCTATTTTAGATTATATAATATCATTCTTTTGATGCAAGCTGAGAATCACAAGACCTGTTAAATATCCTAGGACCGTTACGACTGTCTTAAAGCATTCCCCAAACTTAGTAATGAGAAAGGGAAAGTTGAGAAAGTGCCTGCGACTGTGTTTGGAAAGAGTCTCTGATTTCGAAAAAATTTCTGGGGTACCAAGCGAAAATTCTCTCCCTCTTTCTATCTTTTTCTTTGGATTTTTCTATTGATTTTAGCCTATGACTCCATGTACCCAATTTTGGCACCTGGTGTACTGTTCTTCCCGCCTCACAGGGAAGCGTGATCCCTAGTTGGATCCTATGTTGGAGCCGCCCTTGTTTTTCACCTCGCACAATTTTCAATTTTTGATACTTGAGATCTAAGATTAATTTTCTTGTTCCTTCCGAGATCTTAAAAAACTCTGAAATCTTGTTGCCTGAACAGAAATGCTTTTCCTACTTTAAAGAAAAAAAAATCCATTTTCGAAATTGTATTTGCTCTTTTGTTTTATTTCGGGATATCGCAAGTCGGATAATTTAATCTTTGAATTCACAAGTCCTGAGTCGCGAATGCTGTGAACTCGCCTTTAATTTTCACCCAAGACTTTAACTAAGGTAAATTTTTTAACTCGTGAGTGGACGTTGTAGGGAATTCACGTCTCGGCATTCGTCCAACCCAAGTTTCTGTTCTTACAACTCCGAGAGCCGAGAATGCGATAATTCTTAAGATAACCTTGGTCTAGGATTAAAAGTCAAAAAACTAACCTTGGTTAAAAGTTTGGTGCTCGGCACTTCGCCACTCGTCACTTTCTTTCACAAAGTCAAGGCGTCTAAAATCCCGACTCACGAGGTTGCGACATGATTATGTCAGGATTAATTAGTGACCTAATCTAAGATTTCCTTCCCATATTTTGAGCCTTAATTATCGCCACATCGTTGTATCGCGACTCGGCATATCATTCCCCCAAAAATCTGTCTTCCAACTTCCGAGTCGCGATATGGAGAATAGATTAATTATACAATTAATGACTCTCGAAATCATGATTACTATTAATCAAATCCAAGTCGGCCCTCGCAGTCTCGCGAGTTAAAGATTCAAATTGTTGGAAGGAAGTCCACGATACAGCGATAAGAGAGAAAATGGTTAACATTGCTAAATTTTAAATTTTAAAATAAAACGAAATACGTCTCGTCCTGCGCATCGAGGTTTGCACATTTCCCAAAGCACCTACTGCTCTCCATACCCCGACTCCCTGTTAAGCCGCCGAACATTGATGAAATTAATGAAGAATTAGGGTAAATCCATGAATAAACAAAATCGGATTTACGCAATGAATTGTTTCTAAATTACGATTTGACAGACTTAATTCGAATAGTACAGAGTTTCCAAATATGTACGGGAGTTTCATTTTATTTTAAACATTTCTCATAAGCGTATAGAGCACGCCTTTCTTCGAGTGAATTAGTTTTCGCATGTATACACAGGTCTATTGCAGAAGAGCGGAAAAGAAAGCGTCAACCATGGCTCCAAGGAGAGCAGCAAAAGCGAATGTCGAGGTTGCAGTGTAGGGTCCAGACAACGTCTCAGATACTTCGCCTCGGACTGGTGGCTCAGTACTCACCTGGTCATTTATTTCAGACATTCTGCAATCCGAGTTGGTAAATTATTCAGACTCAGATGACGGTGACAATGATATTGTAAAGGACGACCTGAACACTAAGTACAAGACAATTGTTCAGTCGGGGATGCACCTTGTTGCAACCAGACCTCGATTGCTCCCATACTACGACATGATCCGATGGGCATTGGATCACATCAACCTACCCACCAGAACTATCATAATTGACCGACGGAACACGGTCGAGAATTTCAGACCAGAGCATATCCAATCTATGTATAAGCTACCGGCGACTTCTGAATATATATATGGCAATGAATTCCTGGAGGAATTCAAAAAGAAGGAGTACGAAGAATATGATAAAACCATGTCTGGTTTGATAAAAGATTGGGTTTCGCGCTCCGCGACATTCAGAGCGAATGACAAGGGCGTGTATTCAATTTCTTCGCTGGAGCCACAGTATATGTATGTGGCGATGATGTCGTGTCGACTTTTCGGAAGTGAGGATACCGCGCATTTTTACATCTGGTGGGTACCTCTCATCTTTCGGGTAGCATAAGGTTGCTCATTTAATTGGGCGAAGATGCTCTCCGACAGTTTGTTCAACAGGGTCACAGAGTACCGGGAGAAAAAAGCAGCCAGAAGACCATCCAGATTCTTCATGTCCACGTATATCATGGACGCAATATGCTCCATGACACCTTTTCCTTTGATGAATTGGGCTTGGAGTCCAACCCAAGAAAAAACTGTGCATGAGTACCACGACAAGCTGTGGGAAAATAACGCGAATAAATTTATTTATGAGATTTTCAACTGGGTGATGGTGCCCCTGCACATCGCCATTTTTGGTCTTTTGCCACCCCGCATCTCGGATAGCATTGCTGCGAATCTGAGCAGTATCGCAGACTGGTACGTAGAAGAAGAATTCTCCTATTTTAGAGTTTTCGGAGCTGTTGTTCCTCCTCTGGCGCTACCGTTGTTCATCCCCGACAAGCTGGCCTGTCGTGAGATTGCTCGACAAATAGTGATTGGCGGAGTGAGTAAAGAGCTCAAAGCGTCATCAAAGAAGGTGTGGCCATTTTTCCCTGTTCGACTTAATTCCTATTCCTTATTAGATTTCGGACATGCTAAGGCTGAGGCTGCAACCTTAGAAGACTTGAGCCTAGTCTCTATTGAGTACAAAAAGCATGATCCTCAGAGGATTGTAAGCACCCATTTGGGAAATTGTGGATTAAAGAGGTTTGAACACGAATTCTCACCCTCGGATGATGTTTTCCGAGGGGCGAGGTCCTATGCGGAAGTGCAATTTCGAATCAGATCTCTAGCACCCGAAGACAGAGCCTCTGTCTTAAAATTTCAGGAGCATAGGAAAAAATGTCTCCCCGTGGTGCTAGGAGGTTTGGGACTTTCCAAGGATAAAGAGAAGGAGGATGAAAGCTCTGAGGGCCAAACTTCTAACACCAAAAAACGTCAGGAAAGACAGCAGGAAAAGAGTCCCGAGCAGGAAAAGAATCCCGAACAGAAGAAGAGTCCCGAGCAGGAGAAGAATCCCGAAACAGAAAAAGAGACTACTCACCCTCCCAAGGAACATAGTCTAGAGGCGGAAGTAAAAAACATAGACCCGCCAGAATCTCAGAATCCAGAGACAGGGACAAAGACAAAGACCTCTAATCCTCCGAAGGAGAAAGACTCCCTTGATACACTAGGAAAGGCCACGAAGCAAAACGGGGAACCCATCACCTCTGTCACCCCTTTGCAGTCAACGCAAGGAAACATACAGGAAGGATGGATTTTCGGCGAAGAACTAAGGCCAGTCAGAGAAGAAGAACTTCCTCCTAATGAATTTTTCTTCGACAAAAAGAGAAAGGCAGTTGTCAAAAGGGAGTTCTCCCGGGAGGAAGGATCAACTGTCAAAAGATTCAAAGTGATGACCGATGGGATGAACAAAAGGAAAGATGAATTTTCCACGGAGATTGCGGGGACGCTAGGAGCGTATGCAACGGCAAATCAATTCTCGGTCGGGGCGTTAAAGAATTAGCTCAAAGAAAAAAATCGCCTGATCAAGACTCTTGAAGCCAGAGTGGCTTCGGCAGCAGAAAGCGCTAGGAGTCAAGCGAGTGGAGAAATAGAACTGACCCAATTGGCCGATAAGAAAGAAATCGAAGTCCTCAAAACCAAGCCGGAACAAGCAAATTCAGTGATTCGAGATGGTCGGGTACAGTCGGGTCAGCAGAGGGATATGATCACACAACTGTAGGCTCAGTTAGAGGTCGCAGAAAGCAAGGTGATCGACATTGAGATTGTTAAATCCTGAGCAATCGATATTCGGAGCAGGATATCTTCTGCTCAACAGAGTCTGCTAAACAAAGTGGGGGAGATTCAAGAAGATTGCTTGTTAATGCATCAGATTTCTGAGAATCTGATTGTCAAAGGAAGAAACACAGAAGCTGCTCGGGTTGCTTTCCAAGAAGCAGTGATAGCTACCAACAACAGATTTTCAGCACGGCCTCCCGGACTCACCATTGCCAAACAAACTAGGGGTAATATTTTGTTAAAAAATTGGGAACATGATATTACTTTAAGCAAGGAGCAGGCTCAAAAAATGACAAATTCGTTAGAAGAAGCCTTCAACTCCATAAATGGTGAGCTATTAGGGATGGAGAGTGGAGGTGACACAGAGACGCTAAGGCAGATGAATATAGATCGGATTTTCCTCGACATGAAGGAGAAGAATGAGAGAAATTCGGCAGAAATCTCTAAGATGGACAGGATAGACATGGCTCAAATCAACCAACATTTGATTCAACCTAGTGCACAACGCGGTGCCCTTGACATCGTCGATGCACAAATAGGTAATAAACTTCCACAGTTAGCCCGAGAGTGCTATTTTTCTGAAGCCAGTTGTCGAGCCGAGCCTTCACAGCTTGTATCCCAGTTTGTGGACAAATGTATCATGTACACTGAATCCATGCGAGGACAAGCCCCTGACACTTCTTGAAAAAGAAGTAGGAGAAATGGAGTGATTTCACTCCTCCCAGATGTCAAGCAGAACCTTCACAGCTTGTATTCCATTTTATGGACAAATGTATCATATGCATTGAATCTAAGCAAAGACAGGCACCTGGCACTTTTTTGAAAATGGATTAGGACAGATGGAGTGATTTCGCTCTTCTAAACCGAGAGGCAAAATTTGTATAAATAGATCACAAAAAGAAGAGAACGGAGCTGGACCTTTTTTGGGAGTGATTGTAATAGATTTTCTGCATTCAAGAAGTTAATACAAGCAAATTTGAAGATTCCTAATTCCGTCACGACTGTGTTACAAGTTTGTTCCATTATGTTTTTTGTTTCTTTTCATTTTTCTCTACATAATTGATGTGTATCACTATAATTTAGTACGACCACTACTATAGTGAAACGATTTCATCATTCTGTAATTGTTTCTTGTCTTTCCTGTGCACCAGCTATCAGCGGGTGTAAGACCAATTTGCATTTACAGAATCATATATTTATTTACACTATATCAATTATGCCTGTGCTAGTTTATTCTTCTATGTATGTGCGAGTTTTCTATTGACAGGAACCTTACGTTATCTACATCTTTCTCTCACCCCACATCTTTTTATTAAAAATAACATAGTTACGGGAAAGGGCCTTCAGTTTGCGTTTTTATTTCATTCTTCATGCAAAAGTTTCTCTTCACTTCGACCAAATTGAACAGCGTTGAAATCTCTCGTTAAATCATTCCTTACTGGTATTGTTCCTCGATGACTGTCCCTACACCAACTCAACCTAACATTCAACCCAGACTACCTAATCAAACACATATCGCTTTAAATCTTTTTGACACAATACTTATAACTGCTAACACCCGGGAAGAACTTGAACGTTCATGGGCAGCCATTGAACGTGATATAACTGCTCAAGAGCAGTTGGAAGCTAGACGACGAGAACGTAGAAATCTGCCTTAGTTTCTCATACCGAAGGTGACTTTATTCCCGTATTCATCTTTTACATACTTTCGGATGCCTTGACACTGTACTTTAAGCCTTAGTGCAGACTCAGGAACAACAACCGCCAATGAGGAGCATAAGTCATCACATAGACCTTGTACCGGGAGCTAGTTTGCCAAATAAGGCCACGTACAGGTTGACACCTCAGGAGAACGAGGAGGTTAAGAAGCAGGTCCAGGAGTTATTGGACAAGGGACTGGTCAGGGAAAGTTTAAGTCCGTGTGTCGTTCCAGTGGTACTCATCCCAAAGAAAGATGGAGGCTGGAGAATGTGTACAAATTCTAGAGCCATCAACAAGATCACCATCAGGTACAGGTTCCCATTGCCGAGAATGGACGATCTGATGGATTGCCTGAGTGGGGAAAATTATTTTTCAAAGGTTGATTTGAAAAGCGGATACCATCAAATTCGCATGAGGGAAGGCGATGAGTGGAAGACAACCTTCAAGACTAATGAAGGGTTATACGAATGGCTAGTCATGCCGTTTCGCTTAACGAATGCACCAAGTACATTCATGAGGTTGATGAATGAAGTGCTGAAAGAATTCATCGGTAAGTTTGTCATTGTTTATTTAGATGACATATTAATTTTCAGCAAGACTAAGGAAGAACATCTGAAGCATTTAGCTGCAGTAATGAGAAAGCTACAGCAAGAGAAGTTGTTGATCAATGTGAGGAAATCTTCATTTATGAAGAAAGAACTCATTTACTTGGGGTTTGTCATATCGGCAAATGAATTGAAGATGGATCCAAGTAAAGTGGAGGTAATTAAGAATTGGCCATCACCAAGAAATGTTTTCGAGGTGAGAAGTTTCCATGGATTGGCGAGTTTCTACAGGAAATTCATCCGAAATTTCAGTGGAATCAGTGCAACAATGATGGACACAGTCAGGAAAAGACATAAATCTTTTCATTGCACTGAAGAGGCAAAAAAGAGCTTCAATTCGTTGAAGCGAAAGATCACCGAACAATTGTTTTTTGTGTTGCCAGATTTTCAGAAAGTTTTTCAGGTAAAGTGTGATGCAAGTGGCTTTGCCATAGGAGCGATCTTGAGCCAGGAGGATAGACCAATTTCTTATTTCAGCGAGAAGCTGGATGAGGCCAAGGTGAAATACTCCACGTATGATAAGTAATTTTATGCTATTATACAGGCGTTAAAGAAGTGGAGGCATTACTTGATCCCAAAAGAATTTGTATTGTATAGTGATAATCATGCATTATAGTTTGTAACTGAGCAGGAGAAGCTGAACCAAAAACATGCAAAATGGGTAGAATACATGCAAAATTTTACGTTTGTAATTAAACACATTTCAGGTACTGCTAACAAAGTGGTTGATGCTTTGAGCAGGAAGTGTTTGTTGCTGCAGGAATTCCAAGTCAAGACATTGGGTTTTGAAAACCTTGAAGACATGTATGCAGGTGATGCAGATTTTGTAGAGGCATACGAGGCAGCTGAGAATCCAGTTCTCAGAGACAGAAGCCCGTGGATGGATTACATGATTCAGAATGGACTGTTGTTCAGAGGAAACCAGTTATGCATTCCAAATTGCTCCATGAGGGAGAACCTGCTAAAGGAGAAGCACAATGGCGGATTAGCAGGGCATTTTGGCCACAACAAGACATTCGTAAAGTTGAGCGAAGCATACTTCTGGCCAAAGATGCGAACAGATGTCAGGAAATTTGTTGACAAGTGCAGAATTTGTCAGCATTCGAAGGGCAGAAAGTAGAATGCGAGATTCTACCAATCATTACCCATACCAGAAAGGCCATGGGAGGCGATCAGCATGGATCTTGTACTAGGATTGTCGAGGACACAAAGAGGACATGATTCGATCTTTGTGGTGGTTGACAGGTTTTCAAAGATGGAACATTTTATTCCATGTCAGAAGACCAACGATGCGACTCACATCGCAAACTTGTTTTTCAAGGAGGTTGTTAGACTTCATGGTTTACCCAGAAGCATTGTATCGGACAGGGATACCAAATTCATCAGACATTTTTGGAGGACACTCTGGAAGAAGATGGGAACTAAATTGATGTTTAGTTCAGCTTATCATCCTCAGACGGATGGGAAAACGGAGGTTGTAAATAGAAGTTTGGGAGACTTACTCAGAAGCCTAGTGACAGAGCACCACAACAGCTGGGAAAATGTGTTGCCACAGGCATAATTCGCTTACAATGATTCAGTAAACAGAAGCACAGGTAAAATTTCGTTTGATATAGTATACAATAGACAGCCGAAAGGAGTATCTGAGCTGAGGGATTCAGAGCAGATAATGACAAAGAGCACGAGCACTGAAGAATTCACAGAGGCGATGGAAGAAATCCATAGCAGAGTGAAGCAACGATTGCTGGAGTCGAACCAGGAATATAAACGCAGAGCGGATCAGCATCAGAGACAACTTCAATTTGAGGTTGGGGAACTAGTTCTGGCACATCTGAGGACGGAAAGGTTCCCAAGGGGAACATACAATAGGCTAAAAATGCAGAAAATTGGGCCATGCAGAGTCCTGAAGAAGTTGGGAGAAAATTCTTATGAGATTGAATTTCCAGGAGAGATTGGAATATCTACGACATTCAATGTCTCAGACTTATATCCCTATAAGACTAAGGAAGCAGGAGGTGGAAGTGATGAGCAGCTAGAAATTCAGTGGCAAAAGCAGATGCCGATTTCAGAAAGGCCACAGATGGAGTGGATACCTGATACTTGACAGAAGAGTCAGCAAAAGAACCAGACGGAAGCAATACTTCGAGTATCTGTTGAAATGGAAGAACCACCTAGTGGAGGATGTCAGCTGGGAGACAGAAGCAATCATTCAAAAGCATGGATAGACCGTGCAGAAGCTCATAGACAGGAGCCCATGAAATTTTTCAAGCCGCGGAGTATGATGCAGGAGCATCGCCAACTCAGCAAGCGAGCCAACACATCAAGTGAAAGTTCAGCTGGATAAACAAACCCAAACTTTTGAAAATTCTTTGGGATGGTAGCGCAAGTCTTAAATGATCCTTTATGAAGGAGCGCCTTTTGTATGTTGTATCAGACCTCGAGCCTTACACTCTTGTCTGAAGTAGATAGACGACATTTACTTTAGTTAATGTAGGTATATAGGATTTTATTTCCAGAATAGACAGTTTAGAGTTCGAGGGGGAAAATGGATATAGACACCCTCCTTTGTACATTGTAACATTATTCAGATAATTTAGAAGCATTCAGAGAGGAGAGCAAGCAGAGAATTGTATGAAGAACACTCATGTACAGATTTGAATTAATAGAAGAGAGTCTTTGATTCAAACTCATGGCTGGTGTTGTTTCTCTGTGTGTATTGTTCATGTGCTTATGAATGTTTATTTCTGGTTATGCATTTGCTCTGTATATGTTGTGCATGTGATTTAAGGGATTCAATCTGAAGTCTTAATGAGAAGGAAGAGAATGAGTTTCAATTGTTTCTCTAACTGAGCCAGGAGATTCCTGCATAGAGTGCAGTTGAATTCATCCGCAAGGAGTGCGTTGATAAGGGCTCGATAGTTTAACACTTATTCTCATTCCCACAGAAGTTGCAGGGGTTGTTGAAACCGTGTGAAAAGTGTGCAGGCGGAATTGGAGATCTCAGTTGTTAGTCTAAGCAACGGAGTTAGACAACTACTGCTGTAGAGAGGGTGTAGAGTCTGAAGGATTCAACACTTGAGAAGTTGTTGAACGCTGAGCGCAAGGAGTGCGCATAAATTCCCCTGGAGGAGTTAGAGTGAATAAGCTCAAGAGGTATAGAACCCTTGTGATATCATTGAAAGGGAGCGTAGAAGGTTTGTGTCGAGGAAGGTTTCGAGTAGGAGCTGCAAGTGCAGGCTTGGAGAACAAGTCTCGGTAGAATCACTTAGTCATTTTCAAGAAATCCTCAAGGAGGAGGAGTCGACGACCAGGATTTGCAGGAAATATTAGCGAAGACCCGACAGCCGTCAGATCTCGGGGAAGTTGCGCAGGGGTTAATCTTTGGCGCGTAGGGAAAGAGTTAGAGCTCATCGGGACTCGACTCATCGGAGAATCGAAGTTTCCAGGAACATAGGATTCTCGCAGGAAGAAATCGTGACTCGCGATTTTTCGAAAGGACCATAGTCGTAGATCCCGGACTAGACACGTGTCAGTAATCCGAAGAGTCGGGGGTTCAGCATTCGGGATTTTCCTATGCAAAGGAATTGCTACACTTGAAATCGCGATCCCGTGATACCCGATAACACGACAAGGATAGGGTGACATGGAGGAGAGCGCCCGCATGTGCATCGGGGTTCGACACTTCGGAGATCTTGGTGTCGAGAGAATTACGGAGGAGTAGTGAAACTCCAAACTGTGAGGGGTCCCATAGTTATAGCACTTGGGAGTCGACAGGTGTCAAACCATATCGGAGATCAGGATTTGGAAGGGTCCGCGACATCGTGCAGCAGAAATCGCAAATTCCTGAAACGCAAATTTCCGATCATCGGTTGAGCATGGGTCACAGGTGTCAAAGTTGAGGACACGTGGCATCAGAAGTCGAGGATCGAAGATCTCAAAGGCGCGAGTTCTTCACATTGCAAACTCGCGAACTCTGAAGTTCCGATAGGGAAAGAGACCCTAGTCCCATGGATAACGGTCACCTGCGAAAGGAGTTAGACAAAAGGGGCAGAGGAGTGAAGCTAAGTGCCATCGTAGATCGGGAATCAGAGATCTGTGAGGTGAGGGATTTGTGACCTCATGTGTACCGATTTCCCGATGGGTAAATTCCCGATCAGGAGTAAGAAAGTCGTGGACGAGTGATCATCGGGATTTAGGGATTGGTGAGACCCGATTCCGTGAGCTCGGGATTCGCAACATCGCGAGGTCCGATTTCCCGATTTGAAGAAGGGAGATCACAAAGAAAGTCTGTGGGTATTGAGAACTCCCGACAGGGGGTTGAAGAGTAATTTTAACTCTTCGGGCCTAGCTAAAACAAGGTCCTGGTGAGAGCAGACGTGCGAGGCGTGGCCTGCATCACTCACCCTAGATCGATGAAGAACGTTTGTTACCTGACATACCTTACGCTCTCCCTCATGAGGAATTAAATAAATTCAGAAGAATCACAAGAGTACACACCCAATAGATCGGTCTGCTGTCTTTAGCTCTGATACTTCCTCGAAGACCAAAAATAGGTAGACCAGTGGTCAATAATCCTGACAAGGTTTCCATGCACACAATATAAGACCTAATAGATTTTTCAATCACTGAAATCAAACATCCTCTGAATTTGATCCCCGAAATGCTAGTCGACGACGTCTTTGAACTAGATGATTTTTCGGAAGAGGAGGAGTTTAACTCGGAATCCGAAGACATGGAAGATCACAACGACCATGATGAAGAAAGGGGAAACCCACCTCATAAAAATCAACCTTGGTTGGCCAGAGACTCTTTGGCCATCCCGGGGAGAGTCCATAACCTTCCTTGACATCCAGAGAAGTTAATTCCTAAGTTTGATCCGGAGACCTTAGGATTTCCTTAAGATCATATCAATAAATTTATACTAGCGATCTGACTTATGAATGTCCAACATGAAGATGTAGTTTGCAGGTTGTTCCCCTACACTTTTGAGAACTCAGCCTCCACATGGTATTTTAACCTACCTATAGGATCCATAACTAGTAGGACAAAGTTTGAAAAGGATTTTCTAGATAAATTTACTGAAGAAGCCATTGCAGGAGCTTTGATGGTTGAATTGTTCGCAGCGACCATGAGTTCAAAAGACAAGGTTAAATATTTCAATCAAAGATTCAAAACTATTTTGAACAAATTCCAACCTGAAGCTAAACCAACTCAGGAGATGCAAATTGAAGTATATGCTAACGCCCTCTCAACTTCTATTTCCATGTTTGTGAAGATGGCTTCCAAACAAACCCTGGCTGAGAATTTTGAAGAAGCCAAAATGATAGAGTTCTAAATGAAGGTATGTAAGGAAGGCCAAATCTCGTTAGTTAAAAAAGAAGTCCAACCTACCCCCAGGAGAGGACTCCTTTTGACTAGATTACAAGGGAAACAAGAAGAACAAGCTCCTGAAAATGATAATGGATATATAGAAGACCCACAACGCATGGTTAAGAAATTATCAAACGAAATCATAGACATGAAGAGAAATGTGGGGGAAGGAAACCAAGGCCAAAGGCCTTATAATCCTTTCTTTAAAAGAAACCCATCGTTCGAAGCAATTGGACCTCCCCCAACTAACTTAAATATCAATTTGGGAAATGTAGCATCTGATTCTTTCTATACTTATCACCAAGAAAAGCACTCTGAAAGAGACTGCCCTCAATGGGTGCATGCCATGAATTTGATGGCCAATCAGTTTCTTGATGAAGTCTCCCTGACCGAACAACCAAGCGGGTCGGTTATGAATGTTGTTGATCACGAAGAGATTGATCCACTAGAAGATACAACCATGCTGATATGGGATCCTGACCTAATTATGCCTTCCGACGACCTATTTGAGTCTCAAGAACCCCTCGCAGAGGTCTCAGTTGTGAAAATTTGCAGTAAAGGTCCACCTGTCTCTAAAGATCTCACTACTATCCAAACATCGGGGGAAAAGACAACCCCTAATCACCAGAAAGCACCCTTTTCTCCCCGTAAGAACCCTATAAGCATCCATACCCGAGAATCGCCCAAACTTGATTACAACGTAGTTGAATATTTGAAGAAGTTGAAGCCTAATATATCAATTATGGACATTTATAGGATCCCTTGGCAAAAGGAATTCCTATTACAGGCTTTGAACTCAGTAGAAAATCCCACAACAAGCACTGACCCAGGAAGAAATCTAAGCCCCATAGACCTAGGGAATAAACCAACTATGAACACTTGTTCTGAAGATAAGAAGGGAAGACATTTTGTCCCACCTTTCCTATTAACATTTGAAGTCTTCAACAGGAACCTCCATAACAGTTTGGTTGATTCAAGGGCATCCTCTAACGTTATGCCACTGTCTATCTGTAAAAAAATAAACGTAGTCCCTCTCAAGAGTGATAAACATGTAATACAACTAGACAGAACCCAGGTGAAGGTCATGGGAGAGCTTAAATATGTAATGATCAGAATATCCATGCATCTTAAGTTTGTGCAAGAGATTGACGTCATTATAGTAGACATCCCAGAATCTTATGGATTATTATTAAGCCGAGACTGGTCTGGGAAATTAAATAGATACTTTAGTACATACTAGGAACACCTTTGGCTACCATTAAAGGGGAACAATAATATGATCAGAATCGATAGGGAGAGATACCTGAAACATGTGGTCACTGATCTAGAAACCCTAAACGAACCCTCATCGACGAATTTCCCTGTGCTAGGCAATTTTTCTGTGATTTCTACTTCGGGAAATTATCCCCTCTCTCATCTGATGTCCCTCTTACTCAAAACTCTGAAATAGCATTTCAAGAGAAATCATCGATACCAACAGAGGAAACCCTCTTCTGTCAATAACCTATGCTAGAAATCACGAAACATAAGATAGGAGAGCAAGAAAGTAATAAAAAGGAAGAAACAAATAACTTTCTCTCACTAATTTGGACCATATACTTTGATGGATCTAAATCAGAGGAAGGATCAAGGGCAGGGTGCATCCTCATTGATCCAAAAGGTAAACATTATTTCCTTTCCTGTGGACTAGAATTCGAATGCACAAACAACATCGTCGAGTATGAAGCTCTAGTACAAGGGTTAAATAAATCCATAG
Organism: Picea engelmannii; assembly: GCA_009831015.1. Lineage (NCBI taxonomy): Eukaryota > Viridiplantae > Streptophyta > Pinopsida > Pinales > Pinaceae > Picea > Picea engelmannii. The sequence goes on along the minus strand of ML787141.1, from coordinate 281,746 downwards.
AATTAAACATCAAAGAATTGTAGGTTTTTGAGGATTCTTAAATTATCGCTAGACAAGTAAAAAATACCATACGTTGCAACTCCCCGCAACTAAAGAATTATCAACAGGAAGTGCATAGGTTAATAGAGCATTTTGAATCTTTCAATATTACAATGATCCCCAGAGAAAAGAATATCCTTGTTGATTCCCTGGCCACAGCTGCTTCAAGACTATCACCTCTAGAAGATTATGAAGCCTCCTGATTCACTGTGGAACTACTCTACAAACCATCGGTGCCTAACAACATTTCTAATTGGAAGGTCTTTGAAGGGGATGAACAGATCATAAACTTTCTGACTAACCAAGATAATTTTAAGGACTTATCTATTGACAATGATGTATTCCAGGAAAAATCAATGGAAATTGATCCTCGGACAGGTCAACCAACTGAAAAATTGAAGTCCCACACAATCCCGAAGGGGATAGCTAATTTAGAAAATATTTTTGACCTAAAAGAATGATTTAAGGGGCCCAAAAATGTGAATACCGGTAGTTCCTATCCCATGCATGAAACTATAAACCTCGGAACCTCGAAAAACCCATAAAATATAAATCTTGGCAAGACTATATCTAAAGAGGAAAGGAAGGCTTATCTCAAACTGTTCAGACAACATCAAGATGTCTTTGCATGGTCCTACCGATATCTGAAAACTTATTATACATGTATCATTAAACACACTATACCATTAAAACCTGAAGTGAAACCCTTCCAACAGAAGATCCGGAAGTATCATCTATCCTTGGAACCTCGCATGTGTCAGGAGTTGAAGAAAATTTTAGATGCCAAAATTATATTCTAGGTAAGACATTCCGCATGGGTAGAAAATATGGTTCTAGTGAGGAAAAAATATGGAGAAATCCACTTATGAATAGATTTTAGGAACCTCAACAGAGCTTCATAAAAGGACAACTACCCAGTCCCACCGATGGATAAACTCTTGCAGACTGTGTCTGGTTCTCATATTTTCTCTCTACTGTACAGTTTCTTGGATTACAACCAAATTCTGGTTTCAGAGGAAGACCATTTGAAAACTACCTTCTGAACCAAGTGGGGAACTTTCCCTTACAAACGTATGCCCTTTGGTTTAATCAACACAGGGGAAACCTTCCAAAGGGAAATGACATAGTGTTTTGAGGGTTGATCAACAAGTGTGTGGTAGTGTATCTGGACGACGTGATTGTGTATTCTAGTAACAATGAGGAGCACATCCAACACTTAACCCATATTTTCGAAAGGTATAGAAAATATGACATATCTTTAAACCCTAAGACTATCTTTGGTGTGGAAGAAGGAAAGCTATTAGGTCATATTATATCCCAAGCTGGCATTCACATAAACCCTGAGAAATTCAAATCTATAACTCAAATCCCTTTACCTCACAACAAAAAGACAATGAAATCCTTCTTCGGGAAAATTAATTTTGTAAGAAAATTCACACCGAATTTCGCCGAGACTGTCAGACCGCTACAAAAAATGATCCGCAAACATGTTGAATTTAAGTGGGACAATGAACAAAAGGATCCTTTAAGTAATATTAAAATTGTTATATCCCAAGCCCCCGTGTTATGAAGTCCCAATTTCAATAGAGATTTCTTCCTCTATACTTTCACCTTCGACCAAACATTAGATGCAGTATTGAATCAGAAGGATGATGAAAACAACGAGGCTCCGGTGTCATTCGTGAGAACTAATCTCCAAGGAGCCAAACTTAATTATCCTGCTATTGATAAATAGGCCTATGCGGTATATAAGGTAGTGAAACACTTCATATCTTACATCCTCAAGAACCACACCAAAGTAATTGTTCCTCACCCTACTGTCTGATCCTTGTTCACTCAACAAGAGATGGGGGAAAGAAGAGGGAACTAGATGGAAATAATCCAATAATTTGATCTAGATATAAAACCTTCCAAACTAGTTAAAGGGAAAGGGTCGTGCAAACTTGCAACTGAAGCCCAGGGCCAAGTAAATTAATATTTTGGGTGGGAGAATGAAATGGAATTATGGTGTGGTGAAGCTTCATACATCTCCCCAGGGAAAGATTCTTGGTATGAGAATTTGGCTTATCTCCTGCACCATGGGACTTGCCCAGAATATCTCAACCCCAGGGAAAGGAGAGCTCTCAGGTTAAAATCTGCACAATATCGTCTCATAAATTTAGTAATATTCTGGATTAATTATGATGGGGTACTTTTAATATTTATCAAACGTAAAGATGTAGAAAAAGTTCTGCAGGAACTCCATGATGGCCCTGTCAGTGGACATTTTGTAGGAAACACCATTGCTCATAAAATACTGAGAGTTGGTTATTATTGGCCCACTTTGTTCAAGGAAGCTCACACCTATTCTAGGAATTGTATACTTATCAAATAAGCGTTGGGAGAGAGAAGAGATAAATAGTCCCAGTCCAACCGGTGACCGTTTCTAGGCCTTTTGAGCAATGGGGCTTAGACATCATAGGAGAAATTACACCAAGATCTTCAAAACAACACAAGTACATACTTACTACCACCGATTACTTCATTAAATGGGCATAAGCTATTCCTCTAACCCATGTAAATGAGAAGGTGGTAATACAATTAATAGAGAAACAACTAATTACAAGGTTCAGTGTCCCTTCTGTTCTTATTTTCGATAATGCAACTTATTTTTCTTCCACCTTATTGACAGAGTTTGCACTAGATAAAGGAATCATAATTAGATGCTCTGCAAATTACTATCCATGGGGAAACAAAGTGGCATAATCAACTAATAAGAACCTAGTAAGGATATTAAAGAAAATGGTTGCAGATAACCAAAGGAATTGGCATAATTTACTCCACAACGCTTTATGGGTAGATAGAGTCACACCTAAGGAAGCTATAGGAAATTCCCCATACTTTATAGTATACAGGCATGAAGCCATTCTCTTGAACGGGCTTTATCTTCCACCTCTTCAACTTGTCCAAGATTCTAGAGGACAACCTTCATCAGTCACACAACAAATAATTAACACTCTGCTCATGCTAGAAGAAGAAAGGGAAAAGGATAAATCAAAATTTATAGTCCACTAGGAAATCATGAAAATATGGTTTGACAAACATAAGGATAAAGAGAATAACTTTGAAGTAGTATACTTGATCCTAAAATGGGACAGAGAAAATGAGACTAAAGGAAAACATTCTATGTTCCAGAATCTATGGCTCAGACCTTTTTAGGTGGATGAGAAGATTGGGGTAGGAACTTATCGATTACAAAATCTAATGGGGGAACCTGACGCCCTCCCAGTAAATGGCCAAGCCCTAAAGAAATATTTCCACTAAAAAAAACACAAAAAAAAAATGTTGAGTTTTATTTTATATTTTGTGTGCATGCTTCATGAGTTTTGTTTTAGCTAGATTAATCGCGAATTACTTTTATTTTTTTATTTTTCTTTTGTTGTTTTGTTTTCCTCACTTTTGAAGGTGGTTTTTAGAGAGACAATGGTTGACCTCAAATCATGCAACATAGCGAAATCTGTTCCTAACTCATCGCTCACATACAACACAAGAAGCACTCAGGAACCTACAGTTGTTTCGAGGGGTCCTCTATCTAACCTGCACAAATGAACAACTTTGGGGAAATGCATAAGTGTCTGCCAGGTGGTCTGGTGAAATGTTAAGGGAAAGTTGGTAAGCTGAAAAGAACTGCATGAACCTCGGAGACAAAGCTAGCTAAGGATTCACATTAACCATCTCATTTTTCAAAATAAACAGACATCATCCTCTCCCACTCTCTCAGGGAATTCTACCAAAATAAAAGTTAACTATACCAAGTGAGTGAACAGTGGGAGAGGGTATGCAGATATCTCCTCTGAGGCTATGGATGCTCGTTGGAAATGGAGCAAGGTCTATGATGTCAGGGTGATTTCGTTGGGTCTATGGACGCTCGCTGGTAGTGGAGCAACACCATAGCAAGTGAGTAAAGGTAACTAAAAGCTCCATGCCAGTGAATTCTTTACTATATTTTTGTCAAAGAGGGCTTGAGTCAGGGTTACAGGAAACGAAGGAGGAATAAAGGTTAAAAAACCCAGAGGCGGACCCAGAAGCATCAACCGAAGAATTTCAAATGCAAGGGTAAAAGAGGCTCTGATTTAAAACCAGTTAAGTTCTTGACTTGATTTCACATCAGCCGAACTTGAAGGAGGAAAATATATTCTACTTTTGCCCAGTAAGTCTCCATTTGTTGAGCACTCAACACACCCTAAAAAGTCTATGTCAAATTTTACTTTTAGGGTACCACTTGATCTTTTTGCATTGTCTAAATTCGACTTCAGTATGGAAAATGTTTCCTTTTCTTATCATTCTGACTCTCGTTAAGTCTTCCAAATTTTGTTTGAATCTGTGAAAACCCATAACTTAAAATACTAACATTTAAATAAAGAATCGACAGTCAAAACATTTCCCCGATGCGCTCAAGCCTTGGACATCGGGAATAATTAAAAAATGAAAGAGAATCACTCAAGAGAATCGAGGCCGCCGAGCATCGATATTCATTGGCGTCGATAGAAGGGAGTTTTTCTTTCGCGACAGGCATCAAACAAGGATATCATCGATGACCGATCCCTTTGGCATCAGTGAAAGGCTAAAAGAGTAAGTGTTGACGAAGAAAAGAAGGCTTCACCGATAGTCGATCCCTGATACATTTTGACATCGTCAGTCCTAGGTTTATTTTAACACACGCATCTTGTTGAAACCACAATTCCAATTGATGAACACGACCAAACCACCTGCCCTCATCTTCCATGTGTCTTTTCCAGATTGGATAAAACGTATGATCTATTTTTCCCTTGAGTAGTTATCGATTCTCGAGGCCCAAGTCACACCCCGAGTTAGTTTTTCCACGTCATCAATGTACGATGAAATCGATTGGCGCCTAAAGTTATTATCAAGAGGATACCAATTAAAAATTTCACCACGCATCGTCGATCCCTTATCTGTCCACTAAGAAAGCAATGCGATGGGACATTATAGTGCTAAGATACGTTGGATTCAAATCATTTAAAGAACTAATTAATTCCAAATCTCACATTAGTTATTAATTCGTGCATGGATCAAATCATTTGTTTGAAATAGAGTGCATCACCCTCCGCGCCTCCGCCATCAACCCATGATGAATTGAATTGCAGAGATTCGGCGACAGATTTCGTTTGATTTTCACTCATAACCCTAGTTAATTGGCTGATACAGCACAACAACTTATTCCTTGTTTAAATTCTTTCAAGTTGTTTTTAAACAAGATCATCGTGCATAAAGAAGTTCAAAGCATCCAGAGGAGTGAGATGAGTAATTCGGAAAAAGTTTCCAAGATCCCGTGAGTATTAAACAACAGGTTTAGCAAGCATTACAGGTATGTACCAGTCTGGAATTTTTCATGCTTTTATTCATACATTTTTATCTGATGTTACTCTGTACGCATGCCTAAAGGATTGATTTCGATTACAGGAAGGATGCCTCCAAGAAAAACGAACACTAGGCAATCGCCAAGGGAGCCAAAGAAAAAGGAATCTAGGTAGGTACGAGTGACCATGAATTTATAGATATTGATGAAATTGACGGGTTGGACGACCTTGAATTTGCAATGCCACCAACTGGATTGCCGAAAGGTGTGGCGAATCAGCTAGAAACAGTCTGGGTGTCAGTGGAAACAAGTGCATCAAACCCCTTGAGCGAGTTTATAAAGATACATGATGATGATGAAAGCCTAGAAGTATCTCTCGGGACCCCTATGCACATCAAAGAAGAAAAGGGATTGGAGAAGACATCTTCTCCTATCCCCGAGGTCCAAAAATCAGAGGTCCCGTAGAAATAAAAGGAATATGAGGGTGTCTGAGACACAAAAATGCCTGATGAGTCAGAGTATCAAGTGAAGAGTCCAAAAAAACAGTCAAGGTCGGACGAGCAAGACAAAGGAGCACTACAATAGGAAGTTGGCGTTCTGATGGCCAATGAACAAGTAAGTATCGGGTTTATCCTCGACACCTCTATTTCACTTGGTACTCAAACACCCGATGGGTGACAGAAAAAAGCTGGACCTTCGGAGCATAATGAGGAAGTTTAAGAACCCAACCTTGAACACGTATACAACAACGAAAGTATGGGAAACACACTCACATGGGGGAATCAGTAGATTCCTGAACCTATGGACGAAGTATCCAACATACATGTTATAGATTATGATCGAGGGAAGAAGGCTATCGTCCAAAGAACCACCAAGAAGAAGAGGATAACTTTATATTGCTCCATCCTCATCACTACAGAGGAAAATTTGATAAAGACATAATATGCCAGAACATATGAGCTTATCGGCACGGGGATGGCGATCGATGATGCCACCCTGGACAAAGCTAAAAGAGATGAAAAAGAGTTGGTCGTCACCCTAAAAGAGATAGAAAATTTGCATCACTTAGTTAAGTACTATCAGGACACCAGTGAGATCATGGTGTATCCAAGGAATGAATTCAAGGAGGCCTATAGCAGGTTCACGGATGAGAGACACCTATTCACTAAAGGGATAGTCGAGCTCTAGGAAGATACTCTCATGGAACTCGCGACGTGCAAGGATATGGAGCGGTGGTATGAAAAAGCGCAACAAGTTGTGGAGAGAGTAGACTACATTGGTGCAGTTCAACATGGCTGAGAAAAAGAAGAACACGACATTAAGGTGTTGAATGAAAGCAGTCTTGACTGCATAAGGAAAGTGGTCGAGTATTGGGTGAAAATGTCTCGGGAACCACACCAAGAGATTCAAGAGAAATTGGCTAAGTGAGAGAAAAACTGGATTAAGATCAATAGGGCGATGAAAGAGATCGTATTTCCTGAGTTCAGAACACCCAATGACTGTGTCGACTTGCACGACATAGTCGAATTGCACACCAAGAAAGATGCATCATGGGCCAAAAGACTGGAAAAGGTGGTGGACACAATGCCAGGGCAGGTACAACAATTCATGGAACAACCGATCAAAGCTCGGGCTATGATGAAACAGTTAAGTGCCAGTCTGGTGATGTAACGGGAACATGAGGTAGATATAAGGGAGATCTACGTGGCCCCGATGGAACAACACCAATTTTAGGAGAGAATTCCACGTGGTGAATTTTGTTTTTCTTAACTACACTTTAGCCGTTATTTTTAGTTAATTTTATGTTATCAATAAGAGCATCGATCGATTAGTTAATGGTCAATGGTTGTTGCAAGAAACTCTATTGTCTGGTTTGTTAAGAATTATTTTGAAGCTGCCTTTAATTGAGAAGTCCTTCTGGATAAGAGACAAGTTATATTTCCATCAAATGCATGTATGATTGGATATGGAGAAGAACTATTTCCTATCTCGTCTCATGAATGTATGCTGTAACAAGTAATAGCTATTAAATCTGTTGATAAGTTATCTGATGTAATGTTTTTATAGTTCTTTTCTTTAATGATGAAGATGAATCGTTGTGTTATTATGTGATGGATGATTAGAGTAGGTGAAATATTTTTCTTACCATTATCTTATCGCATGTGTGTTTTCTTCTGCTAATTAGTATCTTAGATAGAAATTGGAATATTCACATGGTTAACGTATTAGTACTAGGCCTGAGGTAGATGATCATTGTCTGCATGCTTGAGCAACGGGTTATCCCAAGCTTAGCCTCTTCTCCAGTATTTAGAACCTTTTCCCGTTTTGTTGCCAAGTTGGTTTTTACTGGCTTCCATGTTAATATCGGTCCCAACTAAGAGAAAATACAAAAAGAGAAAGTCCAAACTGAAGGAGACACCTTCCAAAGAAAACGTAAATCTCATAGATTAATTGGTCGGATCGCAAGATCTGGAGAACCATTCCACTATTAAACGTTGCAAAGTCTAATTGGGCCTCAGTGGCGGGTTTGGTTCCTACTGTTGAATTAAAGGGATTTAAGACCCATCAACACACATGTCTCTTGATATTCAAGAGGTGAAATTACATCATTATGATACCCCCCCCCATAATTGCAACTTCTTGAAGCCCAAGATTCATGTGAAGCTTGAGAAATCTGGCTTCGGGTAAAGGTTTGGTGAATATATCAACAACCTGATCATATGTTTTTCCATATTAAAGCGAGGTAATGTTCTCATGAACCAATTTTCTCAAATAATGATCATGGAGCTCAACATGCTTCATCTTAATTTGAGCAACAGGGTTGCCAACAACTTGTATAGAACTGTAGTTGTCACAGTAGAGTTTATTCAAGGTTTGAATATGAAGGCCAATTTCACCCAAAAGCAGGGATAATTTTAAGGATGGAAATTTATATTAATATGTACAATCCTGGGCTAATATTACTAGTCCTTAATTAATATGAAAAATATAAAATGTTTGGCAATAGTTTTGTAAAAATATTCAAATTTCTAAGGATTTTATATAGTTTCTATAAACTTTTGGTGATTTTTAATGTAAAATAATTTTATTCTATGAAATTTAGGCGAATCGTTTTTAGAAAAAAATGGAAATTGGCAAATAATTTTTTGGGAAAAACCATGGAAAATTAGCCCATTTGCAAAATTTAGCCCCTAAAATCATCTATACCAAAAAGTTGGTGAATCCATACATATTCAGTACTTCCTTGAATGATCCCATGATATTCATATTCCATAGTTGACAAAGCGACTACCCTCTATTTCTTCGATGACCACACCAATAGTCCAATGCCATAGTGTAACACATAGCCAGAAGTGGACTTTCGATCATCATTGTCACCATCCAAGTCAAAGTCAGTGATGTCAACCAACAAATCTGAACTTCGACAATACTTGATACCAAAATGAGTGGCACCCTTGAGATAGAAAACAATTTGTTTCACTCCTTTCTAGTTTCTTTATTTAGGGTCCTACATAAACTAAGAAACCACTCTAACAACAAAGGAAATGTCAGGTTGATTGTGAGTAAGATAAATAAGATTGCTGACTAATTGTTGATAACGAGTAGCATTGACTATGGGTGTTTTATAGGTTTTGGTAAGATTTATTCGAGACTAAAAGGGATTAGCACAAGTATTGAAATCATCCATCTTAAAGCATGTCAATATATCCATCACATATTTAGACTGAGAAATGAAAAAAACATGACATGGTGAAAATACTTGAAGACCCCAAACAAATGCAGAATACCAAGATTTGCCATGTCAAAGGAGTCAACAAGTTGTTTCTTCAATCTAAGAATGAGATCATTATGATTGTAAGTAATGAGTAAGTCATATACATATACAACAACAATCAAGGTGTCTTCATTGGTATGGAGTACATACAAATTGTGATTATATTCACAATGTTTGAAACCAAGTCAAAGGAAGAAACTTTCGATCTTAGGATACCAAGCTTAGGGAG